>CAOLHI010000812.1:0-504626 GCA_948474755.1 Ctenosaura bakeri
GATGAGAATAATTCTGGACTGATAAGAATCTTGACAGTTTGGTACTTAATCTACATAAAATTCAAAGGTGGCTATTTTGTATAGAAAGCATCATTTTCTGCACAAGAAACAGCATAGAAAATGTTGTACCTGGGGACTTATTTTGCACACAGTTGTTTGGCAAAGAAAACAGCAATACTTCTGCATGAGCTTTGTGCTGAATAAATCCTGAATTGTGAGTAGTCTTCAGAAATTCATGGGTAGTCTACACAGTTTTTGAAGACTTTATCACAGTGGGAAGAAAACTGCTGAAATTATTCATTGGTTCAAAGAAAATTACCAAAGAATTATAGCCGATCAAGGAGTTCTTCTTTCACCACACCTCAATTCTCCGTCCCTACCCTTAACAAGCCAGCTTAAAAAGGCAGGTACATACCAGGTAGCTTTTAAAGAGCAGTGGTGCGTATGTTCCAGGGTAAGATCCTGCTGCAGTGAAAAGAGCAGCTGCCTTCCTGTCAGATCTCCATTGTATTGTCTGGAGATCTGCAAGGGGACAGCTTTTTTTTTTTACTCTGCCATCAGGAGTGCAGCCAAAAGGTGTTCAGGTGTCCCACGCCCTTCCTGGAAGCCAAACGGCAGAACAATTTTCAAGCAGCCAGAAAATGGTAGTTGAATGGATTTGCACAGGAAAAGCACTCCACTCCACTTTGTGTGATGTAAAACCTCAGCCATTAAATCTTGTTTTCTCATCTATTTGTACTGATAAAATAAAAACTATCCTGAAAATTTTCATTGTTTTTGAACATAGTTTGATATATTGGTCTAGACATGTTTTGTTGTTGTTGTTTTTTGCATGGTTGAGCTAGAATATATTTCGGCTCTTTCTGCACAAGGAAGTTAAAACGGGCCAAGGCGTCCTGGCACGAAGGTCATCCGCACCTTGGATCGGACTAGGTCCGGACTACTTACCTTGGTTCCGCACCTTAGTCCAATCCAAAACACTCCAAAGTGGTCCTCCACCGCGCTAAGTGAAGAGTGGAAAAATCCGGTCTTTCAATCTTCTGGAGTGTGCCATTGCATTCCTGCTGACTAGTGCAGATGCGCAGGCTCACACCAATGCAAGCCTGTGATCAGGGGAGGGTGTGCTGTGGGCGTGGCCAGCATCAGCTATTGGTCCAGACCCACAAAGAAACAGGAAGTCACCATTTTCAGCCCGAGCAGTACAGATCTAAAGACCTCGCACTGCTCCAATTTGCCCTGGACTAATGGAGGAGCCCTGCAGAAGGGCTTAAGGGAAAGTCCGCGTTACTTCGGACCCAGAAGACCCGGTAAGTAACGGCACGGAGCGATTCACTCACCTCGTGCAGAATGGGCCTTCAAGAAGCATGAAAAGTGAAGAACAGCTTTGTTCCAATCCATTTATTAGTCAAAGAAGTATAAATCAGGTTGATTCACTTAAAAGTGAGCGCTGAATGAAAACCTTGCATATGCCAAATTCCACCCTTTCTAAAAATATGTTTGTATCAGGAAAATTTCTAATTGATTATTGGAATCTGAATGTGCCCATATTTCTGGAATCTCAGTCTTCCTCACATTTATGTTTTTTTAGTTCACTGGCTTTTTTTGTTGTTGCCGTTGTTGTTGTATTATTGAGGCAGGTATATATCACAACAAATCTCTCTGGAAATATAGTTCTGAAATCTTATGCATTTAATTCTACCAAGATTCATTTTCTTAACTTTTTACTGATGCACACATATGCATCTGGGCACTGAAGCCATGAAATGCAAAAACAATCTGGGTAATCTGTCACATCACAGATGCTTTTGTGATGGAGGGACTATCACAGTAGACTGGATGAGTGCAAAGGACCAAAAGCGGTGGCAAGCCCAACAGTGTCAGCAATTTTAAAAAAGTTTGAAAAAATGGAAGATTCTTGATGCATCAGTTCCACTTCTCAAAGACATTTAGGCAATTCAGAACTCTGAAATACAGGTAGGTAAAACTTCTTAAAAACCACCTGGTTACAGATGGGACTAAATTCAACTATAGCTCAAACTTTGTTGCATATTTTGTGGAAAACATGGAATTGAATGTTCTACTTTATAGATTGTATCAATGTAGAAAAGGTTTCCAAACAAAAATGCAAGTTCAAACCAAAGGGGAGCAGGAGTGATTACATGGATCATGTTCTACTTTACTACATAACCCGGCTATATGGAAGATACATAACTGGGCACATTGTATTCCAGAGATTCTGTATACATCTCTCTCTGTACCTGGCAGAGATTGGTGCTTAACCTTCATGCCACTAATCTGAGTTGTAGGAGGTATGGTGCATTTTCTTAAAGTAATGTGAATTCTAATATACTGTAAAGTATAAAAATGGCCAGTATTCAAAGGAGTGTTTCAGTGTGCAGAATTAAGAGTCTTCCATCCAAACACCTAGACTCAGAAAACACAAACTGCCATAGAAGTAACATAAAACTGGTTAAAATAAAAGAAAACTTGGATATTTACTAACTGTGGTAGACTCCACTGCTCCTTTCCTCATGGAAGAAATTTCATTTTTTCATGACAAAACGATTAAATTTGAGGATGTAGGCCATAAGCCAACAAAGCCTATAAAAATGAAGCCAGATATCACCAGGACCTTTACATCATGCCAAGCCGATGTAGACCATAAGCCTACATTGGCTTGGCATGATGTAAAGGTCTTGGTGATATCTGGCTTCATTTTTATACCTGAAAGCACAAAGATCTTCTGGAGATCCATGTGGAGGATGTGTTCTTTATATTCCTGGTTGCCAAAACAAAACAGAAATGTCTGGGAACTTCCTGACCCTTCCTTGATACTGTGGAGGCATGCTCCAGCAGCTAAGAGATTGCTTCTGGTTGGTTGTGTCCGGGGGGGGGGTATCATTGTGCAAGGAGGTACTGGAAACCTTCTGCAAAGACTTTAAAACAACATATACAGGTATACATGGAGTTTATATTACAAACAGGATTCTGGCCATTGTTTACAATTGTGCAGATGACAACTTTGTAGAAGGTTTACGTACTTCTGTGTACATTCTGCAAGAAAAAAAAGGGAAACAAGGTAACTAAATGTCCCATTGCAGTTCATGATAGTTAATACAAATAACAACGCAAAAAGCCAAAATGACTTTGCCAGGGAAAAAACTGGGAAAACACTCAAAATCACTGTGCTTCAGAGACTGAACAAATATTCAGAGGAATATTTGCTACTAAATGGACCTAGGATAGAAATTCAAATAGCCATCATATCCAGAAAGGTCCACTCTGACTCATGGTTGTGCCTCACATCTGCTCTTTTGTTCTTGTTTTCCATGACTGTGCCAAGATACTCAAAATGTGATAACTATTTCCATCCCACAGGTAATTCTTGTTGTGAGCACCATTTTGATATGATAATTGTGGAACCTCAGGATGTTTGACATGAATGTATTTTCTTTCCATCTCTCTCATTATTCACAGCTTTCATTTTCTGAGGGGGGAACAGAAAACTGTTCAGGTATCTTGAGGCTTTGAGATGGATAAACTGAGCAGAATGGATTTTAAATGACAAAGACATTTTCTTTTTTTCTACTTGGCTATTCTTTGGGAATTCATGTAGCAAACTACTTAAAGAGACAAGGCTTCCATGGAGACCTCATTTCTGTCAATGGCTTCTATCCAACAGTATCTTCCTTCTGACTGGGAAGAAAGGTCTCAACAGCTACTACTGATGTTGTTTCTGTCTGACATGTCAGAAAATGATGTTCTTCTGGAAGTGGACACTTGAGTCACTGCATACAAAAGGCTAAGTGAAGTATTATGTGTGCTTACAGGCTTATAGCATGTTTTCCTAATAAGCAGCTTTTTCACAATGTGCTACAAACAACAATTGGCACTTAAGTAATGCAGCCAAGAGCAAATGTATCTACAGCTCTTATACAACAGAGATACTTGCCCCTTTATAGTGTGGATTAAATGGATTTGCTCCCATTTTCCTCCAAATTGTCTTTCTGAGAAGGGAAATATCCAAAAACCATAGCTCAGGTCCAGGATATCCAAAGGACCATACCCCTTATATAAGCCTAGCCAAGTTTTAAGATCTTTAAAGGATGTTCTTATCACAATCCCACTGTCTTCACAGACTTTCGCTCCTTCCATCAGAAGGCTAGGATAGTTCCCTCCTTGCTCTACTTTGACTAAAAAGTGAAAATTTTCCTATTCCAACAGGCCTTTAAGGAATTGACTGCAATGGGCTTTTAATGGTGTGTTAAGTAGTAGTAGTAGTAGTAGTTAAATGTCTTTTACTGATGATGATGATGATGATGATGATGATGATGATATCCTCTTATTGCCTCTTTCAGCATCTGTATAATTTAGCTGCCACATATAAATAAAGAGATGACCTACCACATTTAAGAGCAGAAAGAACTGGTTCCAATTAAAGAACTGACAAAAAAAGTCCTCCTGTAATTTCCCCATCTGTGCGTGATGAAATGTGTGTGTGAAACACTCTCTAATAAGGGGAGGGGGGACTCCAACAGTTTCTTATTGCTCTGGTAATGTTCCCCACACACACTTTTAAAATTATTGACTGTTGTTGCTTTTGCAAGTGGTGGCAGCATCAGTTGTACTGACAACCTAGCCACCATTTTGCATTTTTTTACTAGATAGTGTTTCAGACCTAACATCTTTCTGGAGCATTACATGGAGAAGGAATTTGTGTCTAACACAACAGACACAATAGTGGAAAATATTTGGAAACTGAATGCCAAAATGGTTTCTTTTCATCTGCAAAAATTTCAGGTCAGCTCTAGTTTTCAAGCAGTAAGCACCAATTGCATGAGTTTCTCATACCAAATTATACTGTAAATTGCTTATGTAGGAAGTCAGCTAAGCTCTGATCGTTCTAGGCAAGCCTCTCCATGAGCTGTCTCCATAGGTTGGGCAGTCTAAAGAGATGTGAAGAACCATCTGGCTCTTCTCACTGTCTCTCATTCTTTTGAAAGAAGGAGCTATTGTCGGAATCAACCTTGGCAAAGAAGCTCTTTGAGAGAAGGAAGGTGTTATTGGTTGGCTCAGCTTTCATCATGCAGCTAACCTGCTTCTTCCCTCTCAAACTGCAAGACAGCTTAGTCACACAGGAAAACAATGGAAAGAGAAAGCTTATCTAGCCATAATCTGCTAATAGCCCTTTTCTACTGAGAATGCAGGAATGATGACGATGCCTCTCCATCTTTCCCTTCCTGGAGGGAAAATACAACTTGAAAACTGTGTGCAGCTTAACTTTCAAACTCTCTCTCTGAAGATATATATATATGATACTCATTCCAAACTATACAGCATTTTTTCTTAGATTTTCCTCCCTCCCATTCTCTTTTTCATGTCGTCCTCTTCTATTTTCCAGTTCTGTGCTTAATACTGTAAACAACAGATATAAGGATCTGATAATATTACCCTGCAAGGTGCCATATAAACAAATGGTGCTATGTTATTATTATCATTATTTACTGCTACTACTGCTTCCACCACTACTGCCACCACTGCTATTATCACCATTACTATCACCATATTAGTACATAATTTGTGAAGGCTTTTCCTATGAATGGCTTTGGATGACCTTTCATCTGCTTCCATACATGCCCAGCATCCCACCCAATCCCATCTCTGAGAACTCCCTTGAAGAAGCTTTCTAAGGGTTTCAAAGAAGAGGTATTCAAAGAGAGGAGAAGAAAGACAATTGCCATGCAGTGAATTTTCCACCATTCATGTTGTCTGGAGTGACAACCATCTTGATTTTGAATTTTATTTATTTCTTAGAGAAAGTTACCTGGGAGAACTTATCTTGTGGACTTACCTAAAGGTAAATAAACAGTGGATTGGAATTAATAATTATGTGGTATGTTTATCAAAGACTTTATATGGGTAAATATGGCCTGATCTTTGTTGATAGTTTCATTTATAGTAGACCCATTGAATCAATGGAATTTGCTAATGCGTTAACTTACAGTTCAACACTATTAAATGGCCTTATTCCAGTCAGGACTAATCATCAGATCCAGCTCTATACATGCTGTGATTTTTCAAATAATTTTATTTAAGAACTAAAAAATGCAGTGAATAACTGTCCCAGTATACAATACCTAGTCTTTCAAATATATATTTCCCAAACCTGGAAAAATAAACTAGAGCAGGACACAGAATCATAGAATTCGAAAAGACCACAGAGGCCATTGAGTCCAACCCCCTGCTATGCAGGAACACCCATCAAAGCAGTCCCAACAGATGGCCATCCAGCCTCTGCTTAAGACCTCCAAAGAAGGAGACTCTACCACACTCCGAGGCAGCATATTCCACTGGCGGACAGCTCTTCCTGAGGTTCAAGTGGAATCTCCTTTCCTGCAGCTTGAATATGTTGCTCCTTGTTCTAGTCTCTGGAGCAGCAGAAAACAAGCCTGCTCCCTCCTCAACATGACATCCCTCAAATATTTAAACATGGCTATCATGTCCCCTCTTAACCTTCTCTTCTGCAGACTAAACATATCCAGCTCCCTAAGCCGCTCCCCATAGGGCATGGCTTCTGGACCCTTCATCATTTTGGTCACCCTCCTCTGGACACGCTCCAGCTTGTCGATATCCTTCTTGAATTGAGCTGCCCAGAACTGGACCCAGATTCTCTGTGCAGAGCAACTTTTAAGAGTGTTCAGAAATCTCAGTTGGTCCAGAGAGGTGCAGCCAGAGTTTTGATTGGAGCTGGCTATAGGGAACATACTACTCTCTTGTTGCAACAACATTACTGGCTGCCAGTCCATTTCTGGGCACAATTTAAAGCCAGTTATGATCTATAAAGCCCTCATATGTGGAAGCAGAATCTATAAGATTACCTGAATCTAACAGATTCTGTCTTCACATTTGAGCCTCCCATGCACTGAGATCTTTTCTAGAAGCTCCTTTCTCTGTCCCACCACCCGCACAAGTAAAGTTGGTGGGGAAGGTAATCTTAGTAGCTGCTCACAGGCTCCCTTCCAAGAGAGGTTAGATTGGCATAGGAATGGAAATGATATTCTCAAATATTAAAAAAAATGTTCAAAGCTCACATTTTTCAAGTGTTGAGAAACTTGGATGAGAAGAATCCTGGACTGATGGGAATTGTTGCAGTTTGGGAGTTATTCTGTTATTCTTTGTAAAATTCCCATGTGGCTGTTTTGTTCAGAAAACAATATTTTATTCAGAGAAAACAGCATTTTCTGCATGAAAAATAATACTTCAGTGCAGAAATATTAACTTCTGTGCATAAAATGCTGTAATTGGGGATTTATTCCATGTAAAATTGACATGTGGTTGATTTGCATAGAAAACAGCATTTTTTGTTTAGAAAAATGGCTTTTTCTGTGCAGTGATTAATATTTCTGCATTGAAATATTTCTGTACAGGTAATCCCATTTCATGCACAGAAAATGTTGTTTTCTGTGCAAAATGCCACATGCAAATTTTGCACAGAATAACTCCCAAATTGCAAGTAGGTTTCAAAAGCCATGTGATTTGTGAAGACTTTCTTGCAGCAGGAAGAAAGTTGCTAAAACTACATATTGCTACCTTCATAAAGGAACACAGTGAAGAACTGCATCCCTAAATTGACATTCTGCTTGCTATCATTGCATAGGCTGGTGAAGCTTTCTTGCTTCAGCAGGTCTTTGAAGACTATTTGTTCATGGGAAAAGGCCTATAACATCAAGCTGTATTGTCTACACTTTTTCTATTATAATCAACATGATTTTAATTACGTTTGATTCCATTGATAGCTTCATTTTATTTAACTTTTATATGAGGTAAACATTGACGTGTATCTGTTTTAACTTTTGTAAGCCACTTTGAGTCCCCAGGCGGGGGAAAAGTGGGAAATAAAATAATAAAATAAAATAAAGGTATAGCGAGATGAGGCTACTTCTATTCTTCTGTTGGTATTGGTATTCACAAGGGTTTCTCTAGCTACTGCTCTTCAAAAAAAAAAAAACTTCATTAGCAAGCTTCATCAAGTCTGAGTAGACTGCAGTTGGAAAAAAAATCTATTAGCCATTCTACCATGGAAGGGAGGGAGCAGGCAGAGAAAAATATTATCCCTGATGTTAATCCTTTCCCTGTTTGGACACCCACCATAATTCAGCCTGAGCTTGTTATTGATCTCCCACTGATGATACAAAACCCTGTGGGGAAGATGTGATGGCTGATGAGAAGGCCCTCCCAGTTATAGGTCAGGGGTTAACATTCCTTTAATTAATACAAGGGAAATGCTCAGGATTAATATATCAGCTTGAATTGAGGCAAAGATACACCTTGGCGTTCTGGCAGCTATTACAGTCTTCTTCTGAAAAGCTGTGGGTTGGGTGTTTTTTTTTTTCCTGTGACAAGTGCAGCAGGCCCTCTGGGCACAACTAGAAACTCGCTGGGTCTATTATGACAGGTATGAATATGATGCTTTAATCTGGAAAAACACGTAGTTATCCATGATGAAACTGCAGAGGAGGGCAGTGAGCTGATGAGACAAGAAAGGCAAGCATCTAATCCCATTCACCTTTCTCCATACAGAAGTAAAGAGGAAAGTAAAAATGTAGCTTAATGGAACAAGTCTGCAGTTCTCATTATTTTCCCCAGGAACACCCTGACCTTACCTCAGCCTGTAGTTTAAGCTTACCTCAGTTCGGTTTCAAGCTTCAATTTTAGAATACTGGGCCAAAGTGCATGGGGCCAGATGGTTTTGTTTTTGTTGAATAACTGCCACATCTGGCTGCTTTGTAGCTTGTGGAAACAATGTTCTGGGAGAAGATGGTCTGAATCTTTTTTTTTTTCTCCTTACTTTATTCTAAATCACACACATACAGTCCCCCTCCAAGAAAACCTGTTATTTGTACTCTGGGAGAGTATAAAAAGGAATGGTAAATTTTGAAGTACAGGCACTCACTGTGAAAGTCCGCATAGCTACACCCCCAAGGAGAATCCAAAAAGCAAGTAGCTATCACCATCTATATCAACAAACAAGAGGTCCATTCACATTATACAGTTTTAGTGCTACTATTTCACTTTGACTGCCTGTGGAATCCTGGGGATTGGCAGTTTAGGGAAGGGCCCTTGGAATGCCCAACCAGAGTGCTGAAGTACCTCATCAAAGTACAAACTACAAGATTGCATAGGATGGAACCATGCCAGTTAAAGTGAAACAATAACACTATAATTATGTAGTATGGATGGGCCCAGTTAATGAAATGTTCATTTCCAACTGTTCATGATTCTTGATTGTCTGTAATCCCAACATATTTTCTGTGATAATAAAAGGGATTATTTACAATGATTTATTCATGCTACGAAAATGCATTTCCAACCACACTCAGGTACTATGAAGAGTCTAACCTAGAAGAAAGAGGGCTATTTGAGGGTGGGCAAATGGTCGCCAGCAACCAGCATCAGGCTTGTGGAGCTTAACACTCTTCATTCACAACTCTTCTTCTCCCCATCAGCAGCTGTCAAGTCCCAATAAAGACTCCTGCAGCAGCAGATAGGGAAGAATGATGGGAACTCTCACAGTGCAAAGGAGAAGAAAGATGAAGTCACTCCCAATTCAGGGGAGCACTTTTGTTCTTCCCATGGGCTATAATTGAGACAGGGTGCTCCTTGTTTATCTGAGTCACCCCCTGATCCCCCCTGACTGGTGAATGGCCACAGCAGAGCCCCCTGCCCCCGGATCTGACAGCTGTCAGAAGTAGAAAAAGGCACAGAGCTACATGTATGAAGCAGGGATTTGTAACTGCCCTGATCGGAATCAATAGTTCCTTGTGTACCATCCAGAAGTTGTTACAATTACAAATTTTACCAACAGGATTCTAGTTGATGTCATTGTCCTAGTTTATAAAAAAAGAAATCCTGGCACTCCAACTCTGCCTTTGTAAGTTGTATCCTTTACTCCACTGAAGATGAGTATAGATAAGTGTAGATGTCATTCTCTCCTCTCTGCCCAACAGTGCTAATAGCTGAGCAACTTTGTGAAAGGGTGAATACAGGGTACTCAGCCAGATTCTGTCTCCAAAGTGATGATTTAGATTGTTTAAATGGACTGAGGCCAACTTATTACAAATCTTCATGCTACCCAGGGACTGTGGGACTTGGATGTGAAGAGTGATAACTTTATGAATCCTTTGTGGTGTTTGTTCTCAAATGTTACAGCTGTTGCAGGGACAATTTTCCACAAGAAGATCATGACTTCCTCTTGTTTCAGCTCTCAAAGGAACCAAGCATGTCTAGTACTTGCCAAAAATATAATGAGGGTACTGTGTAGACAATAGGAGAAAAGTGTGATAAGACCACAATAGAAGAATATGATAGTCAGACTGGATCAGACCAAAGGTTCAACATTCTTTCTCCATACTTACCAAGCAGATACCAGTGGGAAGCCCAAAAACAAAACATGATTGCAATATCATCGGTCCCTTCTGCTCAAGTACCCCAGCAAATGGTGTTCAGAAGCATATTGATATCAAAAGGAAAAAAAAGGGAGGGTATTTTGGGGTTTGGATTGGGATAACTGATGATAACAAAGTTGAGAAGCCATACACTAGGGGGCAAAGAGAGGCCCGCTATATGTTGTTTAACTTCAGTTCCCACAATTCCTGCCCTTCAACTAGACCAATTAGGTCTGCTGGGAGTTACAGCTCAGTAATGTCTAGAGGACTCCAGGATTCCCACCCCTTTCATAAGAGCTAGCAGACAAATCTGAGTATCGAGGCGGAGCGGGGGATTAAAACACAGTAGCAAATTATATTAAAGCAATTTATTTGAGCCAGTACATCTCTCCTTATTAAACTGAAATATAATCATTCAAATGTGGCCATTCTGTTGAATGACAGATCCCCATTTGCTTCTTGTGATTAACCTCCACAAACTGGATGGATTTACTATTTTCCTCACAATGCATTGGCACCAGAGTAGATGGCATTGCTCTCTCATGATGAAGCAGATGAAACTGAACAGATGTTAAGCCTGGGTTCATATCTCTGCTTGTAATTGCCCCCAAATTACTACAGCTTGGATGGCTTAGCTTATTTCTAGTGAAACAATCAATAACAGTTTGTAGTAATATTCTGAAGGGGGAATACTTTGCACAAAGCACCATTTGTTTTCAAGTTGGTGTAGGATATCCCCAGCATGTAATTCTCTTCACATTTGGGTAGTACACTTCAAGAACTCCTTGGAGCCAGCCAGACACACCACATCTGTGATTAGCAAAGCTGACTCCGCAGCATGGTTGTTGCAAGCAGATGCACTAAAATGTTTTCCCAGGCAGAAAAATATAGCAAATTCTAATAACTTGTAAAGTGCTAGGAAGCTTTTGTTTAGAGACTGCATTCCTGAAAATCAGGAGTTATCGGGCAGAGCAGGGGGTGCTTTTTAAATATACACATGCACAGGCAGACACATGTGCTTTTAAGCAGTTGTGTCTTAATTTCATTTAAACCAGCCAAGCTGCTTAATTGTTTAAGAAGAGCCATTCAGATCCACCCAATTTGATTCACTGCATGAACTTTGGAGTATTCTCTCCCAGTGAAACTGATATCAAACAGGGTCGTAAAGAGCAAATGAGAAAATAATAATAAAAAGGAATCACAATTTACCTTGCATTTAATAATGAGTTTCAGGGCATTTTGAAAGTACAGATGAACAAGAAGGAAACATTTCATGTTGACACTGCTGTAAGCAGTCCCCAGAAATGTATTTCTGACATGCTTTTCTGGGCTGTGAAAAACATCACTTCTGGCATATCTCATCATAATAGTGGCATGCACATAGTAAAACTGAATAATAGCTGGTACTGAAAGGATGAAATATCAGTGTTTTGAATGTACTGCTAATAGGCACACAACACACTGAATAATTCCTTTTGGACAAAACAGCGGTTTTCTTTAGAAGACCTCAAAGCTTTCAGTTGCTGTTGCTGTCATTTAACTATTCATCATAAGGCAAATAAGCATTTCCCCATTTTACTTACTTCCATCAAGATTCAAAACACATTTCATTAGAAGTAAAATACTCTAACATATATTTTCCCTGGAATGATTGTTATTATCTCCATGAATGCACCCAAAGGGATGTGAAGAAATGCCTCAATAGTCCCCAATGTTTTGATGAGGGAAGGCCGCTATGGTATGGTGAAACAGCCCATTGAGGAACTATAAATTCCTATGAAGGAGCTTGTTTCCAATGTAATGTATGTATGTAATTCACATGTTGACTTACAGCAATGCCATGAATTTCATAGTGTTTTCTCAGGCAAGGAATGCTCAGAAGTGGTTTGTCATTGTCTTTCTTTGAATATAGCCTATAGCAGTACTACTCAATGTGATGGTCCATGCACTGCTGCCAGTCCATCAGCCATTGGTTGCTGGTCCACAATGAGTTTCCAGGAAAGAAGAACTGGCCTACACCTCCCTGATATGACCTAGTGGTTTCTCTTCCAAGTATTAACCGGTCTAACCCTGCTTAGCTTCTGGTGCACTATGGTATCTAGCCAGACACAAAAGATAGAGTACTTTTTCCTCACAATTGCTTCCAAGCACACATACATATTCATAGGTACCCAGGTATTGGTACATGTATGTATGCACATGCGTGCGCATACACACATCACAAAGACAGCTGAAATACAGGACAAATTTGTCCCCTCTTTTATCATTCCAAATTGCAGAATGCTTATTAGTTTTAATAATATCACTCATAAAATTCTGCTTCATACTCATTTAAATATCATTCATTAAACATTGTCTCTGATAATACCAGTCTAATTGTATTGCAGACAATGGTGCCCTTGGGAACTATGCAAAGGTAAAAATTAAAATAAAGTAAATCCTATCCATTCATTTCCGTTCACATTCCAGTGTAATTACAGCCTGAGATGATGCATATTAATATAACATTTACCATCTGGGAGAGACCTGGATCTGAAGCCTTTGTAAAGTCAGCTGACACTGATTCTGGTTTATCTTGTCTTCTTCTTCCATGAAAAAGTAGCTATTGTTCAAACAATGTAACAGTATTTTCAAATGACAAACTCAGGCCAGTTTGACATGAGAGGCTAACTCATAGTTTATTTCTCTGAGAACAAGTCTTGTAAAGCAGAAGTAAACTATGGAATTCACTAACGGAGCATGTAATAATGGATACTAGGTTGGCCTGCTTTAAAAGTTTAGACGAATGAGAAGGCAAGGCTGAGAGGTGTACATGTTGATTTTCTTTTTCCAACTGTTTTCCAAATATTGCTAAATGTTATTCAACTATTAAAGATGTGGGACCTTCTTCTATTTTTAAGCTAGGTGGTGTTTGTGAATTATTTTTTTTTAAAATCAAGTGGAGGCACAATTAATAACGCTAAAAACTACACTGTTTGTAATGCATAAGCTGGGTTTGGTCATTTACCTGAACACACATAGGTCTGAAAGAGGGGATAAAGAAGTAAATACTGTGTAGGCCCTGTTCCACAACATGCCAAAGCACCAGGAGGTAAATTAGGTTTTTGAGGAAAGGCCCTTTAAGAGGGTGGCATATTGTTTTATTTATTTTAGCTGTTATGTTAACACAAAACATGGGTGACCAAGAAATTCATCCATGATGACAGTGCCTCTGAGAAACAGTGGGAATATTAGCTCAAAGGGGAGGCCTGGAAGAGAGGGGTAACCTTACAATATTGTTTACACCTGGGTATACTGGTACTAATGCAGGGACAGCAACCAGAGAGTCAAAGTAAGTTTTGTTTTATTGGGGGAAATTAACAATTACATGCACACAAGATTGCATGCACACAGTCTCACAATCATGCAAGGCTATCTGAAGGAAAGGGAGGAAAAATTGGATAATGAGAAGTTGGGGGGAAGTGGGTGATATTTTCCTATCCTGTGGAGAAAAGACGAAACAATGTGGTTCAGACTAAGGGTCCAAGGGTAGTGTGAGAACAGGAATCAGAAGCAGAATGGTGGCCTATATCCAGGATACTATGAGCTATCTGGCTCAGAGTCAATGTTTAACCCTTACTCCTCAAAATGCTTGTTAAAACTCCTACCCCTTGCCCAAGAGCCAGTGTAATATAGTGTGCTGGAGTGTCAGACTAGGATTCTTGAAGACCAGGGTTCAAATCTCTACCCAGTGATGGAAACCCATTGGGTGACTTTGAGCAGATCCCATTCATTCAACCTCAGAGGAAAGCAATGTCGACCCCTCGTTGAACAAATCTTGCCAAGAAAACATTGTGATAGTTTTTCCTTAGGGTCTGTATAACTTGGAAATAACTTGAAAGTACACAACAAACACAACACCTTGCTTCTACCAGTATCTGGTTTCCCATATATGCTCCCAGTATCTTCCCCTACTGGCTGATTGAAGGTCAAAATTAATTAGGAAAAAGTGTCCGCAAAGAGATAAGGTCAAGCATATTTCCCTCTGCTCCTGCTGCAATTGATTTTGCAGGGACCTCTAGCTGCATTTGAGTTTTTGAAAATGAGTCAATCAATCAATCAGTCTCCAGATTTTTCAAGTATGTGATGGCTGAAATAAAGACTCTCAATGAATGTTTTTTTAAAAAAAAATTATTATTATTCACAAGGAGAAATGGTGTCACATTTTTCTTTTAAATTAATAAGGCCCATAGCTGTTAATTTGGGGGCATAGTAAAAAGCAAGGTTTTATGTATCTCTGATCCATTAAGACCCTCTTTAAATCTGGAAAAGGTGTTTCAGTGGAATGACTGCTGGTTTGTAGTGCTGCAATGTTTTGGATAGAACAGGAATGTTCTGACGTGCAGACTGCCTATGGTTTCCTTAACAAGTAATAAGTAATGTATCAATTAACATTACAGTAACAAATTGGAGAGTTTAACAACAATGTATCAGTTCTTCAAGCTCACTAGCAACTAATTATCCATTTTTTTAAAAAAAATTAAAAACCTAAGCTCCAAAAATATAGTAAAACTCTGTATTTTTGGACATAATACATGCTGAGATACATATTTCAATGCACTGCAAATCTTGCAGGTTCATGCAGAAATAGTATATCTTTCATTTTATTTTATTAAAATATTGTAAAAATACCCTTCATGCCTCAGCAATGCAAATATAGGGAAAACAGTGAAATCATTTGAACCCACCATAAAAAAAATGAGTGAAACAAAAGAAGCAAAAACAATAAACTAGACTGAGCCATCCAGTTATAATGACTTGAATTTGAGCTGATGCTGAATTGCAACAATTACAGTGTTTGGATGAAGCATCCTTGGAAACAAACACATGTGAAAGTGACAAGGACCAGACAAAGGCTGATTGATCCATCCTTGTTGTCACTTTCAAACTATGGCCATTTCAGCACTAGACTGTTATAGCGCTATGATTCCACTTTCAACATCTTATGGATTCCTGGGGTTTGCAGTTTTGGGAGGGGTCATCTGGCATCTCCCAAAACTGCAAACCCCAGGAATCCATAGGATGTTGAAAGTGGAATCATAACACTATAATACTCTAGTGCAGAAATGGCCCATGGGTCAATGATTTAAAAGAAAAACTTAGTAACACTTTTTAAAAATGATTATAGGTGGCTATACACATTTATTTGGAAGAACAAAAGAGCCTTGAACTTGAGAGGAGGTAGCCAGATTAGTCTGCTGCAGCAAAACAAGGAGTCCTGTGTCACCTTAAAGTCTCAAAAGTTTTATTTGACATAAGCTTTCATGGATTCCAGCCTACTTCTCAGTGGGCCACATGTGATGAAATGGGCTAGAGTCTTTAAAAACTTCTAAATAAAATTCCTTTGTTCTTAAGGTGCTACCAGATACTTGGCTCTTTTAAAAGAGCTTTAGTGGATCAAGCCAAAGCTCCATCTAGACTAGTCTAGTGTTTCTGTGTTCCACAGGAAAGTAGCAAATTACTTCTTTAAAAGTAATTGATCACAATCACAGTACTAAGGTGGCCTCAAAATCAATTGTACTTTCAGTTCTTAAAATAAATTTTATTTTCCACTTCTCAAAAATATACTAATTAATTCAGTTACTTTTAGCAATAGCAATAGCATGTATATTTCTATACTGCTTATCAGCTAAGCTCTAAGTGGTTTACAGTGTGTTTAGCTAATTGTCCCCAACAAGCTGGGTACTCATTTCACCACCCTGTGGAAAGATGGAAGGCTGAGTCAACCTGGAGTCCAGCAGGATCAAACGCACAACCTTGTGGCTGCAGTGTCGGCATTAACCTCTGCACCACCAGGGCTAGACTAGTACCGGCATTTAACAACTGTGTCACCAGGGTTTTAAACTTTTGTTTAAATTCTAAATTCTACATGCTGTTTGCTACTAGAACAAGACAGATTCCCCTCCTGTCCTCCTTATTGTTACCTCAACACCCACAAAAGAGTACAAAGCAGCAGGATGAGGCAGAACCTAAGCCAATACTTGAACCATGTGATAATCCTCCTCACCCCACAGTAAATATGAAAGTTAAAAAGTTACAGTTATACTGCAAAAAGGAGTTATACCTCAATATTACAAGTGTAATATAAAGTGGTTGTAAGTTTCTAATGGAAAGGAATCATTTGCAAGTACAGCTGTCCCTTCACATTTGCTAGGGTTAGAGGTGCAGGACCCTCACAAAAGTGGAAAAATTGCAACTATCGAAATGTGTGTGTGGTCCTTTCCACACGGGGTTAAAAAAATGGTGTAGAGCGACCTCTGACGGAGGCCGTCTACACCATAACATGGATTGGGGCGGACTACTTTTGTGTAGTTCCACACCCCAATCCACGCAGGGGCGACCGGAAGTGGCGGTGCCACATGCTTTTTGAAAACCACTTGTCTTGTGTTTTTTAAAAAGCACAGGCATGCAGCCCTGTGCAGCCCCATCGCAGTGCCCGGTGTGGATTTGCAGGCGCACACAAGTGCACGCCTGCAGACCAGCCAGAGGGCGGGCTTCCAGCTGGTGAGTTTCTCCGGTTGTCGGAGAGCCTCCGCCAGCTGGAAGCCGCCATTTGGACACCGCGGAACTCCGCAGGATGCTGCCACGTGTGGAGCAGCAAACTCGTGCTGCTCCATGTTGCGACGGCTCCAGGTACGCTCCGTTTTGGTGTGTTTTCGGGCGTGGCTTCCTCCGCATGTGGAAAGGGCCTGTGTCTATGGGAAGAGGGCTGAAGCATGGTGGGGAGAATGGGTACCCAGGGTCCAAACCAGGTCATGGAACAGAGAGGGAAAGCGAGTGGGTTGATCTGGTGCCCCTTATATTTCTCTCTCTTGCCCATCTCCTTCCTTGGGTGTTGGGGGGCATTGGGAGAGAGTTCTGATGCTGAGAAATCAGGCTGTGAGCCATTCTTAGCTGATCAGGCATTGGCTGGTGGTGGTGGAGGAGGAGGAGGAGGACCAGAGGCAGGTATTTAAAGGGCTGTGCAGCCTGATCAGAGCCTCCAAGAGGGAGAGTCCCCCCAGAAAAGAAGCATCTGAAGTGGGGGAGGCAGGGGTTGGAGAAATTCATAAATAAATCCATGAAAGTCAAACCCCCAAATGTGGAGGGCCAACTATAGTTACTTCCAAGCTCTGACATGTTATTTCTGAGAATACCTACAAGAATGTTGTGGCACACTGCCTCTGAGCACAGAAATTCAGTTTATCCAGGACAGCCTATAGCACAGATCAACCTGCCTTCTGTAATTCAGTCTCACTTTTTTTTCAACACCACCCATGTTAATGACTGTCTTCACATCTTGAGACAATAAATTTCACAAAGTGCTACCTGACAAAGTACTTTTTTTGCCCATCTTGAATCTCTTGGCTTCCTTGGTTGAAGCCAGATTCTAGTATTATGGAAGAAGGAGAAACACCATAAGGGCCAGTATGGTTTAGTGGTCTGAGTGTTGGACTGGGACTGGGGGGACCAGGGTTCGAATCCCCATTCAGCCATGGAAACCCACTGGGTGACCTTGGGCATGTCCTATTCAACTCATCCTCAGAGGAAGGCAAAAGCAAGCAAACTCTGAACAAATCTTGTCCAGAAAATTCTCTGATAGTTTCATTTTAGAGTCACAGTAAGTCAGAAATGACTTGAAAGCATGCAACAACAAGACAATCCTTTCTGCATCCTTTGATTCAGAGCATGTTTTATTCCACAAGTGGACAACTGTGGGAAATGGGAGGCTGCATTTGCTTTCTAGGACACCTTGTGTGGCTGCATCCCCAGTATAATCTCACACTACAAAAGAAGCCAATAGAAGGTGGGTAGAAGTCATTTCCAGTTTTAAAAAAGGGCTTCCCTGTGTCTAAAATGGCCTGGTGTGGGGCAAAACATAGTGAAAATTCCGCCTATGCCGCCTAACATGTCACAAAAATGGTTGTGGTGGCTGAATGAGACCTACGTTCTGCACTTCAGCCATCCCTGTTCCATTCTATCCGATATGACAGCCACCAAAGAGCTATTTATTCAGATGTGTCTTTGACTGAACTGTGAAAGCAACTAAGAGACTTGTGGCAATTAGCTAACTAACTGACTAGCTTATTCAGCATAAGTTTTTGTGGACTTCAGCTCACTTCATCAAATGCAGACTGTTCAGTTCAACCATCTGATAAAGATTGACTTCATCAGTGAGCTTTGTGAGTGCCAAATCAGTTCTGTGCATAGAAACAGCAAGACACAGGGAAGTCAGGCTCTCATAGGGCTGGACAGTCACAGGAGCATTAGAATGACAGCAGATCTCAAACATTCCAAAGTTTCGCACAGGAAAACAAGCAATCTGGAAGAACAAAGCCAAGTAAAAAGATAAATCATACACCTTATATCCAGTCCAAGGCATTTGGACAATAAACACACAAGAGCTTGTTGATCAGCTGTTTGGTGTGATGGCTCTTTTCTGCTGCTGAGGACTGTATAGTAACCTGGTCTGATAGCCAGGTGTCTAATTGCTTGGCATCTGATATTTAAATCAATGCATGCTCTGCTCCTGTTATACAGAAGAAAAATGTCTCCTCAACATCCATAGGTTGTTGCAGAATGGAGGATCATCAGTTAGAGAGTCTACATGGCCTGTGTCTGCCCTTGATTGTTCAGGATCTGAGTAGGGGCTGTTTTCTGGAGTACTAGGTCAGATGTCTCTGTGCCAGACTCCTCAGTTACCACAGAATGACTCATGGAAAAATTTAAATGTTCTAGTCGTTAAGGTGCTACAACACTCTGTGTACATCATATTTTTAGTTCTATCTGGTTTTAATCTTGTGAAGGCGGACTGGGGTCCCATGTCAAGAGAAAAGCAGGGTTTCATAGACAGAGACAAACAGATGGCAGGCACACTAGTTCCCCTTCACACAGACACCTCTCAAAATCTGTTTAAGGATGTGTTTCTAATGGCAGTATTTTCACCTTTAAATTGCATTCGCATTTATTTGGAATGTAAGTTGCCTTGTGGGATATAAATTTAATATAAATAAATAAAAAAATTCTTTGTATCATTTCCCTGCTCCTTAGCATTCTATTTTTTTTTCCCCCTAAAAGTCTCCAAACATGTTCTATAAGATTTTTCTTTTCCATGAAAATGTGTAATAGAGCACATGATGCATAAAACATTATGGTCTCAACCACATATTCAGCCATGCCTGTGACCACTCTTCTTGTAGGCACAACTGGAGTCTACAAACACCTCATCTCTCAGACTGCTTCAGAAGAGGGGACGGTTCTCAACAATGAGGAAGATGGAATCAGGTCTAGCATACTTTGAGGCAATGTGATGCTGGGAATAGTATTTCCAGAAGTGTTAAGCCTGAAGTGCTGACTCTGAAGATGCCTAAGCTGGCAATTATTCTGGCAAATGGAGTGGGACAAAGTTCATACCACCCAAAACTGCCTGGAAAGAATGTGGCAACACATAATAACTTGGCAAACATGTTACAGATCCTACCTGTGTTTAAAATTTATATTTGGCAGTCACTTTGTCTATAATGTGAATCCCAATTTTAAGTATATATATATAAAAATACCAGAAAGTCTCACCTTATATTTATCCTCAGATCTGGAAGGGAAATAGAAGAAAAAAGATGTGACTTTCACTGTGTTTAAAAATGGGGTATTAGATGGTAGATCAAACGTCTTCGCATTAAACTGCTTCTAGCCATATTACTATCATAACAATAGTTGCAAACATTTTCTTCCATCTGGTTATTTACTCCTACTTCAAATTGTAGAAACAGACTCACTATCTTGTTCTTGTATCCCAAGTGAAATTGTTGGAAGGTGTCATCACTCAGGCTACAGTAGCATTGCTAGCTGTGGTAGAACTCCCAGAAGATTGTACAGAAAACCCCATTACTTCCAATTGTTTAAGACAGCCAAAGCAAAATCTGATTATTTTAATCTGATGAATATTATTTGCTTATTTAAACATGCTGATAGGTTTTAGCTCATTCAGGGTAAAAGACGGTGCAATGGGTGAGGTTGTTTTTCAAAAAAATATATATATTCTATGCTTAATGATTCTTTAATTTTTTTAAAATTAATATTTTAATTCAATTGATTATTCAGTGCTTTTTTTAAAAAAATTGCATCACATAACATTTTGGCTACTGTATTTTGTTTTAACTTACATTGTAATTTGTTTTGGGTCCCATATTGGAAGAAAGGTGAGAAACAAATCAAAGGATAAAAGGAAGGAAAACTGACAGGTTCAGCTGTTACTCCAGCTAAGGCACTGTGGGTGAGGACCCCAGATATCGTTTTGATATCAAACAATTTGGCCTTAGCTTGACCTTTTTTCCAGCCACCCCACTCCACGTGTTTGCGAGGTTCTCCGGACAAGCACGGATAGAGTGCAGCTGCTAATGGCTTTACATTCCAGACCCCATTGAGGCCAGCAACTCAAGCCTCGCTCGTAGCTTCAGGGAACTTCCATCTGCAAACTTCACAATAGCGGCACGGCTCTCAGCCAAGCCATTCTATTGTCATCAAGAGCAAATCCAATCATGTAAACCTGACCTTTTTGAAATCCTTTGTCCAGCTCTAAAACTCCTTTGTTCTCACCTGGTTTGCCATAGCCGGTAGGCACAAACTCCCCTACAAAAACTCCGCATTTCCAAATGGTCTTCGGACTACTTTGGACTGCCATCCCGCCTTGCTGCTGGTTGTCTAAGGAACTCCCCTCAGCCAGCCACACTGAGCTTTCTTCTTCGGAACCCCATCTTCCCTTCCAGGACAACGAGACCAGGGCCATTTCCGCATTACAGTGTTAAACTGCTATTTCACTTTCAATGCCCTGCGGAATTCTGGGGTTTGTAGTTTACTGAGACCAAAGAGCTCTTTGGCTGAGAATTTGAAGTGCCCTTCCCTAAACTACAAACCCCAGAATTCAATAGGAGGTTGATAGTGGAATAGCAGCACTTTAACACTGTAGTGCGGAAATGGACCAGGAATCATATTACCCATCCCCACGCTTTCCAATTCTGCTTTCCAGTTAGGTAGTGTGTGTGTTGTTTTATTCTCTGTTTATTTTTCAATAAAACTGTTATTTTGGTTACTTTAAACTTCCGTACCTGTTCCCTGACCTGAAGCCGTAGACATTGGGTTAAAGATCCTTGCTAAAGTTACCCTGCCTCTCATTTAGCCAAGAGAGTGCTCAGCTAAAATTCCCCCAATTTGTATTTTATTTGGCAATCTGCGCAGCCCTCCTGGGACCCCCCAACATACAGGGTAACACAGCCATTCTGATGTCTCCCAGGTAATTTTGCAGGTTTCAGGCAGCATAGTTTTTCTTGTTCTGTCCAAATACAACTTTCTTTGACCATTCTCCTGTGTCTGGCACTATGTTCCACAACCCCATGTCCATATTACACATTTTGAGGAAGAAGTCTTATTTGCCCTTTCTCACATAGTCACCTGAGCACCTCTCCTTCTTGACCACTTCCCCCATGTATTAAGGCAGTTGCTATGAATGTGTTCCCTGCAACCTCTTGTTGTATATTTTTCTTCCTCTCTTCATTTTGTCTTTTGCGGAGGAGTTGGGAATGAAAGTTTTAGTCAGGCTCCATGGGACAAAAGCGAAGGGTGGAATACAACATAACCCTGTGTGTGCATGTGCGTGTGTGTGTGTGTGCGCACATGTGTGTTAAAAAGCTCTGCTTTTCTCTCTTTGCTTTTTGAATGTTTTGTCTTTTACTGGATTTGTCTCTTAAAAATTAACTTTATGGATAGTTTAATTGTACTTTAAACTTATTCCTCCTTTGACTTATGTTTTTCTATGCACTTATATTTTGGGATGGGGTAACAAAACCCTATGGAAATTGTGAGGTCTTCATAAATAGTCAGCCAACTTGAAGGCACACACACAATCAATGTTTTCTTCTTTTGTTTGCCATGGAAGAACTACCTCAGCCTTCCAGCTCTTCTTGCCCTCTTCACATGGGTGATATTCATGGCTCTGTCTCTGTTTCTCTCTTTCTTTCTCTCTCTCTTTTCATTTCTTTTTCTTTGCTTTTTGTTTGGTTGGATAGATTGACTGATTATCACCCTTCTCATCTCTGGGCAACCTTCTTTCTTCTCTCCTACCCCTATACCAGCATGAATCCAGAGAAAGACCTGGATGCACTGAACTTGAATCTGCAACTTTTGAGTGCAGTAGGCGGTCTAATCCCAACCCAACATATTATCTGTTTCTTAGCCAAAAGCCAGTGCTAAGAATAAGTGCTCTAGAGTGGAACAACCCCTCACTTCTTTGCTCCCAGAGTTTGGGAAGGTCATTCTCTGCAGCAAGGATAAGAAGATTAAATTGGGAACAGTTTTTAAGGTCTGAAATAGTGCTGGATCAAAAGAATCCTCTAGTGTCTTTTAAAAACAAAACAAAATTAAGGGTATAATGACATAGAGTCATTCCTACTGGACCACTCTATTGGCAATGAAGCTGCTATCTATTACATCTCCTTTACTACTAGAACATTATTTTTATATTCAGTAAAAGAAAAACTACATATTTTTTAGCCTCACCTCTGTCAGGATTTTATTTATCAAAATATTTATATCCTACCTCTATCACAAGATCTCTGTGAGGAATGTCAGTGTTAACAGATTGAAACAATTAAAACAATTTAAATAGCCTAAAACCATATGAAACACGTTGACAAGTTAGAAACAGTTTGAGAGGGATTCCATCCTGGGAGAAAGGCAAGGTATCAATCTAATAAAATAAATTAATAAATAAAAAGGGTAAAACAATGGATTGTACCACCCACCACTTCAGATTTTGTTCAGCACCCAGAAGCCTTGAATGTCCCCATGCAAGCCATGAATGTCTCCACAAAGATGGCTGTGTTTAAATCTTTTAAAATCATTTTTTTTAAAAAAATGATTTTTATTTTACCAAGAACTAGTTTGAAGAGGACATTCTTTGGAAAAGTTTCCAAATTTTCTACTGATTCTAGTTGGAGTCCCCCATGTAGTAAAAAATGAGACTTCCAAGCTTGGAATCAGAAAAAGATAAACAAGTGAAGGCAATTTCAGATAAAGTGAGGTTCAGTTTTTGTGTGGCTATTCCTTTACACAAGAGCCAGCATGGTGCAGTGGTTTGAGTTGGGGTCTAGGATACTGGAAGATAAGGGTCCAAATCCCTGCTTGACCATGGAAACCCACTGGGTGACCTTGAGTAAGTCTTACTCAGCCTCAGAGGAAAGCAAAGACAAGCCCCCTCTGAATGAATCTTGCCAACAAAATCCCATGAGAGAGTTGTTTTCAGCTTGCTATAAGTCAGAGACCGCAAGAAGGCATAAGGCAACAAAGTTATTTATTCATGAGTTTTGCTACATGTTTTTGGAAGTCTGCCTGCTTCTGTTTATTTATTTGCAAATATATCAAATATGTCAAATATTTGAAAAACTCTATAAATTTCCAGTATAGGACCACTAGAATGGTATAGTGGTTTGAGTATTGGACTGGACTGGGACTCACAATATGCAGACTAGAAGCTGCAGAAAGACAGAATCATAGAATTGGAAGAGACCACAGCAGCCATCCAGTCCAACGCGCGCACGCACCCGCCGCCATGCAGGAACACATATCAAAGCATATCAAAGCACTCCCAACAGATGGCCTTTCAGCCTCTGCTTAAAAACCCCAAAAGAAGGAGACTCCACCACACTCTGAGGCAGCATATTCCACTGTGGGAAAGTTCTGACCATCAGGAAGTTCTTCCTGAGGTTCAGGTGAAATCTTCTTTCCTGTAGCTTGAATCCATTGCTCCTTGTCCTAGTCTCTGGAGCAGTCACAAACAAGCCTGTTCCCTCCTCAACATGACATCCCTTCAAATATTTAAACATGGCTCTCTTCTGCAGACAAAACCTACCCAGCTCCCTAAGCCGCTCCTCATAGGGGCATGGCTTCCAGACCCTTCACCATTTTGGTTGCCTTCCTCTGGACATGCCTTCCTCTGGACAGATGTTTCAGTTTCCTCCCCCAGCCACTGCCCTCTGCTGATTTGGGAGCTGAAGCCATCTTTTCAAAGTCTCCAGTCAGGTTTTCTGTGAAAGATGGCAGGATGATGTTGCATATCTGTGGCAGTTGATAATCTAGCTTCTATTTTTCCCATGACTTCTCTTCCCCATCCCATCCCCCATCTTTCACAGAAATCCTCACTAGAGGTTGTGAAAAGACACCCCCTTGGTGCTTTGACAGCTGAAACATCTTCTTTCACAGCCTGTTATCAGGATTGGGGCTTGGAGGAAAGGAAGTTGTGGGGAAAACTGAAACTATATTGTCAGTGGCCAAACACCTGCAATTTTCCTCTGTGTAATTTTCTTCTGCAACTCCCCCCTGCCCAGATTTTTGTCCGAAATCCTGGCTAGAGGCTGAAGCTCTCAAACCAGAGCTGTCAACTCTCTGACAACTTCCCTCCTTCCCCCTCCCCAGGCCCAGTTTGACAGCTATAACATCTTTCCAGAGTTGAATATTTCTGTGCAACTTTGGGACTGGGGGAGGGAAAAATTCAGATAAACAGTACTGGTACATGTCACTTTTCAATGAAAGCTGTGCAGCTTTGGGCTATGAAGAAGAAAAAAAGGCCCATCAAAGCTAAGGGAATTTTGTGTGGGTGGGTTCCCCTTCCAATGCCAATTCTTGAAGAGCTCAGAAACTCCAATTCAGACGACATTCAGGAAACTGAGAAATTCCCATCCCATTCCTAGCCTAGTATCATCTTCCCAGGTGGAAGCCCAATTGAACTTCTCACCCAGTACTACTTTGCTGCATGAACTATGTGAGGTTCCCCCAATCCCTGCAGATCTTCCACAGACAACCAAATATCTTTGTTTATTCAGACTAACTTCTGGAAACTGACTGGCAGTTGAGGAAGGAGGGTTTTCTTAATCAACTGGCACCGTAATTTTTATCAATATGTTCTTTAACATGTATTGTTAAATATATTCTTTAACTTTCAGTAGTGTTTTAATATTTTAATTTAAGAAAGTGTGCTGTAACATTATACCTTTCTGTGTTTTTATTCTGTGATTTAAATCTGTATTTGGTTATAATCTCATTGGGAATCACCTTGAGTTTCAGGAGAAAGGTGTGACAGAAATTTAATATATAAACAAATAAAGCAACAAATTTCCCCACACATATTTAGATAGCAGAAGGAGATGGAAGGGGTCCCAAGAACAGACAGCATTTCAAAACTTTCTTTGTTATTTCATATGCCTTTAATTCTTCCATACAAACCTGAATATGGCTATGATATTTCTGAACTGGCATTTTAGGGTTTGTGTTGTCGCAGCCATAATGGATAATTAAGTCCTGTTGGCTTTTGCCTGGAGGTGTAATGCTGCGTTGGAATTTTTGATTACAAAAAGGCACCAGGCAAACATAGACTTCTTTTATTATTAGATCCTGCCAGTGGTATCATTTCAGCTCCTTAAGGCAAAAAGAACTGTTTTCTCCAGAGAAGCTACATGTTTAATCTAGGCCAAAAAGGGCAGCTCCTGTTTTGCTTTTCTGTTCCTTTCCAGCCTGGCAAATGTAGCTAAGGTTTATAGTAGACACGTGAGACCAGGTATTGAGTGCTACAAGAAGCATTCTGTATGTAATATGACACTGAGGCTGCAATGGTAGACATGCTCGGATTCTAAGGGGTAAATAAGCATGTGAAAATCCACACAAGTTACCAGTTTTTAGGCTCCTTGGGAATTAGGAAAGCATACATATGTAATAGGCCTTTCAAGATTTCTTTTTCAATGTGATGGTAAATTAGCAAGTGAAAATCCACACCACCTGTCAATATGTAGGTTCAAAATACTCAAGAGCCACCGCATGATACCCACTGGCTTACCTAAGTCATTTCTAAAAACACATATGCTAACAGATATTGCCTATCTTGTACACTGGAACAGTTGAGTCCTTATCCTGTTGATTCTGGCCTATATGAAAAGATACCTTGAGTACACTGAGCTGCAAATCTTAACTTTCTCTTGTATACACTGCAATATTATAGTGTTATATATGTTGACCTGCCTAATAATCAGTAATTTTTTTCTATTTTCACAAAGTAAGATAACAGCGGGTCCAGAAGTTCACAAGGACAGGAATAGGTAATGGATGGCTATGTAGGAGTGAGAAACATGTTCTTGTTCTTTACAGGGAGTATGTGTTTTGGCTTTAAAACACATTCCTTCCAGGTGAGCTGCCATCCCTTCATTGGCAGGAGCTTTGACCTGTCTATAAGCCCGGTGTACGTCCTAGACAGTGTGTTATTAATCGCTCCTCTTCTGATGTGTTTTCAAGTTGACTCTGACTGATAGCAACACTATCATAGGGTTTTCTTGGCCAGATTAATTCAGAGAAGTTTTGCCAGACCACTACACCACATGGGCTTGTTGTTTTAATCACTTGCAACAATAAGGCAAATATTTTTTTCCTTTTAAGATAGAACTCCCCCCCCGCATTTGTTGAGAATCTAGCATTTAACAGTGACAACACAAGCAGAATTTGCAGATCACAGACTCTCTTTGCAGGTCATTTTGACATAAGATGCCATTTTTAACCCAATCATCTCTACCACTGAGCTAGCAAAAAGCAATGATTTCCAGGACGGTTTTTAATTTTCTCTCACAAATCATATTGACTTTGGCCTGTTCCCTCTGTCCAACACATTTTAGGCTTTATAATGAAGGAGCATACACTCTGGAGGAAAAATCAGATTTCGGGAATACCAAGTATTTACCAAGTGAAATCTGCTAGGCCAGCTTTGATGTATAGTCAAGTATAGATAAGATTGTCTGTGTTGAAACCATGATGCATGAAAGCTCACAGCCTCAGTGCTTCATGTTCTTTCATTGATTGCTTAGGTCTTTTCACATGTCTAGTTAGATCAAATGATCTCCCCTTCAGTAAAGCAGGAATCTCTGAGGTTAGAATGTCCCAAGAAATATTGTTTATTGAGCAAAAAAAAATCAAGGCTACCCCTTGTAAAACTGAGACAATCGACAATACTGGGAATGACCAATTGTCATTTGTTGTTTTGTTTTGTCATTTGTTGTGCAGACCATGTGATAAACTCTGTTTTCCCATACTTTCCAATAACCCCTAACATCTGGCCTGAAGCAGTCATTTTGCTGGTTAATGGTAGGACTGGTCCCAGTTAGAAAAAGTTGTTATTATATGGCTATGTTTACTGGTAAAATTCTAGCTGTCTTTCTGATCAGTACATATCATCTGTGCCTGTGTTCCTGTGTAGACTTTCCACTGTAGTTTAAACAAAATATATGGTTTACCACATATATTAGAGCTTTAGATGAGGACTGTTCAAAGAATCCAGACCATTATTTTGCACACAAATTGTGTTTTCAGCACAAAATGCCATATCAAAATTTTGCACACGATAAATCCTGAATTATGGAGAGTCTTTGAAAATTGTGCCATTTTCATAGGCTTTCTTGCAGCAAGAAGAAAAATATTAAACTTATTTGTTGCTTTCATAGAGAATGAAATCAATGAGGAATACACCCCTAATCAGATGAAATACTTACCTCACCTTAATTAACAATCAGTAAAGCTCTCAGAGACAAAATCAAATTGCTTCATAGTCAGATCTGATCCATGACTGATTCACAATCAATTCACAATTTAGATTAATCTGATGGAGATTGTGATCCTCACTTTATCCACAGAGTATGGATCTGTGTTACAAATTCCTCACTGATTATTGGTGAGTTTATAGATACAATTCACAGTACTGTTTTTGACCTCAAATGTCTAATATGTCTTGTAAGCAAGATATCTCTGAATAGAAATCTGTAAACTTGTATGGACAGTTTCAAAGCCATGTATTTGTTATAGCTGTGCTGGAAATCACTTTTATTTGGCAAGTTTCATTCAGTTTTGCTTTCTCCTATATTCGGTTTAATTAAAAGATCACATTCTTTCCATCTTGAATATGAAGTGTGCAAATTCTGGTAATTTATTCAAAAAAGAATCAATATGAATTTTTCCCTCCATGTATGCTGGCCAGATTCAATAGGCTAAGGCTAATCCCAGCATAGAGATGATCATGAGTGCATCAGTATGACATAGTTGTTGTTTATCACATCTCTTTACTGGTCATGGCTCCATGCTATCGAGATTGTTGTTCCAAGTATTCTTAACTCTACTTCACCACTTGACAAATGCCAAAAATCCACAGGAAAGAGCTACGGGAGTTAAAGTGATTGAAATAACTACTCAGTGTGCATACACCCCATGTTGTGCATGCATGTCATATAGTTGTTAAAGATGAGAAACCTCCAAAATAAAAAAGGCAGAAACCACAATTTAGTACTAACCTTGGAAGAATACACATGGATCCAAGCCCAGACTTTTATCAGTTGAGTACCCAAAGCCCTATGCCTGGATGCATGGTTCAGTGGTTCTAAAATCTGATTCCTCAGAAGAACAGTAATGAAAGAGTCTAGTACCTCTTTCCAGGATTGGTGTGGTTCTATGGGTGGAGTCCGAAGTAGTTCCAATTCTGTATTTGTATGCTATGTTTCTTGGTGTGCTTTGCCTTTCTCTGAATTAATAAACAGAAATGTGTTAAAGTCTAATGGTGTGATGAACACTGATATGAAGGAAGAAGTCTTCAGGGCTTGGAAGCTACCCTATAATCTACTGGAAAGGAAGTACACTATAGGTTAATATTCTCATATATGGGTCATTTTCCCCAATAGGAAGAAGTAAGCAAATACTAGTAAATCATTTTCAGAACAAAGTGAAATAAAATTCTTCCCCATTCTTACTAATTTTCTTTGAAGACCCGTGTAGAAATGTGTTGCTGTCAGTTAGGAACTGAAGACACCTTCAATCTTTCTCTGTTTCATCTCACTAACAGGTTAACCATCCCTGAATGTGGACATTGTTACCCTGATTTCTGCTCCAAATAATGGGGAATGGGAATTAGCCAGAGCACAAGCTGTAGCACTACGAGAGACAGGGTAACCTAGCAAAATCTTTAAACCCAATTTTTACAGGGTCAGGCCAAGCCAAAAACCAAGCAAAATTGTCTAATAAAATGATTTTATTGAGGGGAATTCACTCATGCATGCACACAAGATACACACAATCATACATTCACACAAGAGCTGGCTGAAAGAGAAAGGGAGGAAACATTATAGAGAGGCTGAGGGATTTGGAGGGATTTATAATTACCAGTCCAGAAGAGTAGTGAAGAGCAGAAATGTATTTTGGCTTAGGTAGGACCTAAGGACAGCTCTCATTCAGGAGCCAGACAGACAGAGTGACAGGTAGATTTTCAAGAGACTGCACTGGGCATCCTCAAACCATGGATATTTGTATCCTGAAAATGGCTTGTGGCTGTGAAGATTCCAGATGCAAGACAAAGGGAACCTGTTGTGGACAATGGGTCTTTTGCCTGTTGATGGGCTTAGTGCTTTGATTGACAAAGACATAATGAATGTTGTAATAGCTGCCTATTGTGGGTGCTGTGAGGACAGAGGAAAGAATCCAGGTGTACAAGAGATGGATATTTGTCAATCAGTGTCCTGGTGGGCTTCTCACAGTTGGATTCCTTGGAAAATCCCAGCTTCTATTTAAGCCTATTATCCACAGGAATGCTGTGTATTTGCCTGACAAATCACTCAAGTCTTACCTGGAGGAATTTTGGAGTTGACCTATGCTTCTCACATTTACAGTCAAATTCTTTTCTTCACTCAGTTTGACCTCTCTGTCACCTTTCAGGCTTGAATTTAATATCAGAGCCAATAAAATGTGTTGCCAATTACATATGATACCAATAGGTATGGTACCCATCCAAACCATACTGATATTGGGGACCCCCCAAAGAGGGGCCTTACAACATGGCAATACTTTTCTTCTGGTTCTGTAAAATCCATCTCCTAAAATGTAACAATTTACACAGACACTTTTTATTTGGGCAACATAGCAATAGCAATAGCAGGTGTATTTCTATATCGCTTATCAGCTAAGTGCTCTCTAAGCAGTTTACAATCTGTTAGTTAATTGCCCCCTACAAGCTGGTTACTCATTTTACTAACCTGAGAAAGGATAGAAGGCTGAGTCAACCTGGAGCCCGGCAGGATCAAACTCACAACTCTGTGCCTGCAGTAGCGGCACTGCACCATCATTTAACCAGGGCTCCACAATGGTATAGGATGGTGTTTCAACTGTTTTGCAGTCAAAAATTAACCCTAGATCAACTTAGCCTTTGTAGAAATAAATGTACTTCTTACTCTCATCATTTGCATTAGGGAAAAAAAAAGATCCTTGTGCAGGATAGTTTTGTTTAAAAGAAAACCATCAAAATTCTCCTCATACTCCAAGTAAAACAGCAGCCCCTCATAAATATCTCCATATGAATAACCAGACTATGTTTCTGACTCCCCTCCCATTGAGTAGCTATTCTTCCAATTTCACTCATAAAAATATTATGATAGGAAAGTGTAAAATCATTTCCAGTTTCAGGTGCTCTAATTTGGTGGTTAAGAAAAAAATGATGATCAGAATGTTCCATGTTACAGTTTAATCTAAAAATCAAAGCTAGCACCAAAGCAGGGCTCCGTGAACTCCACCCCAACACTCCTTTCTAATCTTTGGCTGGGATTGATAAATGCGTAAAAATAAAGGAGATGTGGGAAACCAAGGAGAAAACAATAAAATTTGAGTTATCTTATTATTAAATGTGGCTACTGAATACTATGACAAGGAATTATATATGCCCATATCAGTGGGATGTCAGCTTGGGGTCCTTCATGCAGCTTTGGTTATATATTTCAATGCTATCTTCACTAGCATTTGAGAATAAAATGTACCCTTATGTGTGTTTCAAGACATAATTGCAATGCAGGGGGCGATTTCACATAAATTGTTGGAATGGATTTAAAAATGAAATTACAGCCTTTGTAAGAGTCCAAAAAGATACACTGTATTTTTTCTTTTAATAGATACATATAAAATGCATTATTCTTCCCTCCCATCACAGACTATTCAAAAGACAGTTGGTCTGTTGATCTTGAAAACCTTCACTGCTCATGCTTTCATATGATTTCAGATACCATAGGAAGTTACATAAAATGGAACTCAGATATAATGGGATTTCAAACTTTTTCAAAGTACAGAGAGAAACTGCTATACATTTTCCCCTAATGGATATATTTAATATATCAAAAGAAAACCATTAGATGAGGGTCATCATCTAACAAGATATGTGAGCAACCATCATGATGTTACACATGGAGCCCCAGAAAGAAAGCTCACACCTGTCAATTAACTGTTTGGTAGGGAAAGGAGACTGCAATAGACAGTTCCTGGTCCCTTTCTGATTTGCCAGTTTTAAGCTGCCTTTACTGAGCAACATGGGCACACTTCTGACTGCTCATTCAGCAGTTATTTGTATACATGATACAGAATTTTGCGGGACAGGGATCCTTTTTTTGACTTTAGTTTCCAGAGCCCAACAGCCAGCATAGATCCTCTGTAGAGAAAGATGGGATATAAATCAAATAAATAAATATAAATTTGGGATGGGATGAATCCAGGATTTTCCAACTCTGAATCCACATCCAAATTTCTGGAAGGTTCTGCGAATCCACAAGTCCCATGAATCTTGAATCTTTTGAATTGTCCCCGAGGGGGGCAGGAGAAGAGTGGGGAGGGGGAGATCTCACTCATCGTACTCTTCTATCACTGGCCCTGGGAAGGATTGTGCTGAGGTGGGCAGCAGAGGAGTGGGGAGCGGGAGATCCCACTCTCTGCCACTTCCTCCCACTGGCCCAGGGGCCGATGCCAGTGGGGGCAGTTGGGTAGAGGATGGGGAGAGCAGGATCACGCTCTTTGCTGCTTCCTCCCACCCCTCCCAGGACCAATCTCAGCAGGGAAAGGTAGGAAGAAGATAGGGAAGGCAGGATCACTCTCCGCTGCTTCCTCCTGCCAGCCCCAGGTTCGATCTCAGCCACAACAAGCAGGAGGAGGATGGGGAAAGTGAGATCCTGCTCTCTGCCACTTCCTCCCACCAGCTCCAGCCTGACCACCCCATCTGCGGGTGGGAGGAGGTGTGGATGCAAAAGATTCATTTTGCCTTATCCTGTCCAGGGATTTGGATCTTCAAATCTTGAATCCTTCTCCAGGATTCGAGGATATGCGGATTCATTTGGCCCATCCCTAATATAAATAAACAAACATGGCCAGTAGTCAAACTGGCTGGGATTTCAGAGAGCTGTAGTGTTGAACAAGGGATTTTTGAAGTCCAGCATAATATACCACCTTTAGGAAAAATAAGGACATGGAAGACTGCTTGCCCTCAAACATAAAACAGAAGGAAGAAATGGTACAAAAGCTAGTAAGAACAAATGTTAAGTTGCAGGCATGGCTTAACCATAGTTGAGATTCACAATAAGATCACCTTGACTCAAACAGCAGCTATGCCAAAGTGTTGTGTCATGCTTATCATAAAGGTGAACTGAAGTGCCCTTGCCTGCTCTCAGTCTCTCAACTCTGGACAGTCTTCAGTACATCAGATCTGTACAAACCAAGGGCATCCCTCAATCACCACACTCTAGGGCTAGCTGGGTAATAAGTGGTAGCTTAGCTTGGCATTTTTCTCACCTTGCAGGTGCCTCAAGTTACTCATCAGGTTAGTGTCTTGTCCTCCCATGATGTACTTGCTACTTGCCAGTCATTGTAAGAGTTCTGGTCTGTGAATAAGTCCTTGCAGGATCCTGCCCAGTACCTCAGACCCAACTGGCTGCTCCAGTGCAGGGCTATATAAGGACTGGGGTTACTCTACAGTCTTTGCCACAGCAACACAGTTTCCATGCTGCCTGTAGCCTCTCTTGACTCTCTGGTGGGCCTGCTTCTGCTGACCCCTGGACTTGGACCCCTGCCTGTTTCCAGACCTGCCTCTTGCCCTGTGGACTCTTGTGGCCTGGTAGGCTTCCACTGCCTTGAACCCTTGCTGTGCCCTGACCTCCTGCCGGTGTCCTGGATCTGTTTGTGGCCCTGTGAACTCTTGCTATCTGAAGGGCTGCTGCCTTGGACTCTTGTTGTGCCCTGACCCTTGGCTTCCTGACCTATTGCCTGTCCTTTGGCTCAGCCCTGGCACCTGTTCCAGTCACCTGTAGCTGCCTATGCCTCAGACCTTGACAGTCATGATATTTGATAGCTACCAATTGGCTAACTCAGAAAACCACTCTTACACAAAATGAGTGGTTGTCACCTTGAGAAGCTCCAGATGTTGTTGGACTTCAGCTCCCAGAAGCCCTGACCACACACTATCTTGGCTGGGGCTTCTGGGATTTGAAAACCAGTAACATTTCATTGAGAATCACTAGACTATCTGCTCATATTACAAAGATGAGTAGGACACCACTGGCCAGTTCACCTACTTCCAAGTGTTACAAATATTATTGCTATTTTTCTTGTATAATATGACTAGAATGATCAGAGGAAAGAAACTGTCTCAAAGAAGGGAGTTGTAAATGTCCCCTTCCCCATTCATCAAATCTGAGCACTTTCTTCAAACCAACAGCATTTCATTAAGAATCACTGTAGTAGAATGTGTTCTTATTACAAAGGGCACTTCTAACATGAGTAGGACACCACTGGCCAGTTCACCTACTTCCAAGTGGTCCAAATGTCACTGCTATTTTTATTCTATAGTAATATAACAAGAATGATCAGAGGGAACAGAAACTGTCTCAAAGTAGGAATTGCAAAAATTTCTCCCTCCCCGTTCACCCCATTTTCCAAATCTGAGCCCTTTCTTCAAATCACCATGCAGGTGCAAGAAAATGTCTCCCTTGCCCATAGATTTCATCATTAAAAGTGATTCCATCTGACAGCAAAGAATCCTATCTTTCTGTCAGTCAGTTAAGCAATTTGAAAACAATCAACATAACGGAAGGGGATGAAACAAAAGGCAAATGTTCCCACCTGCTGATCTGATATTTTAATTCAGAAAAGGGAATTACCAATTCTTCACCTGTCAAATTGACTCACAGAACAAATGCAAAAGAACAAATATCCATGCCATAATAACAACATGGGCATCTCTGATTTATTTATTAGGCAGCTTTGTAGTAGCAACTGTACAGACAAACCAAGTCTTTCTTGTATATATCTCCAAAGAGTAATAAACAAGAGACCATTAAGGACTAATTATTTCCACCTGGTGAACTCTATTCTGAGAAGTTTTGATTAATTAACAGTAGGCTTCTCTCCTCATTATTTGCTGGAGGGAGGGGGACAACAATTTAAACTAAATTAACATTAGTCTGTAGTGAGGTCTTTGTCCATTTTCTGGTTCATTGCCACTTAACTCATTAATGGAATAATTGGAAAATACAGCCACTGTTAATCAACAGAACAATATGATTTCCTTTATGAAGTTGATAGCAATTAGATGGAAAGCTAGGAATCAATTTCTAATGATAAAAAGTAAGATTTCTTTTTTTGAAAAAAATAGCTATCTAGGCTGGATTGAGGCCATAGGATTGTGCAGGACTCACTTTGGTGTAAAAAAATATAGAATTGTGGGTCATGGCTGCAGACCTATACAACTTGACACGGAGATACATTCCACTCAGATTACTCAGACTATTGGGGAGTAAAGACAGATTAAAAGAAAAAGAAAGCTTCATATTGCATATGCATTGAATGTTCTACAGAATTAGAAACTGTATTCTGAAAACATATTAAAGCAGTTTTAACATATGTTAAAAACATACATTTAAATCAACCTCCTTGATTCACCTTTCAAGAGAAAGTGAAATATAAATTCAATAAATAAATAAATCCCTCCAGATGTTGTTGAATTGTAGCTCCCACATTCCTCACCCCTGGCAATGCTGGCTAGGGCTGCTCAGACTTGCAGTCCAACAACATCTTGAGGGCCAAATGATTCCCATTCATGCTTTAAAATTTAATGTATAAATATATCCACACAATTATGATTTTCTAGCAATAAATCTGAGGAGATTTTTTTCTACTTTATCATATTATTCTGATTGGAATTAGACCCTCCCACTGGAATGCAGCAAGACAATTTTCACTGGGCAGAGTGACAGAGACAAAAATCATAGGGAGGACAGAAAGGTTTGGACACTAGTTACTACAATAGAGGTTTTGGTGGAAACAAAATTTTTGTAGATGATTTATTTTTTTAAAAAAAACCCTCCCAGTTAATGCATTTTAATTAGAAAGTATATTATAAGGTGTCCAAAACAAACAAACAAAAAATCAATCAAAATGCATTCAGCATTCAAAATAGTTGAATAATGATATGAAGTAAATGCATACTGTTAAGTGCCCTTTATATCAAACTCCCATTACAGGAAGCAGGGTTGAACTGCTGGTGGGGAAAGGGGCTGAGGTTGGAGCAGTTATAGCTGGTTAAATGGCCACTGTTCAAATGCTTTCTCTGGATTGGTCTGGCTGGCTTCATGACTTGAAGCCAAAGGTATGGCTACTGCTCATCCCATCTAAGTGAGGGATTATTAACTGTTCGCATCCAGAAAGCCTGGTCATACTGCAATCAGTCCAGGGCTAGAAGCATGTTGAGTTATCAAACAAACAAACAAACCATTTCTGTTAGTTTCATGAGTTTTTAACCTGCAATCCAAGAGCTGACTCAGGATACAGGGGTCAAAACAAGCCCTTGCTTAGTCTTTTGTGCTTCCCACAAGAGCATCTGTTTGAATGTTTTCAGAATGAAAATATTCACTCACCAAAAGCCATAACAGCAACACCAGCCACTGGTTAATTATTATTTTAAAGTGTTGACCTTAATGTTGTCTGCAAGGTCATAACCTATGGTATCTGCAAAGACCAAGCAAGCCAGAATAGCTGTCCTCAATAAAGCAAAGGTTAAGAACCATGGAATTAAGCTATACAAAGGCAGTGTTGCAAACCACTGCACTTGAATGCACATTGATCTGAAATTTAAGGAAATAGTCTGCTATATACTCTCAAGTGGTTCTTTTGGTATACATTATATTTATGAAATGAGCACCCAAAAAACTAGGCATGATGATTAATCATCACCACTATCACTACCACCACCACCATCATCATCATATTTGACTGTGGACTTTGGTTTGCTTTGGGGACAAACTGTGTTGGCCCAATCTAGAAACATACTTTGTTCTGGTTGACAGGTGAATGTGACCCTCTTATATCTCTTGGAACTCTCTGAAGCATTCAGTACCATCAGTTATGGAAATTTTTCTTCTGGACCACTTCACAGGGATGAGACTGGAGGAGGCATGAGAGGGCTCCAGTTGCACTTTCAGAAACTGGTTCTCACTCCCTTGGTCTCTGCCTATGGCAATGGCAGGCAACTCACATCCCTTCAGATGTTTGATTAAATCCTTCATCAATCCTCAGCATTAGCTATGCAGGCTAAGGCTGAAAGGAGTTGCAGTCCAGCAACTGCCTAAGCTGATCATTAAGTTGCTTAAGCTCCCAAATAAGTTGCACAAGTTGCCCCAGTTGCACAAGGTGAGTTGTAGTAACTTGCTTATCAAATGCTACAAGCATCCATCCTCTCTCTTTCTTTGTTCTAGTGATGATGATGATGATGATATTTATTTCTATCCTGCCTCTCCACATGGATTGAGGTGGTGAACAACATTAAATACATTAATACATTAAAAAACACACCCAATCCTCCCCACCCACCTAAAACCAAACCCCTAAAACACACAACAATCAATCAACTATTGAAAGAACAGCAAGACAATTGATGGGAGGCGATGGAAATGCTAGTCTTGGAAGGCCTGTCAGTAATATCTGAATCTTATTTCTCAGAATTCACAGTAGGTGTTAATAAAACTATATTTGCATAACATCTGGAACATATAGATTTCCTCCACCTAGAAACTACTTCACGCATCATAACATTTGATTTGTAGAGCTATGGCCTGATCCCTTTCTTCTCCTCCCTCTGTTCTACCCCAAATGCTGCTTTTTGACATGCAGCAATCCAGATGTGATTACTCAATCTGCTCAAGTTTATTAAAACTCTATGATGGTAAGGTACCAAGAAAACCAAAGGATGAGGTCATCATTGGTAACAAAAATGAAGCACAGATACAGCACAGATGTTAAACTGTTCATCTATATTGAAAAGTGTGAAGGAAATGGGGGGAAAACCAAGGAACATTAATCTTTCACCATCTGGGTCTATGACTAGTCTGTGATATTTTAAGGAATATGTTCATGTACCTAATGTTATAATCAGGATCAGTTGTGCACTTGTTTGACCAATGAATTTGTAGCATGCCAGAGCAAGTTTATGGAGGTAGACCATTTTGGTATTATGACCAACACTATCAATATGTGACAAATTCCTGAGTAAGTCTTGGTTGTCCTATATATGCCTATCTTCTCTCATTATTAAAATGGTAGGAACAAATTGGTTGACAGGATACAATCTGGCTGGCTAACTGGTAGACAGTATAGTATTATGGATTCAGTTCCTGAACATAGCAAGTGTTCAGATTGATTGATGGATTTGTCTGTCCTCTCTCTTCCACAGAGAGAGGGGAGGGGTGGAAGAGAGAGGATAGACAAATCCATCAATCAATTGCTCAGCAGTGTCCAACCTTGGGTGTCCAGATGTTGTCAGACGTTAACTCTCAGAAGACCCATCCAAGGTAGCCAATAGTCATGGGATTCTCAGAGGTGTATTCCTACAACTGTCATATCTGTGGCAGAGCAGGCAGTAATTCACAAGCAGCACAGCTCCTACTTACAAGGTGAGAGTCAAGAATGTCTAAACAGAAAGGAAGCCTAGAGCAAACAAATCTGAAGGGGCAAATCCAAACCATAGTCTAAACAGGCAGAGTTCCAAGACCACCAGATCCAAGAGCACAAGATTTCAGGGCCAAAGAGACCAGTTATTGACCCTGGAAAGAAAGGCCAGCTGAAGCCCTCTTTTATCTATGGCTGCTGTAGCCACAGGTGTTCCCCCATTACTACTTAAATGGCTGAGCGACACAAACCCTCCCTTTCACAGCATTTCTGCTGCAAGGTAGGTGTGTCTGCTATGTCTTCTTCTATTTGTTCCCCTGGCTCAGGCCCTTGTTGTTGTTCTGTATTATCTCTCTTTGGACCAGCTTCTGGTGACACTTCAGCCTCTGGGAAAGCCTCTGTCTCGGAGTCAGAATCCTCCTCCTCGCTGCCACAGTCTCCAAGGCAGGGCATGACAACAACATCTGAGCACCAATAAGACAGCTCATAGGCTGCTACACAGTATGCAAATCTGTTGGATAAAAAATGTAATGACATTTGCTCCAGTGAAAATACATTTGATGAACATGTGAAACACCTGGGGAATGACTAAGCAAGTGACGACACATTTCCTAGGGGACATGCAGTAAGGGCTGAGTCATGATACTGCAATCATGGCAAGGGGTTGCATCATGCTAATGGCCCTGGCTGATGACCTGTAAGCAGGTGTGCATAAAAGAGAAACATGAATGCTTGTAAGCAGGTGTGCATAAAAAAGAAACATGAATGCTGCTTCGAATCCCTGTCTCTGCTTGAATCTCTGCCTGGATGTATCTCTGCTATTGATCTGTGTATCCTGTATATAGATGTACATATTGCAACTGGGAAGATTAAAGCCTCCAGATATTTTGGATGACAAACTCTGTGTCTGTGAGTAACTAACCAGCGGGTAGAGTAGTCAGAGCAATAATGTCTTTTTGTTGTAGTTGTACTCTGCTGCACACGCTTTTTGCTGTTATGAACTCTGCTATCTAAGATTGCCTCTGAGGCACTGTGTCCAGAGAACATCAGCTTTGGAGATAATTTTATGTTGGTGCTGCAAATAATCTCCTCTTTTTGATTATTTGATTATGTGCAAGTGGCCACACTAGCATTTCCCTTGCTGTGAATAGTCAAACACCTCATTTCAGAGGTATTCATTAATAAAGTAGATAATATGGAAAAATGTGCTGCTGTTGAACATTTATGTGAAAAGTATACCCCTTCTTATTCTAACTCACCCCTTTGAAAGTTCTAATATAGTTCCAGATGCTGTGGTTCTCCCCACAGCCCCTGTCTGTCTTTCTTTCTAGTTTATATTTTCAGTCTTTCTCCCAACATGGGTTTCAAAGTGTCTTGTTTTTGTTGTGTGCCTTCAAGTTGTTTCCATCTTATGGTGATTCTAAAGTGAACCTATCCCAGGGCTTTCTTGGCAAGATTTGTGCAGAGGAGGTTTATCTTTCCCTTCATCAGAGGCTGAAAGAGTATGCCCCACCCAAGGTCATCCTGTAGGCTTTTATGGCTGAGCAGAGTTTTGAACCCAAGCCTCCACAGCTGCTGTCCAATGTTCAAACCACAACACTACACTACACACAAAAGTTAAAACACAATTAAGCCAGAGTTCTGTTTCAAACACACAAGTCAGAACATATGTAAAACATAATAAAACAGAACTCCCTCTCCATTAAAACTTTCTCTGCCACAGCCTATTAAAAGCAAATGCCCAAATCCCCCCAAAAAAGAACTTCACCTGTCTTGGAAAATCTCCCAGCTGACTCAAGTGCCTAAGTTTGATCCCTCCCAGACCTGCTCCCATGATGTTTACCCCCAGCTGTGCCCCCTTCCTTCTCTCTTTCTGTTGCACTTTGCACAGGCAGCCTCCCGGGGCTATAAGGAGACCCCCTCCCCAAATGTCTGTTCCTCCTGTGCTGCTGAGAAATCCTCCTCTCCCGCTCTGGGGGCCAGCCATTGAGGGCTGACTTAAGTTTGCTTCTCTAATATTTGGAAGAATAAAGACATTTTAAATACAAAAATAAATTAATAAATAAAAGCAAATGCCTCTCTAAATAAAATAATTTAAAAAAGTGTTTATCTGTTAATTGGCTCCCTCCGTGCTGCATTTCTTCTAACACTCCCCAAAGGAAGGGAGTTCCACAGTGACAGAGAAAGCTGTAGAAGAGCTTTCCAAACTTTTCATGTTGGTGACATACTTTTTAGACATGCATCATTTTGCAACACAGTAATTAAGTTAGTGGAAGCAGCCTGAGCTTGGCCTGCCACCGCCACCCTCACTGGGGTCTTCCTCAGCCCACAGCAGCTACAGCTGTGGTGGGAGAGGCAGCCCCCTCAGCTGTGCTGGGCCTGGCCTACCACCACTCTCACCAGAGTCTTCCTTGGCCTAGGGCAGCCGCAGTGGGAGAGGCAGCCTCTTCACTCAGGCCTGGCCTGCCGCGACAGCAGGAGAGGCAGCCCCTCCATCCATTACATTTGCACAACACACCTACACACTGCAGGCAACAGACTAACACACAGTTTGGAAAGCTCTGCTCTACAGTATCCTCACCAAACATGGCTGTGATGCCGGTGGGACCATGAGAAAGCCCTCCTCTGCAGATTCTAAAGCTCAGGTAGGATCATATAGGGAGATACAGTCTTTCATATAGCCTTAACTCAAGCCATGTAGGCTTTAAAAGTAATTTTAAAGCACTTTGAATTCTGCCTGTCAATGGATCGGTAGCCAGTGCAGCTGTTTCAGCAAGACGGGGGGAGGGCATATGTTTCTTATAACCTGCCCCAGTCAGTGACTTAGAATTCCTCTCCTAATGAAACAAAAGGAAAGGGGTATTTCATTATTAGCCACGTCTGTCTAGTAGCTCTCCCTTCTTGGAGGTAAATGTTTTAAAATATTTCTTTTCCCCACAACAGGAATGACAGATATTCTCAAATAAAGCAGTAGAGCAGAGCAGATATTGTTTCCCTACCCTCAATCACTCTTTACATTCTACAAAGTTAAGGTGACATTTTGATTATTACAGAGATGCAAAAGGAGGAATGGTCTTACACCTATTGCCATCCTGGGAAGTGGAGAACTAGGTAAATCTTTTTTTTTTTTTTTTAAAAAAAAAAACTTGACAGAGCAAACAAATTTCTCACATGTTCCTAGCCTGCTTGCTTGTTTTTCCAGCCTACTGGAGAATGGCTTCAGAAACCATTGCTTTTCCTCAGATTGGTTCTGCAACACAGCAGGCTTCTGGGAAGAAGAATGAAGCCATGTCCACATGGCATCCCAGTCCTGCAATCAGGATTTGATCGCAGCGGTCTGCAGATCATGCTTTCTCATGATGTTGTCATGATCCTGCAGCCATTGTGTCCCCGTGTGTCACAACTGCATGATATTCACTTAATGGAAAACACTAAGTACCCACGATTGTGTGACTCTCCCATCACCTATAGCTAGGCAGAAGAGTCGGAAGCATCATCACATGCTTCCTTCCCTAGTGCACCATGGGAAGGAGGCCAGCTGTGCTGTGGAAGGCAGGCATGCATGACTCATGTTCCCTTCCACAGGAAGCCAGCTGACTGCAGAGGAGAGTGTTCCCACTACACTCCCTTCCTGCCAAAGGTGCTGCCAGGATTGCAATGGGACATTAGCAGGATCCGGTCAGGTGAGGAAATGGTCTAAAATGGTGATCCCTAGCCACTAGGACATCTTGGTGCACCACTCCTGGGAGGATCCTGTATGAGATGGCAGTAGAGGAAAAAAAGAAAGGGAATGGGCCCATAGATTTCTGGGGATGGAGGGAATATCAACTGAAGGTCTCAAAAGAGTTATGCTCAGTGCTCATTCCTGTAACGGAAAAGTGAATTTATGACTGAATTGTCTTGCTAAGGCTTCACAATGGACTAACCTGGAATATTTTTATAGATGCAAAATGGTAACCAAAGTCATGAACATTTTTTTTTTTTTTACATTTCTCCATTTTTAGGCACTGTACTGGGGAGAAAAAAGGAGACATAAAATTAACACAATCACATAGAAAAGCTGTCCAGAAGTTAGATGTATTTGAAAATCTCCTGCAGAGGTTTAAAATCTAAGACTAGTTTTTCTTCTCAATTTGTCTCTTCTCTAATGATTACATAGAGAATTTCTTCTTTTATAGGGTTATTTTTGAAAAATGAGACAATGATGCATAACTGTAAAAAAAAAAAAGTATGGTATTTTAACTGACTCCCTGCATTCAATCCATCAGGAGGAAATGCTGAATAAAAATGGAAATATAAGACTCCATTGTACATTTTATAGCTAAAGATCAGTGGATTTCAAAAAATGACAGCCAAACAATATTCTATAGTGTAATGTTCTTTCTTTCCAAGGCAGTTTTCTATCTTTCCAACTTGCAAATAATATAAATGTTGATACATCAACTTGAAGATGCAGTGTAGATACAACTGAACTTTTCTTTTCCATGCAGCTGTTATGAATACTATAAAAGCCCTATTGGATAAGACCAAAGGCCTATCTGATCCAACATTCTTTTCACCCATTGGCCCAGCAGTACTCTATGGAATGTCCACTAGCAGAACATGGGGATCCTCCATGTCATGATTCTTAGCAACTGATAAACAGATGCATACTTCCTCGGAAAATGAAGGTGATATCCACACACCCTGGCAAGCAACCATTCATGATCCTTCCGCCATGAATTTATCCAGTTCCCTTTTAAAGCCATCCAAGTTGCCAGTCAAAATTACATCTTCTAGCATTGAATTCCACAGTTTTATTACTTTATTACTTTTATTACATGTACTTTGATTTATCTGTTCTGAATCTCCCACTATTTAGCTACACTGCATAGCTTCAGCTTCTGATATTATGAGAGCAGGAAAAGGCCTTTTAAAACATAGGGGTCTTTGTTGAATACATGATGGCAAAGTTATCTAAGCTTGTACAGATAGTCTTCATTCCTCACCATTCTGACTTTCCTTAGACTTCAAAGGAGATTGCATGGGGTGGAAGCTAAACTGGAAGACCAATGGAGAAATGTCTGCTAAGCAAGAAGGCTTTTAGATTCAGAGTGAGAACCTCTGAGTATAGACAGAGTGTGTGTGTGTGTGTGTGAGAGAGAGAGAGAGAATAACAGTAACAAGAAAGCCAGAATGGTGCAGTGGCTTGAGTGCTAGGCTAGAACTCTGGAAAGCTAGGATTTGAATCCTCACTAGGATGATCTCGGGCATGTCCTATTCTCTGGGTCTAAGTAGAAGTCAATAGCAAATCCCCTCTGAACAAATCTTGCCAAGGAAACTATGGCCCTTTTTGCACCTTACATTTTTGCGGTGCTGGGGTGCGGGGATCATGCGAGCAGCCTCTTGCGAGAGGCTCTTGCATCCCCGGTGCTTCAGTTCTGTAGCCACTGCCTGCTAGCAAGCAGGCAGTGTGAGGGCTCCTCCTCTTGCTTCCGCAGTGCAGCCTAGGATTTTCCCAGGCTGCGCTGGGGCAGGAAGTGTGAGCGTTGCGGTTCTGGAGGCTCCACACACATGGTAAGTACATGTGAGGCCCTGGAGCACTGTGCAATCACGCACCAGTTTTGACTAGAAGCCGAAAATGAAATAGCGCACGATCGGCACCTGCGCGCCCCAGCAGCATCGTCCAATTGCAAGGACGTCATGTGGACCACTCCTTGCAATTGTGCGATGCTCCAGAGGCCCTTTCGCATGACATTTGCCTATGACAGGGCTACCACTAGTTGAGGTCAGCTTGAAAGCACATGACAACGACACCAGTAACATGGATCACCAGCATATCTGGGATTCAGAATCCTGCCTAGGCAAATAGAAGGCAAATAAAGAAAAATAAAATACACTAAGCCACATTCAAGTTTTTCAGAAATAGAAAGTGATATATAATCCAGATTAATTTTGATCTAGGGCAGGATTTTCTGTGGAACTTTCCAGCCACTGTAGAAGAAGAGAAAAGATCCAAAAATTATTCAAGATGGTTCTGCACATCTTCAGTGGGAATAAAGCTAACTTTGTTTTGGGGCTGAATTATGCACACTTCAGCCATGGATAATGTTCACAATTCTGCATGACCACAAACAATTATTCTAAAACACACAGAACACTTGTTTGCTGAGCTCTAAGATCCAGAGCAGGAATGGAAACAGACATGAAACAAGGCAGCACTGAATATAGGAGAGAGGCAAAACTGGAAATATTTATGTTGCTCAAAAAAGACAAGAACTAGACACGCAAGGAGGTTGGCAGGCAGGCTTGGAGGAAAGTTTCATATTCTAATAAATGGGCTAACAGATACTAGAGATGGATGCAAGGTATGTTAGAGTCATGTTCTGATAAAAACTGTGACATTTTAAAAATTCAAATTTGGAACAAAGACAAAATTGAAAGATTGAAAATTGAAAGTCAAGGACTTCCAGCCCTCATTCATCTAAAAAGTCTGAGTTTGAATCCCTGCTTATTCCTCCATGTTTGTGATCCTGAATTAGAATTACCACCTCTTTTCGCCATCAGCCTGCTCATCATGAGTTTCTGTAGAACAAACAGAGTCCCTATGTGATCATCTTCTTTTTTTTTTTAAATTTTTATTAATTATATAACTAAATCACAAATACAAAACAAGAAAAAAAATTAAACACCATGTGATATACATAATAGTGAATTAAAAAAAATTTTTTTTTCTTTTTCTTTTTTTCTCTTCTCTTAAGCAATACTAACTTTCATTGTTATTTTGCACCTTTACCCTTAAATTTATAAATCTGTTCAACTGTTATGATTTCACATTTAATTCAATATTTTTCACATCCCCTTTAATCTATTTCTATTGTTAATTCTTTTAACTTTTTTTTAAAAAAAACATTGACATCATTTATCCATTTAAATCTATAAATCACAAGTTTAACACACACACCTACTAAGAATTACAAAATATACAACATAAAAGAAAAACAAAACTAAAACTAAAAAATACCCACCCCCCAGAGCCAACTTTTTATTTAATCCACTTTCCAAAATTGCCATTCTTCTTTTGACAGGGTAGTATTACTATCTCTTTTCAGAACTTTATCCAAAAATATTTTCCAAATTTCTTCAAAATCATTCCCTTTAACCAAACCTTTCATAAACCTAATTCTACATGTTAGTTTATCATTAATTGCAATTTTCCACACTTCGTTATACCATTCCTCTATTTGAAATTTTTCATTTGCTTTCCATTTTTTTGCTATTATTAATCTCGCTGCAGTTAACAAATTTGTTATTAATTCTTTCTTTACTTGAGTACACTCAACCTTATCATATATAGATAACAATGCAATATTTGGACATACTGGTATATCTGCTCCTATAATCTCTTTTATCTCTTTAAAAACCTTTTGCCAAAACTCCATTATCTTATTGCAATTCCACCACATATGCATATATGTACCAATTTCTTGACATCCTCATGTGATCATCTTCTAAGAACATCTATACTGACTGAATTTGGCCTGCAAGCATAACAGAGTTTCTTTAAGTTCCTTTCTGAACTCATAATTTATATTTTAAAAGTACCAAATATTATGAATATCTTGATAGTCTGAACAGAAAAAAAATGAGATTAAAAATATTAGCATGCAAGAGAAAGTGAAACTGATTGAGTCTACCCTCTGTATATAGTAGGGATGGGCCAAACGAATCCTTGAATCCTGGGTAAGGATTCGAGATTCCCGAATCCCTGTGCCAAAACAGGCAAACCAAATCTTTCAAATCCACCAACTAAATAGATTGTTGGAGACTGGGACGCCTGGAAACATGGGTGACCGGGATGCCTGAAAACATGGGCGACCAGACATACAAGGAAAGATAGTAAGTAGGTGGAGTTTTCCCTTGGAGTAATAATGGCCTTTGCTAACAATTTCAGAAATTACATCTGGACTTGTATTCTAAAATATTTAAATTGAACATTTCATATTTAAGTTCAGTACTTGACCGGAAGATACAGGCTTGAGATTTCAAGGACAGCTGAAACATGCCTTTGTATAGCTCCCATGCAAACTTCTTTCAGACACAATTCTGAGGTTTGGAGTTTTAAAAGGTGTCACAGCCTTCTCTGCCAAAGTGTGCTGGTGCATCATCAAACTACCAACCCCAGGATGCCAGAAGGAGCTATGCAAAGAAAAGCCAGTTTTGACCTGGAGTCTCTCTCCACTGTAGTATGTGACCCTATTTATACAGGCAGGAAAATGTGAGATTAATCCACCTTTTCCTGCCTGTGTAGAAAGGGCCTTCATGTCATTTTCAATCTGGGGAGATCCTGAGACAAAACTATGACAATTGTCTTGGCCAGATTTCTTCACAGGGAGGTTTGCCTTTGTCTAGGCTTTTGCTAAGGCTGAGAGAGTGTGTCTTGCCCAAGATGATCCTTCTTTCCCTTGCTTTTTAAATTCTTTTTTTAAAAAAGGATTCAAAAGATTCAAGATTCGTGGATTTCCAGAACCCTCCCGGGATTCGGATCCAGAAAATTCTGGATTTGCCCCATCCCTAGTATATAGTTACCCAGCAGAAGCTGGTATATTGACATGTTCCTATATGTCTGAAATCATACATAGGAATGCTGGTCCATCATGAAATAAATATTTTATCAGAATCATGAACAATGTCACAAAATATTAGACAAGTTGCCTGTTTGGGTGTGGTGTTTTTGAGTTTTATCAAACTAGGAACATTTCTCCATGGCGGTTTCTCACAACAGCAACTGGTACACACTCCCCCCCCAAAAAAAAAATATTATTGGGGTAAGGAAAAAGATAGAAGAAGTGCTAAAACAGGGAAGTGATGTGAATGGAGGGAATAGTCTTCCGAACCCCACATAAAATTCAGTGAATGAGGCAGGGCAATTGCATGAAAAAAAAGCAGTCTGAAACCATTTTAGGATTCAGGGCTGCCATTTCGGACCTCCGTGGAGAAAAAGGGAAGATTTGGGTAATGGACTGTTGTAAAGTTCCTTGAGGGAAGAGCCTAATTCAAATGAATTCCTAATGGAACAACATCACTGCTAAAGAACAGTCTGGAACAATAGTCACACTTCCTTCACTCAAAGATCAGATTGCAAAAACAAAGCAAGAAGCAATCATAAACTCAACACTGGTGTGCTTCTCAAAGATTTTGTTCTGGTTAATACATTAAAAAAGGGTTGTGTAATCATGGTAACAATATTATCAACTAAGTGTAATAGTTATTAAAAATGCAAAGCATTTTTTGGCTTGGACCTGCAAAGTCTGTGCCGTCATCTATAAAAACTGATTGCTCAGTGTGTAGATTGTAAGTCGCTCAGCCAGACATATAGCAGCTCCTGGTTCTAATCAATTGCATGTGGTCCGAAATATGTAGTGCAGCATTCCCCATTACTTCCAAAATGGCACATATGCTAGATGGCCTACAGTCCCTTGTTTCCTTTTGCAGGGGATATGTGGAGCTAGACCCAATGAGAACAGACCATGTTTTTAATACCAGAAGACCAGGGTGGAGAATGAGGCAAGAATTTGGTTCCAAATCATAAATGACTAACTTCCTTCACTTGCAGTCATACAATGGTGCTCACTTTATGCCACCTCAGGGATTTATCTAAGACCAAGAGCAAAAGAGCAATGAGCCTGATGCATTTTTCTCTTCCTTTGTTTAAGGAGCCAAACACTTGTATATTTATTGTATCTGCCTCTTTCTATTTAACTCCACTCCTGTAACTATCATCTCTGTTCATCCAGGGTTTATTTGTTTTCCATTCCATGAGTTGTCTGGAAGCAAGAGGAAAGAATGAGCTATTTTTTGTTTCTCAGTGTCTATTTTCTTTTCTCCTTCTTTTCCACTGTAGGTCAGCTCAGCTGTTTTGTTCCCCCTCCCACAATCATCTGCCCAACCAGAATAAATTCACAGTCAACCGCATGAGAGAATTAAAATGTGGGAAAATAGAGAAGCTGTTCTGTAAATTCTATCAACATGACTAGATTGGAACAGTAATTGAGTTGGACAAGTAGGCCTGATACCCATACACAATCAACGTGTTTTGCAAAAAAATGCAAGTTGAACTCTGAATATACCAGCAGAAAGGCCTTGCTTTCCCCACAAAAAGCAGAGTATTCTTTCAAATGATAAATAGTATTACTACAACACTGAAGGCAAGATTACTCCTTCACTTGTATGGATATAGACCCTTCCAAAATTCTCCTAATCCAATTATCTTTCTAGATTTGAAATTTCCATATTACCTCATCTTGTTTCCTAAATGAAACCAGTGCATTAGAAATCCTCTACCTTTTGATATTTTATTTCCAAATTCTGAACACCTCATACTTTCCAACATTTCACAGATGAAAATTGGGACACATGTGACCAAGCAACATTTGGGTGTGATCAAAATGACAAAAGTTCTTAATGAGGAAAAAGCAGAGAAAGTAGGAGAGGCTGCAACAATTTGCTTTTGCCCAGCCTAATAGAGTAAAGCAGCATTAGCCCCATCCTTTCTTCTCTTCTCTCCCTCCTGCTGAGTTAAATTAGCACAAACTACCTTTGCACTTTCAATTTAGTTTGCAGCAATGGAAGTAAGCCAAAGAGAAAGAGGGAAAGTAGAAGGAAGAATGGGAAATTGGGACATTTTAAAAGCAGCTGACAAAAAAAAGTGAGATGAGATGCAAACTAGGGACAGTTGGAGAGTATGACACATGTTTATAATCAACTTTAAGCCTAACAAAATTCATGGAAATTATACTTAACATATTTTATTTACCATCATTTCCACGAGGATATGGGGCTAGAAAAGGGATTCAGACGGAAGTCCATTGGGCTATAGTGAAGTCTTGCTGTCTGTCACAAACTTCCAGAAAGCTTTGCTTTAAATAAATAACTAATACATTTTTATTTGTTACCCATCTCTCCCCAAGGCTCAAGGTGGGATACAACATAGATGCAATTAAAAACAAATTATAACTAAAATACATTTAAAAACAGAAAACCATTCAAAATACAATTATCTCACAACTGAAATATATCATAAATAAAAGTACAATTAAAATACAAATACAAGTAAAAGTATGATTAAAATAAGACTGGGTAGGCCTGCTGGAAGAGATAGGTCTTTAGCACTTTTTTTTGAATTCAGACAGCCAGTCACCTAGTGATGGAGGGGCAGGGAGGGCAGTTTGCCCCAGGCGGGGAAATGTTTTTGGGGCATCTCAGCCTATAGTCACACCCCTGCCCTCACCATGCCCTCACACACCCTGGCCACAACCCTACGCACAGTGATCATGCCCCCCTCCTGCCCCCCTACATGCACTCCGAGCTCCACCACTGTGGACAGTGTATTTTGCTGTCAAATCTCTTCCAGCAGGTCATTCCACAGTCTAGGGGCAACCATCAAGAAGGTCCTCTGAGTGACCATTGCCAGTCTAGTCCTGGCTGATCTAAGTAAATGGCTCCCAGAGGACCTGAGTGTACAGCACAGATTACTTTAATCATGAAAGAAACTCTTCCCTTAGGATCTTTGCAGTCTCATTGATGAAGTATGGTATGCCTGCCCTGCCCCGGGTTGTCCTTTTTTTGCTCTTCTTGGAACTAATAATATTTTGAAATGTAGTGGAATGTTTGCTTTTAACATTCACTTTGGAAATGAGCTAATCTGTGAAAACACAACATCTGCAAGAGCTATGAAGCAAAGGAAAATTAATTAGGTATTTGAAGGTCTCCTTTGGAGACAAAAAGGTTTTTTTTTTTTAGAATTTCCCTAACTCTTCATAGGGCTTAAACTATTTAATGGAGTCTGGTGTGTGAAAAATGTGTTGCTACCAGATTCTTGATTCCTTTATTGTGAAAATATTTTCCCTTTGCTGAGAAGTACTTTGTGGATTAGAAACTTTATACCAGTTCCCACAGAGTTTGGCACACAATGGTTACTTTGTTATCATGGTTATGATATGTCTGGTGGGAGCACTAGATATCCTTTTGATATCAAGTTTGGCCTTTGTTTGACCTTTCTCTGCCACCCTATCCCACGTGTTTGCAGAGGTCCTCTGGACAAGCACATATTGGGCGCGGCCGTTAATGGTTGTACATTCCAAAACCCCATCCAGGCAGGCAACTTAAGCCTCTCCGATGCTTTAGGGAAAAACCTCCCTGCAAACCAGCTTTGCTCAGCACAAATCTACACAAAGCCGCACGGCCAAGAGCCAAGCCATTCCTTTATGTTGGGCCATCAGTGTACTGGTCATACTATTGTCATCCAGTGTTAAGCTCATCAAGCAAATCCTGATCTTTTCCATCTCCTTTGTCCCGCTCTAAGTTTCCTTTGTTCTCATCGAGTATAGCATAACCTGTAGGTAAACTCCACCCTATAAAAAGTCCCCACTTTTGGGACTTCCTCGGAACACTTTGGACTTTCATCCTGCCTTGCTGCCGGTTTGTCCAGTGAACTCCCCTCAGCGAACCGCACTGAGCTTCCATCCCTGCAACTCCATCTTCTCTCCAGGACTACGAGACCAGGTGTCGTATTACCCATTCCCCAAAGCTCTCCAATTCTATTTCTAAGTTAGTTAGTGTATGTCATGTCTTTCGTGTTATTTGTCTACAATAAAATATTATTTGTTACTTTAAAACCTTGTCTAGCTGCTCTCTGACCTGACGCTGTATACATAGGGTTAAAGATCCCAGCTAAAGTTACCCTGCCTCTCGTTTGGCTTAAGAGAGTGTTCAAGCTTAATTTCCCCATCTTGTGTTTTTATTTAGTTATTTGGGCGCCCCTCCTGGGACCCCCAACATACAGGGTAACAACTTCTTGTTATGATGTAAGTTGCTGTCTTGATCTGCTCCATCTATAGTTGTGCTGCACAGTATTGATCATCTTGTCGTTGTGTGCCTTCAAGTCATTTCCGACTTATGACAACCCTAAGGAGAACCTATCATGAGGTTTTCTGGGCTTGAGAGTGTATGATGTGCCTGAGGCCACTCAGTGGGTTTCCATGGCTGACTGGGGTAACAAACCCTGATTTCAAACCACTACACCATACTGGCTTTCTACTGAGCACCTACAATTTATTATATATCTTCATTTGTTCTGCATTAAGCTTTTCATTTACATTAGTGATGGGAAAATGTGGAGTGTGGGCTTCATAGATTTTCCAAGGCTGTTTCTGAGGCCTACAAATGCCCCTACCATTCAGTCTGGAAAAATAATGGGCAGTGGATTCAAGTGCTCCCCATGGTCATCAGAAGACAATGGGGATTGCCCCAGAAAAGGTTGTTTTTCACCCAAGAAGTGAATTAGAAATAGACTTAAATTTGTTGGCAATTTTATCAAAAATTTGAGAAAGTTGCCCTGAATTAAAATATGAATAAATAAGGTATTGTATATTTCTTGAGAGTGCAGCCCTCAAAACTCCTAAGCGGGTGCGATGTCCCGAAACCACCCCTTGGCATTTCTGCACCTTTTGGCTTACATGAGGAGTAATGGTTCTTCTAGATGTGAAGTATTCCCCTTGAAAAGCCTCAGAGGGAGTGAGGAGCCTGAGACAAAGCAGAAAAGTCTGCCTTTACATGAGAAAAGATTTATATAGCTTATGTTAGGTATGGGCAAATATTTGTTAAGAGCCTAGTTCTGGTGTTGTGCAGCTGTATGCAGTAGGAGTAGAAAAATAGTTTCATTGGAACTGAGATACTGGGTGAAAGTACCCATTTATTTTTGAGATTCATGGTGAGACAAACTTTTCTCAATGTATGAACTCAAGGCATTTTTATTCATGCTCACATGTTTGCATACATTTCCTCCCCCTTGTCTAAAGCTTGTTTGTGTCCATTTTTCAGAGTCACTTATTTTGAGTTGTATTCATTTATTTTGCATGTAATTCCAAAAGGAAAAGAGAGGAAAAAAACCCTTCCAGTTCCAGTTTCTTTCTAGGAATGAAAAGTCACTCTGCCTGTCTCCCAAAAGCACATGTTTTCCTGAATAGCCCTGTTGACCACAAATTGGTATTTATTTATTTATGTAAAATATCACAAATGTCTTTGAAATCTATGATTTCAGCAGCTACAGAATCTACCCCAGCCCAGCTGTCAATGTTGGTTTTCAGCAGAGGTCATGGCTGGTGGCTTCCATGTCAGTGAAATCTGCTCTGGGTTTTTAGTCTGAAGGGATCTCTTAAAAATGCTGAACCCTATCTCATAAAATAGGTTTAGTACCATGAATGGCTCCCTAAAAGTTTGGACTGAACCTAGAGCACCAGTTGCCACTATTCATCATTAAAAATGTTTGATGGGAAGAGGTCACCTTGTTGGTTGTGTGTAGCTGAGGAAACCTCTGACTTTATTCCCAAGAACCAGCAGGGAGTCTCAGAGAAGTTGAAAAAAGTAGACATGTGCCCTCAGTGCTCTGTGCCTATGAGCAAATGAGCTGCCACATTCTGTACCAAACAAAGCTCATTCATTTCTCTAATACCTCTGCCTCAAAAATCATAGACATTAATTCACATTTTTGTTTATAACAAACAGAAAGCATTTCTAACATTATTCTCTGTTTCTAACACACTATCACAAAAGAGTGTACACATATACCATTTCAAATTAAAAATACATTTAAGCTTTACATTTCTTCTTTCACATGGATATAATTTGTAATTTTAGTCCTTGCTGCATAGTCCTATAATTTATTTAAACATTCATTAGTTATTGGTCTTCCGCTTTTAGCATTTGGTATCCTGACTGCCATGATCAGATTGGATGATATTCAAAGGCAGCCCCATATAGAGTGCATTATAATAATCCAATCTGATCAACAACATAAGAGTTCAGCCACCACACAAAGCATTTGGAAAAATGCATTCATCCTATTTTTGAGCACTCAGATCTTTACTTTTTTACATACACATGGAAGTTTCCATCCAATATTATGTGTGTGCATGTCTTTTGTGTGAGTGTGTAAAGATCTCAGTATTTTATAATACATACTGTCATTTGATAGGTTTAAATCAAACATTATACTACTATTACCCCAAAAAGGTGGGTGACTCAGAGGTCAACCCGTGATGCCAATGCTTCCTTAAAACAGTGGGGAATATTAGCTCAAAGGGAAGGCCTACTAGAGGGGGCTAACCTAGCTGGATCTTTTACACCTATGTATACTGGTACTAATGCAGGGACACCAATTGGAGATTCAAAGAATATTTGTTTTATTCGGGGAATTAACAATCATATAAACACAAGATCCAAACAGTCTCACAATCACTCAAGGCTAACTGAAGGAAAAGGGAGGAAGAACTGGACAGTGAGAAGTTAGGGTGAAGTGGGTGATATTTACCTATCCTGCAGAGAAGAGACAAAGCAATGTGGCTCAGACTAAGGCTCTAAGGGTAGTAGAAGAATAGGAATTGGAGCAACAGAGTAATGGCCTATGTCCAGAACACTACAAGTTATCTGCCTCAGAGCCAGAGTTTAAATACACCATTTCCACCTGAGGGAGGAGGTGTTAATGGCTCTGTTGTAAACAATAGGATCCAGAATGGGCTAATGACTGTAGCATTAGGTGACAAAGCTCCTTAATGCCTGGTCAGATAATGAAACAAAGGGAGAAATTTAGCAGGAAGAGGGAGTGGGTTGAAGACAATTTGGGTGCTATTGCTTCCAAAGATCGGGTCATTGAGGGACATTTGCAAGTCTATTACTTTTGGTGCTCCCCTGACTATGACCTGGCCTTGCCCTGAGGTCCCATCTGACCTACTTTCACATCACAGGTATTCAGCCAGTTCTCTTTTGCCAGCATAACTTTTCAGCCATGTCAGTGTATAATTTATATTTTATGCCAATTAAATCATATTTGCCAATTATACTATATCATGGAGTGGGGGCGTATGGTCTGGTAACACTATAGCATACCTTTTCTAGTACATTAGGGCATTCTTTCCTATCCTCCATCCTTCCCCACATCTACTGGGAGTTCGGGGTTCCCAGCAAACTAAAGCACATTTTCAAGGTGCATGGGGTATAGGAGAGGTAGCTGGAATTTCTTTCCTTCTGGTTCCACTGATGGTGGCCATTCCAAATCTGGGAACACACAGTTGGATTCAGCCAATATTTTGTACCACTGTGCAGGCTGCACATATTCTTTGCTGTTATACACACTTAAGCTTTCCACTTTGGTTCAGGTATTTTCCAGTTATGATTGCTGTAAAACATAGGTGGAGTTTTATTTTCTTGTTTGAATTCTTTATACTGATAGTATTATAAGGAACTCTCTCTTTCATGACTCATCCAAGTTCAGAGTGCTCACTTCATAGATATAAATCATGGTCTTGTTTGTCCTTGTGTGCTAAAGAGGAAAGCACAATATTATTTTTTCCCCTTTGTTGCAAGAGGCAGAAAACAACAGTCTGATCAATCCCTTCCATGCTCAGGGGTGAGTCCAGCTACACATGAAATAAGACAGTACACAAATAATTGGAAGAAAAAAGACCACAATTTTTATTGGTTAGACCTCATCTTGAATACTGTGTCCAGTTCTGGGCACCCCAATTCAAGAAGGATATTGACAAGCTGGAGCAGGTCCAGAGGAGGGCGACCAAAATGGTGAGAGGCCTGGAAGCCATGCCCTATGAGGATAGAGAGCTAGGTATGTTTAGTCTGCAGAAGAGAAGGTTAAGAGGGTACATGATAGCCATGTTTAAATATTTGAAGGGATGCCACGTAGAGGAAGAAGAGGGCTTGTTTTCTGCTGCTCCAGAGACCAGGACAAAGAGCAATTGATTCAAGCTGCAGGAAAGGAGATTCCACCTGAACCTCAAGAAAAACTTCCTGACAGTCAGGGCTGTCCGGCAGTGGAATCTGCTGCCTCGGAGTGTAGTGGAGTCTCCTTCCTTGGAGGTTTTTAAGCGGAGGCTGGATGGCCATCTGTCGGGAGTGCTTTGAGGGTGTTCCTGCATGACAGGGGGTTGGACTGGATGACCCCTGGGGTCTCTTCCAACTCTACATTTCTATGATTCTATTCTATGATTCTATGATAGGGTTGGCACACAAGGTTGGCACATGCATTGGTCCAGATCCAGGTGTCAACAAACTTGCCTGTTGATTAATGAGCCCAACCCTCTGACCCAATGCCAGACCATTGGGGTAACAGGTGTGGGCTGATGCCCAGCATGGTCTCCCTACAACCAGAGGATGCAGAAATGTGTCTGTGCCCAGGCTGGGCATGACCAATCCTGCCCCATACACCCCAAACCCCCTAAGGGGACTCTTATGCCTTACCAGTTCCTGAGCGACACCAGTGATTAATGTCCTGGATCCTGGACCCATGCCAGCTTCCCTAAAAGGACCGCCAAGTACATGGGAGAACAGTTGAATGTATATCTCCGTGCCTGACCTGAGTGAAAAATGCAAGCAGCTCACTCACTTGAACTGAGGTTTAAATTCATTGGCTGGACCTTTCCTACCTTTCTGAGGCCAAACCAAGTCATACAGCCCCTGGGAAGAAGAAATCAGCTAACCACCATTACAGGAGGCCATCAGCACTCCACCCACCCTACTTTCCACAAACTCACCATGCTGCAAGTCGCACAGTGCTCAAATAGATATCTTGCTTATTTGTGCATGTTACTGTAATTTTGTTCACATTTATTTACAGAAACAGTTGCCTCATGGTATGGACTGTTAAAAGAGAAAAATCATAGATGTTGTGTTTGGGCTTTGTGAGTGATTAGCCTGTCCTGTTTTGTTTGCTGTATGTGTGAGTGTGTGCTTGCATGTGTGCATGTGCTCAATCCCAGAAATGACATTGGGGAAAATTTTCTGCAAACTGTGGCCTTTTCCACACAGGGTTTTTGAAACGGCACAGTCCATCCTCCAAGGAGGAGGTCTGCACTTCGGACCGGACTGGGTCAGACCTATTTAAGTCTGGTCTGGAACGACCCCAAGTGGTCCTCCAGTGTGCTTTTGAAAGACCTGATTTTTCCAGTCTTTCAAAAGCACGCAGCGCACCACTGCAAGCCTGCTCCCTTATGCAGATTTGCAGGCTCGCACCAATGTGAGCCTGCAATCTGCCCAGGGGTGGGCTTTAGGCTGGCGAGCTTCAGCAGTTGGTCAAGACCCTCGACCAACCAGAAGCTGCCATTTGGGATACCAGAGCAGTGTGTATTGATGAGCACGCACTGCTCCGGAGCGCCATGGACTGGACCGGGGAGCCGAAAGGTCCAGTGAGTAGCAGCGCAGGGCAATTCCCTTGCCCGGTGTGGAAAAGGCCTGCGCAAAGCACAAAGGAGGAAAAAAAGTCCATTGTGACTCAGTCTCAAGCTAGAAGTGTGATCTTCCTTGCAGACCTGAGAATCCTCAACAAGCTATCTTGCTGTGTAGACCGACAGCATGCCTTGAACATACATAACACATGGCTGGAATTTCTTAATTTCTCCAGTTCACTTTCTTCAATCTCTCTTTTACTGAAATTATTTTAAAGATATTTCATCACCCGCCTAGTTTTGCATGTATGATCACTGCTGTTGCTGCTGTTCTTGTTATTTTCATTTATATCTCATGCTTCTTCCCAATAATGGGACTCAAGGAGGCTTCCGTCATATTAAAAACAATACCAATTTAAAACTGTACAAAAAAGTCAATAAAAAGTATAAATATAAAAGTTACTGGAAAGACAGTTAAGCAAGTTATAAAGTTAAAACCATTAACATTCATTAAAAGACTATATACAAACCAGAAAACAGGACAGCACAACATGAAAAGCCGATCTTCACTAGTTTCTAAAAGCTAAAAGTTTCTAAAAAAGGAATATGAATATTTTTACTTGCCTGAAGAAGGAGAGCAAGGAGTGTGCCATCCTAGCCTTCCTAATGAGGGAGCTGCAAAGTCTGAGAGCACCCATGGGAAGGACTTCTTCCTAGGGCTTTTTCGCACTTGTGGGGGGAAACGGGGCATTGTGATACTTACCGGGCTGGCATGTGCTCTCCGCTGATCCACGCTGATCTGGAGCAGTGCGTGCCCGCGCGTCACACTTCTCCGGGGATGAAAATGGTGCTTTCCGGTTGGTGGAGGCTCTCCTACACTGTTATGATGCTATAATTCCACGTTCAACATCCTGTGGAATTCTGGGGTTTGTAGTTTACTGAGGCCAAAGAGCTCTCTGGCTGAGAATTCTGAATGCCCCTCCCCAAACTTCAAACCCCAGGATTCCATAGGATGTTGAAAGTGGAATAACAGCATCATAGTGGCAATGGAAGACAGCAGCCACCACTGGCCAGGGATTTGTTTGTAAAGTTGTTAGACGCATAATGCTGTTGTTCACTAAAAAAAAAGAAAAAGTCTTTATTCCCAATAGGAACAAGCACAGCTGTCTCTGATAACTGAACAAAACAGAGCAGAAAAAGTTAAACAGTATTGTATGGCAAATAGAGAACCGATCATAAAATAGATATGGTGAAAAGGGGCTCTTAACTGGGGATAGTCTTAAACTTGTTTGTGTATTCGTGTTTATCCTCCCTTTCTTCCCACCCCTTTTCTTTTTTCTTTCTTTCTTTTTTTTTCATTCTGAAATATATCACGAGACTGATGTATTTAGAATGAGCTCTTCTTTTCCTAACCCATTAATATAGATGTTCTGGAGAAAGAGGGGGAAAACCTCTGAGTCCCACATTCTTCTCTGGGGTTTTCATTTCCAGTTCCAAAAGACATTACTTCATTCAGCTGAGATTTATACAGTGTAAGAGAAAACCCCATGAGGAGAATTAACTGATATTAAACTAATAAAACATGAAATAGAAAAAAGCAAATAATTTTAAATCTTTTTTTTTTTTAAAAAAATGCATTACCATGTCCAACAGTATACATGATGGGTTTGGAGATGTTTTTGGAAAAGGAAAAAAAAAATCAAAACAGACAAAACCAGAGTTTAATCAGAATATTTTAAAAATGCTTAACTTTATGTTCTTCTAAAGTAACTTTCTCATGTATAAATGCAAAAGGGGGAAAGATTGCCTAGATGTCTGCACATGCCGGAGCTTCCAAAAGTGTTCTTATATATCAGCTTTATGTATTATATATTAACTTTTCAAGGTGTAAACACACTTTCCTGAACATGGGAACAGGCAGGAGTGCCAAGCCCCAGCTGTTCTGCCATTGTTTTCCTTATGGAAAGCAGTATGTCTGAAGAGAAGCTCTTGCTCACATGAAGGCTTATTCTTGTATTTTGTCATTTCCTACCTAGAGGAGGCCTCCTCAGATGAGTAAGCAGAAGAGGTGGGCTCAGATGATAGGCTCCAGTCAGAGCCAGAAAAGGCTGGCAGCCTTGACCTGGAAGCAGAGTCTGAACCATCACATGCTAACCTTGAAGAAAGGGAGTTGGAGGTTCAGCTTTGTCATCCTTTGGGGCTTTACTAAAACCACAGTAGCAAAAGTACATGCAAAGGCATGACTTAAAAGGAAAGTGCTAGTACAATAAGGCCAGCTGTGCTGAATTATAACTGACTATAAATTAGCACAGCCAAGATTGTGCCTGTGCTATAAAACAGAAGCTCCTCTATCTTTAGTGTCATAGTAGCCCTTGTTCTCCAATCTCTGAACTGTGACTTGGTTTTTGGACTTTTCTATTTGGTTACCCATGACTGGCTTTTGACTTTGTGTGGACTGCTCTTTATGATTAGATCCTGGACTGCTTTAACCACTCATCTCTTCTTCTGGATCCTTTGTGTATGACCTTGAACTAGCTTGGTTTCTCTTTGTTGGTTTTTCAAGCTTACTGTATATTCTTCTACGCACTTCCCTCCTTGAAACCAAACATGTTCAAAAGAACTTTGTACTGCCTCACTAGGGCTTATAGGAAAAGATGCTCACATGATTATGGGCAGTGCTGCCACTGCAGTTTTGTGGCAAACTCCACTCCAATATCAGCATAATAAATGTGAGCATATGCAAATAAAAGGCTTCTGTAGATCTGACTCAATACTCATGGGACTCCCAGGCAGCTGGAACTCTAGTCATATAAAACTCCCAATTATAGGAAGAGCCTACACATAATCATCAGGTTTATTTTTACAGATAGGTTTTCAAATGCATGCATAACATGAAGGTAATAATGGCATATGACGACAAGGCTGGAGTTAGACTAGAATGTGCTGTCCCAATTTCTTTCCATGAAGCTAACCTCACATGGAGGGAATGACAGCTCACTTAGGGTTTAGCAAGGTAGACAGTACAGGAATATTGGGCTTCCTTCCTTCCTTCCTGAACTATAAAGTAAAATCAGTAGAGCGGGGCCAGAATTTACCTCAGTTGACCATATATATGCTTACCTTTCTATGGGCGTATGAACAGAGCTCAACCAAATATATTTGTTGTGTCTTCAAGTTGTTTCTGACTTATAGTGACCCTATCACAGGGTTTGCTTAGCCAGAGCTGTTCAGAAGAGGTTTGCCATTGCCTTCATATGAGGCTGACAGCATGAGACTTGCCCAAGGTCACCATGGCTGAGTGGGTATTTGAGCCTGGGTTCTTTCAGAGTTCTAAGTTCAATACTTAGAGCATTGCATCACACTGCCTCTGCATCATGAAAGCTTATGGCTAATAAAACTCAAGAGAGAATGCCTGATATTTTCTTTTTCTCTGCTCTTACTTCAGAATATTCTCTAGCATTTTCTGGAGGCTACTTTTCACTCTCACAATGGCCCAATGAGTTGTTAGGGCACTGTGAAAAATGTGAAAAGGTCACCATGCAGTCAACACAGATTTTGATATTTGCAGTGTTAAGAGACCAATGAAACAACAACCACTGGGGTGGGAAGAGACAAATGTTTGGTCAAGCCATTTTCCTCTATCCCTAAAACTGAACATCTCCTTTCCCAGAAAAATTTGAAGAAATTATCCCTTAATTAATTGCAGTACCCCATGAAGAACATATGATATATGACTGAAAGCTTTCTGTATGCCAAATTACAGCATTCCCCAGTCTATAACTTTATTACAAACATCAATGGTGGAGCCATAATTTGTTACACCCCAAAAAGAATTGTCAAGGATATGATGCTTCCAAGCTATGCTGGAAAAGGTCAGGCAGACTCTAAGATCACAGGTACTTCTTTAGCATTTACATCTCCTGATCATTCTCCACATCTGAATTAAATTAAACCCTTCCTTTAGTGTGCTAACTGTCAGTTTGCTTCTGCTTGTTATGAGCACAGCAAAAAGTTCTCCTTGTCTTCTGTCACCATACTTGTATCATCATACAACATGATCTGTACAACCATATGTTTTTTTCACACCCAAGTCTCCAAAGGAGAATTACATTTTACAAAAGGCATTTTGAAAAAGCAAAACTTGTCATTTTTGTCACATGCAAAACTTTCTCCTCCCACAAATTCTTGTATAGTGACTGGTACTGCTGTAATCCCCTCTTTGGCAGCACAGCCTTCTAATCCATAGGGAATGCAATTTCACTTTATTGCACATAAGCTTAAACTCTTTAGACAGGCAGGCTCCAGGGCTTTTGTCTTGGGAATGCTGAACTGAATGCAAATAGCATGGACGACTAGGATAAAAGATACTGGTAAATAATTCCATTCAGGATTAAAGCTCTTTTAAGCTAGTAACACTTGTGTAGGGTGGCCTAGCATACATAATATAGATGAGATAAGTGGTTATTAAAGATCTATGCTATCATTATTATTTTAAAATGGTTTACATAGATAAAGTCTCATTTGTGTGCCATGGTAAGATATAAAAAAGCTTAGCCATAGAAAGATCTGTAGCTGCTGTTTTAAGCCATCTGGGGAGACCTGTTGCTGTGATTTTTCAGTCACCATCTGGGAGTTGATGTATCCCAATAGTTTTAAGGATCCATTTGTGAGCTTGAGCTAAAAGTTCTTAAACAGTTCCTTTAATTTCCTGGTTGTTGTTTTTTTAAAATAGGATACACTTAATGGTACTGATAGTTATCTTTTGAGATTTTTTTCTGTTGGAAGAAAAAGGCAGTGATTGCACCCTGCCAGTTAAAATTTTAGGGTGTGTGTTTCAGAGTTTTTACTCAGTTTAGAACCAAGAAGACTCAAAACTATGGATGGAAAGACTATTTGAAAATATTCAGATAATGGGAAGATAAAATGGACTCCCCAAGTGTCAGGAAACCCTGATGTGTAGAATCTTGAAGAGAAGAGAACCTTTGCAGTTCTGGATATATTTTAAGCAAAATGAATGAATGAATGAATGTACATTCTTTTTCATGTACAGAACATGATTTTCTGTGCCCTCCTCCCAAAAAAAAATTCCTCATAGAAAATCTACACTGGAAGGTATGTTTTTCTGAACAAAAGACTATGGCAGTTTCTATGCAAGCCCCCCTGCAAAAAAAAAAAAAAAAAAAAAAAAGAAAAGAAAAGAAAGAAAGAAAGAAAGAAAGAAAGAAAGAAAGAAAGAAAGAAAGAAGAGAAAGAAAACTATGTGTGGCTTTTTTTGCAGAATAAATCCCAAACTGATAAAAAAAAAATCTTTGAAAAAATTGCAGTTTCTGGAGATTTTTTTCACATCCAGAGAAAAATGGTAAAATGATTTGTTCTTGCCTACGGAAATGAAATTTATAAACATTACATCACTGTTCTACATGCCCTACTGAAATAATGGCAGTATTGACCACGAGCCTGCATAAGACACATGGCCATGATTTTGTGGTTACACTTTGTTTCCCAATCTGATCCCTGAACCCCACCTTAAATGCTAGCCAGCCACACTGATGGTTGAAGTTCTGCAGTGCTGATGACAGAGTAGTAAAGGATGATATATCCAGTCCCTTCCTGCAAGCAAACCACTGTTACCCTAAGAAGTGGAGGCCTTTGAAATCTACCTGCAAGGCCAGTGTCTCCTTAGAATTTGGGGAATTATAACTTACAGGAGGCCTTTGAGAGGAGGAGTAACAGCAGGATCTTTTCACCTGTGTATATGAATACTAACTGTAGAGAAGACTCTAGTTAAACGTTAAACAGGGTATTCTATTTGGAATTCACAAACATACAAGAAATCAGACACTCTCAAGAATGATATAAGGCAATCAGAAAGTAAGGCAAGAAAGGTTGGATAGAGAGAGGTTGAGTGGAAAGGGTGATAGTTACCAGGCCTGAAGCAGGTAGTCAAAGCAGAGTAGCTCAGACAGGAGTCTGAGGATAACAAGTAACAAGCAGAAGTGTGGTTACAATTTACTGGGGCTGGAGCTGGGGGTTTTATATTTCCTTCCCTGAAGAAAGGTGCAAGGACAAAGCAGTAATGACTTTCTCATGGGGTTGACAAAGGAGTCTGGAATGGGCTGATTATCTCAACTGTAGGTGACAAAACATTGCTGGGATTCATGACAATTTCTTAATGTTTTGGTCAGGTAGTGTGAATAGGGAAGGTCTCCATAGGATATGCTCACAGTAGGGTGCCTGACTGCTTCACCTGGTCACTTTCACTTTCTATTGTTTTTGGAAGTGCTTGCAGTTTTTGAAAGGATTATCAAAAGCCTATTAGCATTGGGCTTTCCCTCCTAATCATCTCTGAATTTATGACCTAATCATGTCTGAGGTCATCCTGACCTGGCAACATGCTCACAGCCAGTGCTCTTTCAAACATGTGTTTTAGCCATAAATAAGTCCACTTATAAAAAATAGCACATCCCGCAGTGTGAGTGTATGGTGTGGTAACATCACAGTTTGATCAGCAAAAGCAGAGACCCCAAGGGGGTTCTGTCACAGCTCCTTAGTGCAATGAGGCTTCCTGATAGAAGGGAGCTACACATGTCATCTTTTGGTGATGCCTGTCCTTTGGTGTGGGTGGCTGGATTCTAAAGTGGGTTTGCGAGACATTTGCAATCATGTCATGGTTGTAAATGTGAACAGAAAACAATTACAAAGTTGTAAGTCAAGCTTATAACTTCATAATGAACTAAGAGGATGCCAGCCTTTATATACAAGAAAGCAAATGTAGCATGGCAGTTACGTTGTTCAACTGGACAATTCGGTTTTTTGACCTGGGTAAAACTCAGACTTGGGTTCAAATCCCCACTGATACATGAAACTCAACTAGTTGTTCTCTTCCAGACTGAGCAAGCCATTATCTTCTAGATTGACCTGTTTCACAAATGAGGAGAAAGTGGGGAGAAAGGGAACCACACCTAGTATACTACCTTAAGCTCGTTGGAGGAAAGGCAAAATATAAATGTAATGAATCAATAATAAGTAAAAGAGAAAACAGATGTTTGAAAACATGTAGACCATGCAGAGAAAAAGAACCATTCTAATTTCTCCAATTTCACTGTTGGATAAAATCATGTATGGAGCCTAGAGTTGTGTCTGCACTCTAATATATTGTATACTACAATTTCCCCTTTCAATCTATATAGTGTGACAGTTGGTGATACTTCTCAAACTGTTGCTAGTGGGACACTGCTATGGGACACTTTCAGTCACGTGTAGACCCAAATTAGACAAAAAGCAAACCAGTTGGAAAAGGTAGTGTAAGAAACCTGAGTTTAGGTTCTATGTGGAAAAGAGACAAATAAGAATTAAAAGAATTAGTGTAAGGTTGTGGCAAGAGCTGTATAATGCTAATGATAACTAATGTGTAGGTTATAAATTGAATGCAAACAGATCCTCATTTATATTGTACCAATTTATGAAAATAATAATTTCAATTCAAAACTTGTATTTTAAACTCATTGTGATGGATTTATAGATATTACTTGTTATTGATCGTTAGTATATCTGTTGCTTTTAATAATAAAGATTTTTAAAAAAAAAACTGCAGGAAATGTTGCACGTAACATTTCATCCAGGTCTGGACAGCTAGTTGTTCATTCAGTCAGTTAAGAAAAAGCAGTTAGTGTAAGGCAGAACAAAAGCCAATTTCTCAAGATGTTTTTGTTGTTCACCCAGTAGGACATATGATAAGAACATACAGAGAGCTCTGCTGGATCAAAGACTCCATCCTGAATCCAGCATACTGTGCCCAACAGGGATCACAGCAGATACTGCCAGGAAGTATATTGAGCAACAGCTTTCCCTCTCTGAGCAGCCAACATTTCAAGGAATTCTTCTGCTGAACTTTGCTGCAATGGAGGTACATCTGATGGTGATGCAAAGGAGTGACTTCTTGGTGGTTCCCTTACCTTCTGGAACTCTCTTTCTAGAGAGGCTGGACAGATCCACTCTATGTCATCTTTCTGGTGTCTGGAAAAAACTTGCTAATTCTGCCAGGCTCTCAGGAAGATCCTTTTTTAAGGAAAGAATTTTTGATAGTGTGCTGCACTGCTTTTATTTCTTTAAAAAATATATGTTTCAAATTGTTTTCAATGTTATAAATAATTTAATTACATTTTCACAATGGCTTTTTGTACATGTTAACTTATATTTGTTTTTATCTGTTTCTATCCTTATTTTGTAAACCAGTTTGAGTTCCTGTTTGGGGTGGAGGCAAGATAAACAAATAAATGCAAGGAACCTGTGCACCTCCCTCCCAGACAGCAACCCCTATTAGCAGCTCCCATCAAGAACCATTGCCTATGGTGAGGACGATAGGAGTTGCAGTCCTTCAACATTACCTATTTCTGCTTTAATGACTAATGATGATCTCTATATGTTTGTATATTTTCTTTGTAATATCAGTGACCTAAACACCTTAAAGGCACCAGATCTTTGATTTTGGAAGCTGTGAGGAGGTCAGCTCTAGTTAGTACTCGGATGGGAGACTGCCAACAAATACAAGGTTCTGAAGTCTATATTTCAGAGGAAGGAATTGGCAAAACCACCTCTAAGTATTCTTTGCCAAAGAAAAACCTATGAAATGTGTGATGTTGCCATAAATTGATCAGCAACTTGAAGATGTGCATGCACGCGCGCGCGCACACGCACACACAGAGTGTAAAACCAAGTAAAGCAGCAAATTCCATAAATCCATATATGTGTGAAGATGTATGTTTCACTCACCCCCTGTCTCCAGCATTCTACACTTAGGAAATGAGCCAGTGTTTTGTGACTTCAGTGGTTTTACTACTGTCTTTAGCTTTAGTGTGCTTTCCTGCGTGTGGCTGGCCTTGGTTATTGCTACAGCAGGAGAGGGCAAATAGGAACTTAATAAATTACCTTAAGAATCATTCTTCCATTGTAGAATGCCTAATGTTTGTTTGGCATTTAAATGTCATAACAGTCCAACTGTTCTCTCAGCTACCCAGATGTAAATCCTATGGGTGAACTGGAACCACTGTGAAATTGCCTTGCACCCTCATGGAAGAAGTTTCTCATATGCTTGTACATGGGGAAAAGACTAATTTTGTTTCTCTCAATAGTTGAATAGCCAGTTGTCTTCTGACACCCTGTCTTGCCTTTCTCTCTTTCCTTTCCAAATGCTGTAGAGTAGGTTCTAGGAAAGAAAAATGGGGATTAAGAATGAGGAAATGTTTATTCACTGTGTCAACCTCAGAGAATAATACCTAGTGGGGATGCAACCGTTTTGAAGATACATTTTGCTGTCAGAATTCCTACAAAAAATCACCAGAAATAGAAGCAGGCCTTTAAATCATTGCCAGTAAGGTATTGCCCTTCAAGGACTTCTGGAACAAATTATTCCAAGCATGCAAACTCTCTCTTATTTCAGTGCAGAGAAGAACTATATTTTTTCTTAATCTTTTACTAATGGGAATCACTAATCCAATTTTAACTGGTTTGGGTTCAGTCTATCAGTTCTACCATGAAACTGAGATTTGACCTTCTGGGGCTACCTTGTGACAATTTTTTTGTCATCGACCAAGCAGATTGGTGACACACTCAAAAATCAAATAAGATTGGCTGGTAGGGCTCTACCCCATTACACAACAAGACAGGGGTCTGGAAACAAAGCCCTGTGAGGAAGGGTCGAGGAAGCTTGGCATGTTTTTTTGTCCTTGCAAATAAAAGTCACTTTGTTTATGCTAGTTAAGATGTTTTATTTTATCATAAGGCACTTGGCCATCAAACCATAAGAATCTGCTTTATATTGAGTTAGAACATTGACTTATCTAGCTCAGTGATGTCAACACTGACTGATAGAAGCTATCAAAGAATTTCTAGCACTTCCTGGGGATTGAATTGGAGGTCTTGTTACCATGCCCTAGCACCCCTCCTGCAAGATATGCAATTTTCATAATTTGGACATATTAATGATTGGAGAACACGATCACAGCCATGCTGACTGGAGAACATGTTTCAGGATAAAGCTGACCTGTCATAAGTTCAGAGAAGATTAGGCAGGAAAATCCAGTGCTGATGGATTTTTGCTTATCCGTGTACCACTTCAGGCTCTTTGCATTTCCAAATGAAAAACAAACTGCTCAGATTGGTGAGTAATCAGAGACCATCCTTCTATCTTATCCTGTGGAGATCTTCCCTATCCACCATACCTGACTGAACATTAAGATATCATCTTATGGATGACCATTTGCTGGGGATGTTTTGAGTGTGTGTTCCTGCAAGGCAGGCGGTTGGACTCGATGGCCATTGTGGTCTCTTCCAGCTCTATGATTCTGTGATTCTCTCATGAGTCCCATCAATGTTTTGTCATTCTGGAGTTAAGCAATCATCCCGTTCAGGACCCCTTTGTCAATCCTGTGGGAAAACTATTAGGGCTTTGTCATTGCATCCCTTCAGGGCATGAAACAGGGTATAAAAACCCTGGCTTCGACCCCAGCCTTTTGTAGTACATTGAACATAGCACATTGTACATGGTGCCCCAGATTACAATTCTCCACGCTACTCTGAGATGCTGTCTAAGCCACTTTGCTGTGATCCTTTCTTCAGACTAATGCCTATCACCCTTTCCCTCCAATCTCTCTCTATCCAACTTTTCTTGCCTCACTTTCCAATAGCCTTGTATGGTTCTTAAGAGTGTCTGATTTCTCATATGTTTGTCAATTCAAATAAAATACTTTGTTAACTTTAACTGGAGTCCTCTTTACAGTTAGTACTGATATACACAGATGAAGAGATCCTGCCATTACCCTCCACTAGCAGGCTTCCTTTGAGCTCTAATTCCTCCATATTCTAAGGGCACACTTTCTAAGGCCACCCCTTAGGATAACAGCCTTAGGTATGTAAATTACATATTCTCCTACTGAACTACACCCCTTCTCACATGTCAATGGGAATTTTTACTCTAGCACAAAGCAAACATTGTGAGTAAATGTATTTGGATCAGAATGTGGAAATCTTACTTTTTTTGGATTCCAGATATCATAATTCCCCAAGCCTGTATGGTCTGATTTTCACTGGCATTTGTTTGCTGATTGTTTGTGTTTTCTTTAATGTTCTACCCAACATGCACAGATAGCAATGCAACTTTGTATTGTATGATTTGATTTACAGTGGAAGCCTACCTAAAAGATAGACTGAGTATGGAATTAGGAACAGGCAGGAGCTGCTCTGGAGCTAGTTGCAGAACCAGCCTTCTTCTGCCAGAAGAGCTACCATTTAAGCCAACACAACCCCTTCTGACAGTTGATGTTACAGAGCCAGAGAAGTGAGGGAGAAGTCAAAAAGAAGCCATCCAAGGAGCATGGGCATTGTTAGGCCAAGGCCAGGGTAGTCCTAAATAATTTCTAAAAGTCCTAGGCTGGAAGGAGTTGTCATTCATCACAACTCTTGGACTACTGTCAGCTCAGCTTGTCCTAAGTCATCCTGGTGAATTAGAATTAGACTGTTAAGCCCTAAACAATATTCTTATTACTAGGTAGAGAATTCACTAAAATATCATTAATGATTAATGGCTTATCTCAACCACCTCATATCTACATTGCTGTCATTCCAGTGCACATTCAGCCTAATCCATTTAGTATTCTGGTATACATTCAACCTCGTCCATCTAGTATTAGTGGTAATACTGCATACCCACCCTGGAAGGTACAAATGCTACAAACTGGTTGTTCCACCAATTCTAATAAGAGCAGATTAGTAAATAAAGATATGCATGCTTTTATTTTCTTCAAAGCCCTTTTATCTGTGGTCTATTAATGCAAAAAAGACAATGTGATAGGAATGGGAAATGGTTTGTATTCTTAACCAAAACGAGGAGAGGGGGCTGTTAACATTGATTTTTGAACTCATAGTGAACTCAACCAAAGTCAGTTCTAATCTTTTGGCACAATATGTTGTATTTAAAGTTTATCTTTTTTACAGCACTGCAAGTGAGTCAAATATATTATCACAGCAAGATGCCTCCTCAGGATTATAAAAGCTTTTGTTTTATGCATACAAAAACTTGTAAAGAGTCTTTCGCTATTAACTCGCAATGCAAAATACAAATGCCTCCTATGGGAATAACGGACATAAACATATTTCAGATTTATCTAGGATAATCTAGGTCAGATCTTTGAATTGGAAGGAGCAAGGAAGGGGAGATCAATGAGCTCCCACAGCTATTTGTGGCTGCAATAAAGCCAGTGTAATAATACAGACTTCAGGAAAGCTCCCTTAGCTGAAATGCAACCAAGCAATGATGAATGAACCCACCAGTAAACATTAACAGTTCAGAGTTGGATAATGAAAACAGAGACCTGTGAAGAAAGTTATGGGATGTGCTTCCATGGTGCAGAAGATTGAGAGTGGTTCAACTTGAGAAACAAATCTCCAGCACATCAGAACCTTTATTGGATAGACCTATAAAGATTATTGATATTGTTCTTGCCTTAATTATATGTGGTTCCTTGTGGAGACTCAGGTTCTTAGGCCAGATCACAAATCTGTTTTTCTATTTATCCTCTTGCAGCCTTCCTTCCTAATTTTAGCCCAGCTCCCCATAGCCCATGACAAACCAGAATGAAGCTGCTGGGGAGACAAATGGGCTTTGTCAGATTTAGGTTTGGCATTCAGTCTTCAGAAGAGCTGCTTACAAACAGCATCTAGTATTGTATTTACGCAGTTCTTCTGTAAGGGATACAACTAGCAAGAACATGGCTACATGGAAATGCAGCAGAGCTCTGACAATACACATTTACCTATAAATATAATAAACGCGTGTGTGTGAGAGAGGGAGGGAGGGAGGGAGGGAGGAAGAGGAGCCACCCTACTAGTAGCATACTTTGATAAAGTTAACCTTTTGGACTACAGCTCCTAGGATATCCCAGTCAGCACTTTCAGTGACCATGAAAGCAAGAGAATTCTGGGAGCTTCAGTCCAAAAGAGGTAATTTTTCCAATCACTGAGTAGTACTATGGAGAAACTATGGGGAGGAGATGTCTTCGGTTCTGTTCCTATATGCATGTCTTCTCTGAATGTGTTATCATAGGCTCATTTTAATACTTGAGAATAGGATTGTTAAAAATGGCTTTTAGTGAATGAGATTAAACACCAAGGTTTCTCTCATACTCATTCAAAATGAATTTTCTTGGCTTCTCTCTCCTAGAACATAGCATGTTTTCTGCTGTAGAAAACCATGCCCCCCCACAAAAAAAAGTGGAGGCATGAAAAACAATGCCTTAACATTTTTTGATGTGAGGTATCAATAATGTAGTTAATTGCTATTCTCAGTAAGAGATTGGAAAATCAATGTCCTGAATTTTTAAAAAGAAAGTTTGCAAGAGGAAACACCTGTTTACCCAAAAAAATAAGTTTACCACAGGGGAAAAAGTCATTAATAATAACATCCAGTTGGAGTTCAGTGTTATAGGAATGTGGGGTTTGGAAAAGGTAAACTGGAAGAAATGTAACCTGAGACTTCTCTGAAGAAGGTGCTGGAGACGATTGTGTAATGTGGGTTGAACAGATAATATCAAGCTATAAAAACAGTATTGGACAAAACTGGAATAGGATGAGAAGTGATGGAAAATCTAAAGAAGAGTTAAAGAGCACATAGTAAAAGTGTTCAGCACCTTCATGTCCCACCTGTAGTACACAGACCTTTTTGTATCTAAGCCCTGCAGCATGCTGTCTTCGCCTTGTTCCTCCCTTTCCTGTACTTGCTGACTGGACATCTGCCCAAGCACCTGCTTTCCAAGTTACCAGGTCCTAACTCCCCATGAAGCACAAGGCTCATCTTTCCTTAAGATTTCTTCTGGGGTTTTTCCCAATTTGGTCTTCAACTCTCTTTTCCCCTTTTCTCTTTCCTCCCTTCTTTTTGTTTTCCTGAGGCTAGCTTGTCCTGCTGAGCAAAGTTTGTGGATCACTCCATCTCTTCCATAGCCTCCAGCCTCAAAAAGTTTCTGAAGTTTTCAGTATCCCATTGCAACAACCTTTCTGCTTTTTCTTATTTCTAGATCCTTTGTGGGGATTTCTTCTCAGGTTTCTCTCCTGAAAACAGTGTATTTTCAATATGCCAGGTTATAGCCTTCTTCCCAGGCAGTAAAAAATACTCCTGATTACAACCTTTCTTTAATGCCACAAACTCTGTTGTTACACAGGCTAGCATCATGTTGCATAGATGCCAACATTTCACACATAAAAGCAGAGACATGGGTGGCCAGCAACATCTGAGTATGGTCAAAATGGCAAATTTTATTTATGAAGAAGAACATACAAGCTAGGAGAGCCTGCAGCCAACTGCATTTGCTTGAACACATGGGCAAGGGCAAGATTTTCTCCGCTCCTCTCCTTTCGTACTTGCCGAATTAATAAAGTGGAAACCACATTTGCACTGGGAACTCTGCAGCTACTAAAGTGAGCTAAGGACAAAAGGGAGGAAAGTGGGAGGAGGAGAGAGAACCTGGGACATTTTAAAACCAGCAGAAAAGTGAGAAAACAGAGGATTAATGTCACTCCAAACAGTTTGAGGGTATGATGCTGGCTCCATCAGTAGACTTAAACTCTGGTGATAGCAAAGATAGTGGCCGAAGTTATTGTTGCTGTGTGGCTTCAAGTCATTTCTAACTTATCATGACCTTAAAGGGTTTTCTTGGAAGAATTTTTTCAGTAGGGATTTGTCCTTGCCTTCCTCTGAAGCAAAGGGAGTGTGACTTGACCAAGCTCACCAAGTGGGTGTCCATAGCCAAGCAAGGGTTTGAACCCTCATAGCCTAGTCCAGCACTGAAACCACCACACTGGCTTTCAGTGGCAGAAAAAATGGATTTAAAAATGCTGCAGGCACCATGATGGAGAAAAAAGCAACAAAAAGTAAGGGATGGTGGCAACAACAGAAGAAGACTGACAGCTCTGAGCCAGCATTTTCTTCAGTGCACAGCCTCAAGAAAGGTCCTTCGAACCTTGTTGTCCTGGAAGAAGAGGCTTTGACAACAGACTGAGCAGACAGACACGTCACTTGATTGCAAACTGCCCCACAACAGCAGGATGTACTGTTTTTGCATTTAATTTATAGTAATTATTTCTAAATTTGCTTCTACATAGATCAATTAGGATGTGCTGTTAGGGTGGATAAACAAACCATACCTCACCGTATCCCAAGGTGGACATGGAGCTGGCTTGAACCTCCCTTGAACCCCTAAGGTAGGAAGGTAGAAAAGAGAAGGAATGAAAGACAGACAGACACAAGTTTCTTTGGTCAAAGGATCCCTCCCAGGAAGGATGATTTATTTTTTCAGGCTTCCCTTCTTGAACCATTTTTAATGGTTAGCATTAGCAGAGTCACAGCTTATACACATGTTACATTCTATCTGACCCTTACCTTTCCAAGTCTACATGACCCTGTTACTTCCTAGGTCATTCTCAAAGATATCTTTCACGTTAGCAGTGTCCTTCTCTTTGGACATACTGATTATAAACAGGAGCAGAGCAGAATAAACTATTCTAAAGCAAGGTTATTTGATGTGCCCTGAGTGTCTAAAATGGCAATTAATATCACAGTTAATTGTTAACACACATCAATTCTATAGCAAATTACAGAGCAGCAGATTTCAAGCCTAACAGTGCAAGTTGTATGAAAAGATGCCCTCCTCTGTCTTTTTGGCCTCCTCCCTGTCTTTTTGGGGTTACGCATTTCCCTTTGGGAAGAAATATAAATGGTCACTCTTCACAGTAATTTCAACTGTTACAAAATGCATCATTCAGTGTCTTTGCGTTGTGTGTCCTACTTATGCCAGGGAAAATTCATAATGTAGTGGTGTTGCATCATACCTTGTGTTACTGGTATGATACAAATAGGAAGACCAAGAGCAGACCAGGGAATGTGGTTAGGAAGTGAGTCATCTCCTCAACTCTGCTAGGCTTCCTCTTGTTCTTCCAAGGAGTCCAGATCACCCAGATGACTACTCAGTCAATGTAGTGTAGGCCTTAGCTCACTACAAGAGAACCTTCCATACAGATGGAATTCCTCAACTGTGCTAGCCCTCACTTCAGTCCTGTGACATGCTAAGGTCTTTAAACATAGAAATTCAGTATAATGTGACCAAGATATATCCACAACCATGTTATATCCACCCATTAACATTTTGGAATGTTACTTGGATTTAGCAAAAAGCAAAAGCAGCCCTGAGTCTGGGAAATTTCTTCTCCTTCCTCAAAAAAAAAGCAAAAAAAAAAAAAGCTCTTGGCTAGGTTCTGGTTTTGAAAAAAACTCTGTTGTATAGCTAAAATTTTGAGCAGTGGGAAACAAATTTCAAAAGTCTAGGTGTCAATATTTCAACCCTGGAACTCACCACAGGCCACACCAAGCCTGGAAATCCCCCCAAATACTTTTAAAAGGTGATAAATTCAATTCTCATTTCTCCCTTTCCCTTTTATTTACTATTTGAGGAATAGGAGATTCCTCAACTGTTCTTGGGGGAATCCAGGAGAGGGAAAAGGCATTTAAACTCCTTCTGGGGCAATGGGAGGGGGAGAGAGCATTCTGGCAGGAATGGTGGAGTAGAAAAATGGCCATACTTTACCTATCTTCTACTTTAGACTAAAGCCAAGATGCTCACTCTGCAATTGCTAGTCTCAGTTCCAAACACACACACACACACACAAATGCTAGAGGAGCACGCAATACAAGTAATGTATAGCATAAATCAATATGGACAGCATAACCATATGAGAAATGTATGTAAACACATGCACTTGGGAGTTTCCAAGCAGACCCAGGACTGCTTTCCCTTCTGGTAAATTCCAATTCCAGTAAAATTTATTGACTTGATTTGCACATGTACTTGGTACAGAAAAGAAGCCATAACCCATAAGAATTCAGAAGATCATATTATTTTCCTCATATTGGGCATGTTACCCTGTTCTCTGGGGGTCCCGGGAGGGGAACCCAAATAACCAAAACACAAACACAATTCTGGGGAGAATTAGCTGGAGCACTCACTAAAGCTAGCGAGAAGCAGGGTAAAGTAGCAGGATCTTGCAACCCTGCATCTACGGGGTGAGGTCAGTCAAGCAGTCAGACAGTTTTAAAATGGCAAAAACAATGTTTTATTGAAAGACAAACAAACAGTAAAGACACCACAATCACAAAGCTAATGGAAGAACTGGAAATAGGGATTTTTGGGGGAAATGGGTGATACGACACCTTTCTCGTAGTCCTGAAGAAGTTTGAAGATTGAGCTCGTTGGGGTGCAGGGTAGAAAGCTCACCGCAGTTCGCTGAGGGGAGCTCGCCAGACAAAGCAGCAGCAAGGCGGGATGGAAGTCCGGAGCGATCCGAGGTGGTCTCAGAATCGGAGGATCTATATAGGGTGAATTGTGACTGCAGACCATGCCTTACTTGGTGAGAACAATGCGAGTTTGGAGCAGGACAAAGCTTTGGAAAAGGTCAAGTTTAACATGATCGGCTTAGTGCTGAATCAACAATAGTGTAGCCAGTATGCAAATGCAAGGGGCTTGATATGGCTTTGTAAGACTATCGGCTCAGTGCTGAGCACTTTTGTTAGTGTTGTGCTTAAGCAAAAGGGTGTTTGCAGGAGAGGTCCCTGAAGCAACGGATTGGCTTTGTTCTGCCTGCCTAGGTGGATAATTGAATGTCCAACAATCACTGGCCACACCTGTTTACGTGCTTGTCCAGAGGCCTCGCAAACACATGGAGCGGGGTGGCAGAGGAAGGCCGAATGGTTTTGATATCAAAAACAATATTGAGTGCTATCACCGGGTAGGCCTGGGCCGAAGTAATAGGCAAACCCCAAATCCACTGGTATTTTCACTTCCTTTATCAGATATGGCTTTTGAATTAACTGCACTATCCATTAAGTCCAATCTACTGTCCAGATTTCCTCTCCCTCTCTTCCCTAGCCAAGGATAAACTGAATGTCTGCATTAGGAGCCTGTCAGGGAAAAGTATAAAGCCCTTTTAATACAGTAGGCAATTTCCCAATAGTTGTGTGAAACTATTCCACAGTGAAGTGTCAACCTCACATTGTTTTAATTATTAACATTGCTTAAGTATCAAATTAAGATGCACTGGCTGAGAAGAGAGCAAACAATAAGAGATGCTTCAGGTATCAAGAGTATCAAGTATTGCTACTTCAACATCACTGGGGGCTGAAGTGCTGGTAGTTTGAGGGATTTTAGCATTCATGTCAGTGTGGTTCTTACTCTGTATGCTAGAATACTTTCCTCTTCATTAAATTCTCTAAGGATTTCTCTACAGCAAAGCCAGTGCTGTTCATTCCAGCCTTGATCTAGCAATCTCTTTGAATCTCTCATTTGACTAGCTCTGTTTCTCACCTTTTGCTTCCCTCCCCCTCACTCCACAGGTCATGTACCTCATTTCTCTTGAGCACATTGTTTTGTGTTTCCCCCCTCCACCCTGCATGTCAACAATTCTGTTGTGTGTGGCAATGAATGCAAACGCAGACTCCAGGAAATGTAGAACTCTCATATACTGCACCCCGTATTTGTAATGAAACAGCTGCATTTCAAAAGACCAGTTGCTTTGACTAAGATTGATTCCTATGAGTGCCCGTGCATAACTTCAAAGTTTATTGTCATCATGTCAACAGATGCACACCTATGCAGAAGCTGTGTCTTGCAGCAATGGAAGTTCTCTCTACTCTACAGTAGTTCTTCATTCTTGGGGGACTGTCTTACACTAGAGATGTCGGGAGAACTGGATCATTGTGAAATCATATGAACTGATTAGAGTCATGCCTCTCAAGCTGTTGACTGGAACTTAATGCTCCAGTGAACTGTGCAATTCTCTGGATGATGCAATGATAGTACTTGGCATCTGCAATATGCCAAGATACATTTCAAATATATATTCTCAAAGAAAGCACATTTAGAAATGAGTTTATCTATGTTAACACAGTGTTGAGAGGGTTCCATGCTAAATTTGGGTTCAGATTCATTTGGAATGAAGCCATTGAACACTGACTAGTGTTTTAACTGTAATTAGAACTGGCCTCACACTGGTTCCATGGAAATATTTCAGCCCTGTTCATTAACCTAGAGGACATTACTTCTACAGGTATTTGCCCAAAACTTTAGGAACAGAAAGAGCAGAACATCTGAAATGTAGGAATAGCTGCTTTCTATCACCATAGTCATGAATCAGAGTCAAGTGGATGTAAAAAAAAGAAAAAAGAAAGAAAGAAAGAAAAAGAAAACATCCCCTTATCCCCTGCTCTGACTACACAGTTTAGATTACATAGTGCTTTTTTCATTAGATTTAAGGTCTGGATACTTGTTTTACAAAAATAAATAAAAAAAACTTACAGAACATTACAATCTGAAGCAAATGCTAGATTGTGAATTAATTCCAACAATGTCATTGGCCAATTTTTGTACAATCATTCTTGAGTTCATGCACATGCGTGCACGCACGCACGCACACACAAACACAAACACATAGAGCCTTCAGCCCCCAACCTCAAGTACTCTTCTTCCATGATCTAATATAACACTGCTGTCCTTCTTCCCTGATGTGGAATATCACAGTTACAAATGACAGGGTAACCTTTGGGTGAGGTAGTCCATCCATTTTTACATAATTCATGCAATCAGACTGTTTGAGAAGCCTTCCTTAGATGTAGTGTAATTGCTGTCTCCAAGAAATGCATGATGCATACAAAATATTTATTGACATTGTTTTATCAAATAGGATAGTGGGCTTGATCCTGGAGGAATGGTGAAGAGTGTAGATAATGAGCCCTCCTATAGCCCTATTAGACTGTAAAGAGAGTAATTGTATAAATGAGTTGACAGTCCTTACAACAGTGCTCCTGAAACTCCAAATACATTGAATAGTGCTCCTCAAATTGGTGGACCAGTGTCAGTCCCTGAACAATTTTCTTTCAGATCCTGGTGAATTTCCAGGTCATAAAGTACCAATTAAGCTAATGGACAAAAATACAGTATCAGTTCCTGGCACATGGGGGGGGGGATATGCAGTTCCCTACATCAGATAGCCTAGAAAACATTGCCCTAGAGCACTTCAAGTGATAAAACTGTACCAAGCCATTCCTTGTTAGCATTCTTAAAACTACTTCCCAGTACTAGCCTTTCCAGTTATTCCTCACTACCTTGTGAAAACTGCCGTCCTGGATAGCCAAGGGCCTATGCCTCTTGCACGCTGAGGGTGCTAGCCATACCCTCAGATTCATCTGTTTTTATTTGCTGAAGGAGTGTGTGAGAACTGTTTGTTTAAAACAAATTGGTGTCTGAATATAATGGAATATCAGGTAATATTCCCTGGTTTTTGACATTCATTTTGTTGTCTCACTTTTAAAAGAAAGGAGGAAGGAGAGAAAAAGGAAGTCCTGTGGCAACTTTAAAGCTGATCTGTTTATTTCAGCATCAACTTTGTGAACTTATTTCTACAGATGGGATACACTGTGCAATCTGGAATAAAATAGTCCAAAAGATATCACAACACTCTTTTATAATGAAATGAACCAGCACAGCTATCTCTTTGAAAGTAAGAAGATGATCCTGACAATTCCCTTTCCCAAGAAGATTAGTTTTTTGTGCCTCTTTCTTTCCCAAGTTCTGTTTTGTTCTGCTGGCTGGCTCAGCTGAAGCTGGCTTGGCCCTTTCATCATGCTTAATCAAAGTGTGAATGTCAGAGAATTTCATAAAAAGTGAACACTAATTTAAATGGATGCAACAAAGGTGTTGAAAATTGGCTGAGGCTTCCCTAATTTATTACAATCTGTGTCTTGACCTTTTCATTATTTTGGTAGTAATGATGTTTCTTCCAAACTCCCAAGCATGTAAGGCTATAAAAGAAGTCTTTTTTAAAAAAGAAAAGAAATGAGACCAAGATTGAAGTTGGATTTTTTTTTTCTTTATTCAGTTTGAATGACATTATTTTACTTTTTCATTGTAAACGTCACTGATAATATTCACTGAAAGGGGCTCTTAGTTTTTTGGCAATGTTAGTCGTTTACATCACAGCTATTAATCCTGATTTTATTTAATGGTCTATCTCTTTCCAGAAATCAGTTTGCAGCCCTAGCCATATCTGCAAGCTTACTCAGAGAATTTGAATGTGACTGGCATCCTTTATTATGGCAAGGCTTGGAAACTTTGCTGAGATCCAGAATCATCATGTAGTGATGGAGCGCCATTATTGCAGTTATGATGGACAGTGCTTCCCAACCTGTTTTTTAAGCCTCAAAGTGCCCCAACTGTAGTGTTTCTAGGGTACTGGAGATTGGAGCACTGGGAAATGATGTCCGCAGGGGGGTCCTGGTCATGGGATGACTTGAGAACAGACTGGTGCAATTGCTTGTCCCAAGGCACCTTGCAAATGCGAACACATTACAGGCATACTTTCCCAGCCCTCTAATCTTCTGTGTCTCAGTAATGTTTCAGTCAGGGTGCTGTCAGGCTGCAAAGACAGCTTTTGGGGGTCACATTTGGTCATTTATAACCAACCTGTGAAACTCTCTTCCATGGAAAGTTAGACTGGCCTCCTCCCTCCTTTCCTTGGCAAGAAAAAACTTTTCTTTTCAAGCAAGCTTTAGAAGTGTGAGTAGAGGAGCTTTTCATTTATCAAGTTGTGGTTTTTTTTTTAAAAAAATTGTTGTTGGTTTTTATCATTTTTTAAAATTGTTTTAATTTTTTAAAAAAATGTTTTTAACTTTTTTTTTCTTTTGGAAGTCACTTTCAGTCCCACTCTGGTGGAGAAAGGCAGCATAAATGAATGAATTACTAAATAAATAAATAGAATTCCCAGCAGTTAGGCGATCATAAATTCAGCTTATAATATTGTAACTGCTGTACAGAATGCCAGTTGTTATTTTTGGACTATAGTTCCCAGAAATCCTCAGCCAGTATGGAGAGATGATCAAAGAGAACCCATGCCTAAAGCTTATAAAAAAGATTTTGATGACTCTCAGAATCTCTCAGAGATTGTGGTCAGTTGGAATGCTGACGGGGATTGTGAGAACCAAGGCCCACCCTGTGGAATGCTCCTCCATGGGAAGCTAGGCAGGTCTTCTCCCTGCTCTCCTTCCACTGGTAGACTAAAACATTCATTTTTAAGCAGACTTTTATATGAACTGGGGAGATTTATTTATTTATTATTTTAAAAATTGAATATTGTTTTATAATTCTATATGGTTTAATGGTTTAATTGTTTTAAATGTTTTTAATGCTTATTTACTTTTGGAAGCCACCTTGGGACCCATTTTGGGAGAAAGATGTCATACAAATACAATAAACAAACAAACAAACAAACAAACATGCATTTGTTAAAAGTTTTAGATAATTAGATAGAGTTGTCTTCAGACCTTCTTCACTACTTTCCCAGGAGCAAATGTTTGGCCACTGGGGAGCCCAGAATTATGTCCCATTTTGTTGTTGTTGTTCTGATGTGGCCATAATTAGTGGAATCCATGCATCGTTAATGCCAAAATGCCCCCTCTTAAACCAGTTTATTACAGATATTGACTGGCATCCTGTCAGATATTTATGTTATCATAAACTGACTTATGATCACAGGGAAGTGAATTAGGATGTGCAACACCTGTAGTCCCAGGAGTGAAACATAGATATAGCTATGGACCCACCACAGCTGTTACACCATGGTCCCAATGTGCAACCTGTCCCAAAGCACAACAGCACATATTGTGCATTGGGATATGTTGTGCATTGCAACGTGTTATATATCAGGACACATTGTGCAGTAGATTTCCTAATTGTACAACAGGACATGGTTCCCCATTGTACATTTTGCAATTCACTAGTATGGTTGCTTATCATGACAGTGATGTAGCTCTGTCATCATAATTGAACCCTGTAGCTCTAATGCAGGATCTTGGTAATTGTTCCTAACATTGTACTACTCTGACCGTAAATATCAAATCTTAGTTTCATTTTTTTCCAGATTCTTGTTTCATAAAAAGGTTAAACAGAAAACAGGAAAAAATAGTATCCATTTAAGAATTCTGGAAAATATTTGTGCTTATCTATCTAACATTGCAAGGATCCCTAACTTTGTTTCACAACTTGCATTTCAGAAGATGAGAAAGTGGCTCACTAAGGCTTGCTGTGTCAATATACATTGAGTTGGGTGGGAGCGGTGGGTCCAGGGCCCCTATTTTCTGACTAGAAGACTCTCTATGGGGGGAATAGGGGCACATGGAGAGCCAAAACTTGAAAATCGAAATGGTGAAACCAAAAGCAGACATGGCTGAAAGTCTACTTCTGGTGTTGAAAAAGAGATATTATGTTAATCAGTACAGGCAGGTGCTACAACCTATTTAAAAAATGAGTTCCCATTACCGCAAACTGCCAAGAGAGGCAATTAGTTCCCCTAACTTTGTCCAGAAAAAGGTTGGTCCAGGGAGGGAAGGTTGATATTCACCAAAAGAACCATAAGGGCTACCTTTATCCTAAGGGCTAATACGTCCACCAGAATACATGAAGTTATTTTTTAAAAGTCCTGTAATTTAATTGTAATGTTTTAAAACATCCAATTATTTCTCCATTACAAGGATATTAGAATCGTATCATGAGTAGATTCATGCAAATGTTTAGGTCCCTTGGCATGACCTCCTGTTGCTCTTGGCTTAAGATAAAGAGTTTTCTGGGGACGATCAGTTCAGATTAGGGATGAAAAGAATATTCAAATTTGTTTCCTCGTTAAAAAAAAAAAAAGGCAGTTCCCAATAATCTGTACTTGCATGGGAATCTTTCCTGAAAAAACTGAAGAAGATGTAATCTACTACCAGTCACCTACAGGTGACACATGAGGTAGGCCTATATGAAGATGCCTCAAGTTTTGCAAGAGAAGGACCTCTTGCAAGATCTCTAGGGTTTCATAAGATTTTGAATTCCACAGGAATCCTTTCTTCTGAGTTTGACTGGGACCTTCTTTCCTCCTCTTCATCTGGGTTGAGCAATGTTCTCCCCAAGTAAACAAGATCAAGAAATATTTTTCCATAGAGCCCCTCCTGCTGCCACTGGAGTACACCACAACTGGAGTACCCCAAAATTTTGAATATGGTGAGAATTTTGCATGGAAATAGTCATTTTCTGCCATAGCATAGTTCTAGTTATTCAATCTGCATGGCTACTTACTGGACTTTTGGGCTCCCTGGTCCGGTCCACGCTGCTCTGGAGCAGTGTGTGGCCACCGCTCCGCACTGCTCCGGGAATGAAAATGGTGGCTTCTGGTTGTTCGAGGGTCTTGACCAACTGCTCGCACCAATGCGAGCCTGTGAATCTGCATAAAGGAGCAGGCTCGCAGTGGTGTACTCTGTGCTTTTGAAAGACCTGTTTTTAGTGGTCTTTCAAAAGTACACTGGACAACCACTTGGGGTTGTTCCAGAGCAGGCTGGGATGCGGATCTACATTAAGTAGGTCCGACCCAGTCCACTCCCAGGTGCAAACGTCCTCCCTGGAGGACACTTTGCCCCGTTTTAAAAACCCTGTGTGGAAATGGCCTTACTCATGATAGTGCAGCAGTTGACAATTTACCAACCATAGTTCAGACTTAGGATGTAAAATTTGTCCTTGTTCTTGAGCAACCTCAAGTCAACAAACCTGTACTCAGCTTCAAAAGTAAAGAAAGTATATCTCATACAGTCAGATTAATTATTGCTTTTATTTTTGCTTTTACATAGTCTTCCATCCTAATATCAAATGAATGAAATGAAATGAAACAGAATCCATTCAACACACAGAACCCCTGATCATTACACCCATTTTCCTGCCACTTGTATATGTATCGTGTTGAACAGAAGCAAGCCCTCTTCCTTCCATTGTCTATTACCCTGATATCTGTTCTATTAAGTTTCCCACCAAGCTTGTTTTAATAAAGGGGTGGGTCATTCTCACAGTTATAATAGGAAATGGCTGGGGAATTCTTCCCAAAGACTGTTCTTGAGCAGTCAGGAACAAAGAATTTGGATGTTGGTTAGGGATGGAAAGAATATTCACAAATAACATGGGCCCTGCTTACCTGTGACCTCCGCATGTTCAGTTTCCAGTTCACACAAAGCATTGTGTCCCTATAACTAAAAAAGGTGGTGATGTGCATGCTTAAACACTGAAATGTATATGTGCACATCAACACCATTGAATATAATGGGACACAAGCATTCACAAGTTCTGGAATGGAACCCCTACATATACAAAGGCCCACTGTATTTAAAAAAAAATCAGAATCTTCTAGGATGCTATACATTATGTAACTTTACATATACTTAGTTACGTAACAAAGACACTAAGAAACCCTACTAAGAACTGTGAAGATGTAGAACAGGACACAGGCAGGAGTGTGGCAATGTGCTTCAGGCTCCACCGATGTGCATTGGCACTCCCTAGCTGGTTTCCCAATGCACAACAGCCCCAATGCACAATGGAACCAATGCACAACACTCCTAATGCATATCAGTCCCAATGCACATCAATTCCATTGTGTGTCAGGGGCACGGGCCGGGCTGGGCCCACCGGTGCCCCTGAGGCCGCTTCGGAGGCAGCGGCGGAGGCGGCGGAGGCCCCGGAGGACGCCGCGGAGGAGGCCGCGGCCGACGGGGCCTGCTGGGGCACCGGGGAGGCCGCTGTGGCCAATGGGCCTTGCCCGGAGGCCGCAGAGGCCGCCGGGCCTGGTGCTACTTACCGGGAGGCCGCAGGATCGGGTCCCTCACCGTCAGGAGCGGGGGCAGAGGCGGAGGCCGGCTCGCTGGGGAGGGCGGGTCCTGGGCCTGCTCCCGGGGCTCCGCCCACCTGCAGCCCCGATCCGCAGGAGGCCGAAACCTCCGCCTCTCCCACCCGCGGCCCCGATCTGTGGGAGGCCGGGGCCTCCGTCCACAGTCCTGATCCGGAGAAGGCTGACGTCTCTGCCTCGCCTCCTCCTTTCCAACAGCGACGACAGGCCAAGGAGGCCGTCCGCCGGTCCCGGCGGCTGTTGGAGAGGAGGCGACGGGTGGAGAGCTCCCAGCTGTGAGGCACAGCTCAGCTGCAAGCCCTCAGCTTCACGGCCGCGCCGGATTGGCCGGCGCCAGGCTCAGAGAGCTACTTGAGGCAGGCGCCGGGCAGGGAGGGGCACGGAGCAACAACCGTCGGTTTACCGTGGTCCTGCTGTCCGTGCCTTGTTCCTGTCCGTGCCTGTGTCCAGCCTCTCCACCTGCCTTGGTGAAGTAACCAGACTTTTGTTCCTTTGCAGCCTTTTATTTCCTGGGTGACGCAACCCTTTATTTCTGTTAAGACTGTGCTAAAGCTCTGCCTGCGTTAAGGACAGTTTGCTGTGTTTTTTGGTTGCTGGCTGCATTAAAGCTCTGCTCCTCCACCCAGCTCCCCTGCCTCTGCCTGTCCTCTGCCCGGCACTGACATTGTGTATAAGTCCCAATACACATTGGTCACTTTGCTGCTTCCCCCACATGTAATGTAACAGCAAAACTTTACAGGATACAGATGAAACTGCTCAATTCTAATTCGAGCAAATGTAAGTCCACTTATGAACACACATATCCCTCACAGGATTCCGGCCCTTGTTTTCTGAGAAACCCTGCTGGAAAGAATCCCAGAATGCTGAAAATATTCTCAGTTCAGGATTTATTATGTGCAAAATCTGAGTGTGGTTGTGAAGAAAACAATTTCTCAGTGGGAAACAGGATTTTCTGCACAGAAAAAGCTATCTCTCATTGAGAAATTGGTGTAATTAGGGACTTGGTGTAATTGGGGACTTATTCCATATAAAATATGCATAGAAACCACCAGATCTTCTTGTAGCAAGACGAAAATTGCTAAATGTCGCTTCCTTCAAGAAAAAAAATAGTGAAAAATTACATCCCTACCATAGGGAAGAAGTCCTGTTCAGGTGTTCAGCTCATCACATGCAGAGATAAGTGTTTGGTAGGGATATAGTTGTGATAGGGTTGTAGGTTTGGGCCGCCCTTTGCTGGAATGCAGTCCCATGGTCCTTGCATATGCAAGAAAGATTTTCTAGCTCTGGTTTGGGACAAACATGATCACGATCTATATGACCATGGATTTCAATCTCAACAGTTAGGTTATTTATTGAGACCACTGAGTAAAAATGCATAAGATTGTTAGAATCCTAGGAAAATATTCTCAGAGAATACTAAGTTTAAAGAAACAAAACTATATGTAGACTATAGTGTCATTCCTGGAGATAATTAATAATGCCATCACCATATTAGAGCAAGAAAGAGTGAACCTTTCAAAGTATTCACTAAAGTTGCAGCAAAGTCATGTTGAAGAATATATTCATGGATGGAAATGCTAATAAAAAGAGAAAGTGCTGGAATGAACTAAACTACTAGAGCACATTCAATAAGAGAAACCATGAATGTGCCTCTGTCCTTATTAGTCTTTATAATATGATATGATGACTCACCAAAGCTCCTAACAGTGATGATGGAGAATGTAAAATCAACTTAAGGCGGCAAGAGTGAAATAACTGGATTCTCTTAATTGGCGTGTCCCAGTGGAAGCAGAAATATGCCGATTATCAAAGACTCCAAGGAATACATTGTTCAGCTAGAGGTTCCTTTTTATTTCATAAATTGCTTGAGGGGAGAAAATTCTATAACACGGGACTTTTAAAAGAACAATGATGAGGTTCAGTCAAGCAGACTCCTTTAGCAGAAGGAAAAGAACTGAGAAAAAAGAGCTCTCTAAATACAGAAAGTTTCATGGAAAGTTGATATCTTCTTTAAACAAGGCCACACATGTGCATTACTAACTTTTCCAGGCAACTGTAGTATATACCATGGATGAATGGGATTTGTTTAGGCAGAGATCATTTGAAACAAAAAGTATAAACAATAATGGAACAGGCTGTAATAGGTGTACAGTGTGGTTGTTAAAAATCATACAGAAGAAGAAAAGTGACATTAGCCTGATGAAGAAGCCAGTGAAGTTTCAAAAGTTTACATGATATACTGCACTTTGATTGGCCAATAAAGGTATCACTCTGGCCATTTCCGCACTACTCTTTTATAGTGGTATTATTCCAGTTTCAGCATCCTATGGAATCCTGGGGTTTGCAGTTTAGGGAGGGGCTTTAGAATTCTCAGCCAGGGAGCTCTTTGGCTTCAGTAAACTACAAACCCCAGAATTCCATAGGATGTTGAAAGTGCAATAATGGCACTATAACAGTGTAGTGCAGAAATGACCTCTAAGTTGGTGAAGGTGATTTCATTGTATGTCATCATGAGATCTTTCAACAGAGCATGAGATATAAATGTCTTAATATTAAAGGCAGGCAGGAAGACAGGATAATTTCTACTTTAGAAAGTTTGTGCAACAAAAAAGTCGCAAATGTATAATGCCTAAAAATCATCTGCGCAATTTACACAAGAATGATCTCACAAACATCAAGGAAAACTATGCAAAACAAAACAAAAGTCTTGCTTTCTCCTTGCCAAACAAGGAGGGGAAAAAAAGTGAGATCTTTTGTTCTAGTGCAAGACTGAGATAAGCAAGGACTCATATTCCTATCAGGGATTAAATCAAGGACCTTCTGTGCACAAAACAGTAGCCTCTCAAATACCATCTGTGCTTGTCATTGGAGCCCATTCATGAGTTCAATTTGCAGTATTAACAGAAGAGTATCTGAGGGCAAATAGGAATGCAGAAAGCATTTTTCCAGAATCCATCAATCATCTGCTTTCTGATCATCCTTCCTCTTTATATCTAGAGATCACTGTTAATGAATCAAGGATTGACTCTATGTGAAGTGTGTGAGCTGTTACCAGTCTATAATCTCTGCCTGTTATCTTGTCTAACATGTTATTCTACTAAACTTTCAAGAGGCTCATGGTGCCATATTCAAGTACTAGGAGATGGGGAAGGACACATTGATGGTGAGGAGGAGGAGAATCATCACCGTCGTCATCGTCATCATCATCGTTGTTGTCGTCGTTGTCATTATCATCTCCACCTCCTCACAACACTCTTCTTCGGCTGAAAAATTACAATGGTCCCAGATCACTCACTATCTTTATAGTTGATTAAGGATGAAAATTGAGAATTCTTTGGCCTAAGTCTAAGGCATCGAGGCTCTCATGTGCACATGTAGACCAGTCCACAGAAATACACTTACTGTCTATCACTGCTGCCTAGAATTTTGTGTAATTTTAGGAGACCCGGAGAACTGGCCATCCCATTTAAATGTAGAAAATATATCCCTGTATTTGGGAAATTCCAGAGCCCCTAGAAATCAGTCATGTTCCCCCAGCCCAGTACTAGGTCATTTGAGGCACTGTCTGCAAACATAATGAGATTAGTGCTATTAAATGTTAATGACATTCAGTGTGTTGTTTCCCCTACCAGTAACACTACCTTTTCATGGTGATGGGATTTTGTGTGAGGCAAGAAGTCACGCTGACACTAGCAGTGCTGCTGGTAAGATCTCCCTTGTCAGGCAGGCTTTTGCTGAGGAGCCAGACAAAATTATTTATTTATTTATTTATTTATTTATTTATTTATTTATTTATGTATCCCGCCTCTCCATACGGAGCGAGGCGGCGAACAACATGAAATACATTATACATTACAAATAGCATGTATTTCTATACCGCTTATCAGCTAAGTGCTCTCTAAGCGGTTTACAATGTGTTTTAGCTAATTGCCCCCAACAAGCTGAGTACTCATTTTACCGACCTGTGGAAGGATGGAAGGCTGAGTCAACCTGGATCGAACTCACAACCTTGTGTACCAAACAGCTATTGGGCAGCACCTGGGGGTGGGTGGCATTGGAGGAGTACTTCTCAGAGACAATAGCAGTGACATCATAGCTAACATTTATTAATATTGCTCAGAAGGAGGCATGCTAACCCCCTTTGAATGTCTTTTACCATAACAATCCTATGATGAGACCATTCAAAAGGAAACAAGAGATAGTGCTAGAAGATGAAATCCCCAAGTCAGAGGGCAATCAATGGGCTGCTGGGGTACAGCAGAGGACAACTACAAGTAGCACTGTGGCAAGCCTAAAGAACGTTCACCTATTGACGTGCTCAGAGGCAAAAGAAAACTCCAAAGCTACATATCACATGTTATAGGGACATAGAATGTAAGAAGCATGAATCAGGGGAAACTAGACATAGTAAAACAAGAAATAGAATGTATAAATGTTGCAATACTTGGGTTGGACAGGAATGGGATTTTTTTAATTAAGAATTTTATTTGATAAAATATTATAAACAATTATACACTTTAACACACATATTAAAATATCATTAATGCAACAAAGTAAATAAATTTTGGAAAACTATCCACTTACAAATTGAAAGAATATTAGATTTTCAATTCAAAATGTCACCAGAGTTATATTTGTTCTGTGTTATTGATGAAGACCTAGAAAAAAAAGCAGGTAAAGTGTTATTCTGTTTCTCAGCTGCTGCAAGAATAATCCTTGCACAGAAATAGAGACAAAATGCTCTCCATACTATAAATGATTGGACACTGAAATTATTGGATATAGTCCATATGGACAGATTTACACTTCTTTTGAGAGGGGAGAAATATAATAAATTTATTAAAGGCTGGGATAATACCATTAGATGTTTTGAGAGCATGTGGGAAAACCTGCAGGTGGTGAATTTTAGATTTGCAAAGAAGTAGAAGAAAATAATAATTATAAATGGAATAAAATAAGTAGGATTTATAACTTGTAAATCAGGTTATAGATAATATATGGTAAAAAAACAAATTATAGCCAAGTCGGATTGAGAGGAAGATTTGGAAGACAGAATGAATGAGAATATTTAGGGAAGATTAGTAAGATAGTAAGGTAAGTTAATGACAATTTTAGGTAATTAGTTAATAATTTCTGGTATTCCTATGCTTTTATTATCCTTAACTTGTTTCTATATTTTCTCCCTTTTTCTCTCTCTTTTCTTTTTTTCTTTTTTCCCCCTCTCTCTTCTTTCTGTCTCTCCTTGACTTAATCCACCTTTTTTTCTTTGTTTGTTTTAGGCTCTTCTTTATTCTATTTTTTGTTCTTTCATTATTTTTTGTTTTCTTTGAATTTCTTTCCTTTTCTTTTTTCTTTGTTCTTCCTTTTTTTTTTTTTTTTTGGTAAGTGGGTATAGTAATAGGAAGTAGAACAAATGGGAATAGACTACTTCCATTAAACTTTTCTATTATGGGAATGGGATATTTTGAGTCAGATGACTACTCAGTGTTTTGCTTGGAAAATGAAAATCTAAGAAGAAATGGGGTGATATTAATAGGAGAAATGCAGCAAAGGCAGTCAAAGGATATAATGCAATGTCTGACTAAATAATTTCAATAAGACTTAAGGAAACATCTATCATTATAACCATAATCTAAGTTTACGCTCCAACTACAAAGGCAGAAAAAGAAAAAAATTGAAAGATTCTATGCTGAAATCCAGGCGGAAATTGATCATGTACCAAAACAGGATTTCTTGTTAATCATAGGTGATTGAAATGCAAAAGTAGGAAACAGAGCAAAACAAAATGCATACCAATAAATTTGATTCAAGCTACAGAGACAAGATCTATTCTAGTTTTAATTAAAATCTGTTAGCAAATATAGAAAACAAAACAATGCCCCATAGATTGGGAATGATATACATTCCAATCCCCACGGAAGGGGATACCAAGGATTGTAGTAACCACAGGAACATTGGATTAATTTCTCATGCAGACAAAATGGTGCTCAGAATTCTACCATAAATTCTTTCATCATGTATGGAGTGTGAAATGCTAGATGTCCAAGCTGGGCTGAAGAAAGTAAGAGGCACTAGGGATCATATATGGTAATATACATAATCAGATATGTTAGATAATGGAGTGCACCAAAGAATTTCAGAAGAAATTCATCCTGTGCTTTCTGGATTATAGCAAAGCCTGTGCTTGTCTGGGTCATGAAAACTATAGATCACTCTTAAAAAAATGAATGTGCTACAATATTTAATGCAGCCTGTACCCAGGACAAGAAGCTACCATTAGGACAGAATGGGGAGAAATTGAATTATTCCAATGGGCAAGCAGATAAGGGAAGCCTGTATTTTATCACGTTGACTATATAATTTGTATTCTGAGCATACCATAAATAAAGCCGGATTAGACTCTGAGGAAAGAGGCATGAAAACTGGAGGAAGGAACATCAACAGTTTGAGATAGCAGATGACACCATACCACAAACAGAAAATAGCAAAGACTTTGAATAACCAAAACCAAGTCAAGGAAGAAAGTGCAAAGGCAGGTCTGGAGCTGAACATTAAGAAGAAGAAAAAATGATCACAGATGAGTTACATAATTTTAAAGTACACAGTGAGAACAAGCATGGTGTACTAGTATCAGTTTTGGGCTACAACTCTGGAGACCAGAGTTTGATTCCCCACTTGGCCATGGAAACCTACTGGATGACCTTCAGCATGTCATGAACTCTTTGTCCCAGAAAACCCCATAATAAGTTTGCCTTAGAGTTACCATAAGTTGGAAATGACTTAAGTGCACACAACAACAACAACAACAACAAACAATCAAACAACAAAAGTATACCATGAAGACATTGAAATAATTCAAGATTTTCTATACCTTGGTTTAGTCATTAATCAGAATGGAGACTGCAGTCAAGAAATCAAAAGAGTAGGACTTGGAAGGGCAGCTAAGAAGGAACTAGACAAGATCTTGAAGTATAAAGATATATTGTTTGAATACTAAAGTTGTGATTATCCTATCATATTTCCAGTCTCTATGTATAATTGAGAAAGTTGGATGGTGAAGAAAACAGATAGGTAGAAAATCAACTCACGTGAAATGTTATGCTGGAGAAGAGTTCTGTGGATAGCATGAGCTCCTAAAAAGACAAATAAATGGCTTCCAGAGCAAATCAAGCCTGAACTCTCCCTAGAAGCCAAGATGACCAAACTGTGGCTATCATACTTTGGCCACATCATGAAAAGATATGACTCACTAGAAAAGACAATAATGCTTGTTAAGATAAAAAGCAGTAGAAAAAGAAGAAGCCAGCAAGAATTACAGATGGATAGACAAGGAAGTCACAGCCCTGAGTCTGTGGGACCTGAGAAGGGCTATTGATGACAGGATGACTTGAAGTCAGTGGCGGAGCTAAGAGTGTGGAGAGAAGGATGGGAGGAGAGGGGCGGGGCCATGGAACGAGGGGCATGGTTGCAGTGCATGGGAGTGTGGCCAGGGCGTGCGGGGATGTGCCTATGGGCTGGGACATCCCAAAAACATTGCCGCCTGGGGAGAACCTCCCCCATGCACCCCCCATCCCTACGTGACTGCTTGAAGTTTTTTGATTCATAGGGTCAGTGTTAAGTCAAAGTCAACTTGAAGGCAGGTAACAAAGTGTTACCAAATATGTAGCAGTTATGGATCTGTAAGTTACAAATCCATATATGCAATTCAGAATGTGAAATAAAGATTTTAAAACAGACCTACGGCAACAAATACTGGAACTTGTGGTAATCTCCCAACACATTTGTTCAGTATGGAGGAATCCTAAGTTGTGCAGTATGATATTAAAATAGCCTTTTCTTGTTTGGAAAAATGAACCAGGTTGGGATCATGCCCACTAACTCACCTTCCTACCCTGTTGTACAGACGTAGACTTGATTTTGTTTATATATATGATTTGAAGTACCGAAGTTAATAGTTGCCAAATGCAGCATAGTAAAGATAAAAAGAGAATAATGAGTGTGGGAGGAAAGGATAAAACGAGCAGCAGCTAAATGGGAAAGTGCTACAGCATAATGGGTAGGAAATAGATTTAAGAAATATTGCCAAATATGTCCTTAAAGCCTTCCACCAAAATTACGGTGACTTTGAATGGCATAAATAGGATACAAGCTTGCATTTCCAGCAATATAATGGTAATATAAATATGATAGGAGCCACTATGCAACACAATAGGCACATCCTTCATGTTGAAACTCATATCAGTGCCAAATTGGCAATCACATACTGGCTTGGGTGTGATTACTCTTGATTGGCTGCAGCATAGATCAGTACAGTTTACCACACATTTCCAAGTATAAATATATTGGGACTTGAGGGTGGGGGAATAATTTTTGTGTGACTTTCCATTGTAAAACATTTCCTTATACATTTGATAGTACTTTACAAATGTTACCCAATACATCCCTCCAACAGTCATATAAGGTCAACTGTTTTATAGATGAAGGACCAAGAATAAGAATGGCTGTTGTTGTTATTGTTGTGTGCCTTTTTTTTTTTTTTTTTTTGGATTTTGGTATAATTATTTTACAGTCCTCTCTCCACATTTGCAGGTTTGACCTTTGTGAATGTGATTTTTTGTGAGGCACATGCTTGCCTCCCCCCACCTCATTTTTCTCCTTCAATTCGCTTACATTCCTCACCCCAGGCTCGCAAGGCTTGTGTTAAAAATGGATGGTTTTTTTCCTTTTGGATGAACAAAGCTGATTGGTCAGGTGCTCTCTTTGCTCCTACCCCTCCTTTTTCAAGATGGCCACTGGAAGGAACAAGAACCCAAGAGCTTTGCTCTTATCTTTCTGAGAGGAATGTATTGGTAAGCCTCTTACCTTGTCTTTTTTCTCCTCACTTCTAGAAAACTGGGGCCAGAGGCAAAGGAATGGGAGAGAAGAGAGCTGAAGGGGGATTGCAAGGGGAACTATTCATGGTTTTTCCACTTTCGCAAGGGTTCTGCACCTCAAACCCTCATGAATGTGGAGGGGCTACTGTATTACACAATGTAACATAACATTATAACACTAACCAACACAACAGTACAAAACATAGCTACATATATCAACATATCTACCCCTTCCCTACTACATGTCCATAACAGCAACATAACAAAAAATACAATCATATCTAGTAATATTAACAAAACAAACACATAAGCTTTAAAAAAAAAATCCATCTCCTCCTGCATATGATCTATATTGTAATATTAAGTCCACTTTGCTGTTATTCAAATATCTTCTTAAAAATAACTTCTAGATTATTTTACAATATCTTAATACTCAAAACCAATAACTGATAAGTTATTTTTCTTGTCTCTCTAAAAACATATTAATGGATACCAGCCTTTCACAAATGTCACCAATCTTTTTTTCTCTCAGCAAGATTGTCCATTTCTACTAGCTCTGTTCATCTGAGCAGCCAATCTTCTATAGTTGGAATCTCTTTGCTCTTCCAGTTCTATGTGTATATTATTCTTGCTGTTGTTGTCATGTAATGAAGAATTATGCCAAATTTCTTCTCCAGTGAAATGTTCAATAATTCTAATGAATAAAGTCCTGGTTTTTGCTAAAAAAATAGTTTTAATTTTTTTTTCACCATTAGATGGACTTGGTTCTAGAACTTCATAGCCTTATCACAAGTCCATCACATGTGATAAAAAGTTCCTACTTGTTAATCGTGTTTCCAGCATATATTGAAGCCCCATTATATATTTTGGCCAGCTTTTTCTGGCATTCACTACCATCTATAAATCATCTCATTGAAATTCTCTCAGATCATAACATATTAAGAATTTTAACCCTTCTGACCAAATTTTCTCCCATTGATTCAATGTTATACTATGTTTCACATTCTGATCCCATTTATCATACCATCTTTCACCACTGCTTATTCCATCTCCAAATTTAATAAAATTTTGTACATTTTCCTCATCAAATGTTGATCCTCTACCCACACTTGTTTCTCAAAATCATTCTTAGTTCTTTCAAAGTCATATAGGTTTTTTTTCTTTTTTAAAATTTTTATGCTATTTATTGGAAATTGAACCCTTCTTGTGTTAGTTGCTCATCTGATTTAATTCTATATTAGCCTGATTCCATCTCCAATAGGTCTTGATAAGTCAACAATATTTCTTTAGAAGTCATCTCTTTTCTGTAAAAAGACTCTTAGGTGAATAGTCACAGTGGCATTTTGGGGCAAAGTTTTAATGTATATCATTATTGTGCTCTTCAAGTCATTTCTGAGCTGAGAGAGTGTGACTTGCCTACGATCCCTTAGTGGGTTTCCGTGCCCAAGTTGGGAGTTGCATCCTGGTCTCCAGAGATAAAGTCCAATGCTTAAACTGCTATACCACGCTGTCTAATATGCCCCAAATCACACTTCAGTATACATCAGGCAGAGCAGAGAATGAAACCCAGTTTTCTAAACAGCAGAAAGTTACTTTTTAAAAGCATTTAATTCCTATTACTTGTTTTAGCATTGCTTGTTACATTCTTGCAAAAAGAACTCATTGTATTACTTGCATTGCTTGCTTTTATTATTCTGGAGGCAACGTTAAAAGAAAATATTAGGGACTGATAAGATAATGGCATAAAACTTAAATAATTTGTGTGAAATATATCTAAAATAAAGCATCCTTTAAAAAATTGAGAATTAACTAGAAAATGTTCTTTGTTACAGCAATAAAATAACTGTGTTCTCATCTGTTGCTTTTTTGATATAGCTGTTATCCTGTTGTCGCTATTCACCATCAAGTTGACTTTGACTAATGATTTCCTTATGAATGAGAAACTTCTAAGATCCCTGGTCAGCAACTTTGTAAACAGGATTTGCAAGCTCACGCCTGTGGACTCTTTAATTGAATCAGTTCATCCAATGTGGTTTTCCACTTTGCCAAGGATTATCATCTTCTCCAATGAGTCTCATTGTTACCATACCCTACAACTCTTCCTATGAGATATGTGATTTTCATAAATTGAACTTATTAGTGACTGGACAACATGATTGGGGTCACACTGGCTGGAGAACATGTTTGAGCTTACACTGGCTCGAGACATGTTTGGGGTCATGACAGTTCAGATAGGATTATGCAAAAAACCCAGTGCTGATGAGTTTGTGCCAACCCCTTCACCACTTCAGGATTTTGGCATTTTAAAAATAAAATGAAAGGTGAACTGCCCACATTGGTGAGCAGTCAGAGACCATCCCTTGATCTTACCATATGGAGATCTTCCTTATATACTCTACTGACTGAACATTAAGAGATCATCATGAGTTCCACCAATGTTTTGTCATTCCAGAGTTAAGCAATCAGTCCATTTTGGACTCTTTTGTGAATTCTGTGGGAAAGCCATTATAGCTTTATCAATGTACCCTCTCAGGGTGTGAAATAGGGTATAAAACCCTAGCTTCAACTCCAGCCAATTGTAGTACATAGCATGTAGTAGTTCCCTAGACTGTCATTCCTCTATGCTACCCTCAGATGCTGTTTGAGCCACTCTGTTGTGACCCCTACTTCAGGACTGGTAACTATCATCCTTTCCATCCAACCTCTCACACCTTTTCAATAGCCTTGTATAGTTCTTCAGAGTGTCTGAGTTCTCATATGTTTGTCAATTCAAAGGAAATACTTTGTTAACTTTCACTGGAGTCCTCTCTCCAGTTAGTACTGGTATATATAGGTGAAGAGATCCTGCTGTTACCCTTTTCTTGCAGGTCTTCTTTGATCTATAATTTTCCCAAATTCTAAGGAGACATTGGCATTGTGGGTGGACCCCAACATCCCCCACCTCTTAGGGTAACAGCATGGTATTTTCAAAGTATGATATCAGTTTAGTCATTTAAGCCAGTTGCTACCACTAGTTACAGTCCTATGCCTACTTATATAGAATGTCATGAAGCTTTGGTGAGATTTAGGCCCTTTCCATATGCGGGCGGGGAAACGGGGAAAGCCACGCTAAAACGTGGACTTACCTCATTCCATCACCGCGCGGAGGAGAGTATTTCGCTGCTCTACACGCAGCAGCGTCCTGTGGCATCCTCAGTGCCCGGCAGCACCCAAAATGGCAGATTTTGACTGGCGGAGCCTCTCCACCAATCAGAGAAGCTCGCCAGCTGGAAATCCCGCCCCCTGGCCGATCTGCAGGGATGCCCTTTTGCGCGTCTGTAAATACATACAGGCGCTGCGACGGGGCTGCACGGGGCTGGATGCCCCGTGCCTTTGAAAAACCACATAAAATGTGGTTTTTCAAAGGCACGCAGTGCCGGCACTTGCGGGCGCCCGACCACGGATTGGGGTGTGGAATTACTCGAGAGTAATCCACCCCAATTTGTGTAACGGTGTAGACAACCTCCGTGGAGGTCGATCTACACCATTTTTTTAACTCCATGTGGAAAGGGCCAAAGATTTGAATTCTCCTACTCTACCTAGTAGTGTGGTGCTGGTCTTTTATGACTGAGCACCAGAATTTCCATTTGATATTACTGGTGCTGCTAAAGTTAGAAGGTAAAAAGCTGAGAAATGACAAGAAACCCTTCTCTGTGCTCTGCCCCCAAACTGAGTTATATTGATGAAGGGTTTAAAATAATGATTCAAACAAATACAATTCAGAATCAGTTTCTGCAAAGTTCAGGGATTGGTTTGGCATATTCCAACAATTACCACTTTCTCCCTTGCCCAAATCTTAAGTTCCCTGGACAGGAACAGATGTCTTTCTCTGTAAAGGAGGGAGGTAATCCACAGTCCATCCATTAAGATAAAACCCATACCAGAAAGATGTTCTGTGCACAAAAATAAGAATGGGAGTTCACCCATTTTTAGTCAAGGTTGTCAGAAATAACCAACATGCATAGAAGTGAGTAAGGATTTCTCTCAACAAGAGGAAAATGTAAATTTTAAAATCCTATTGCCTCACTTCTGCTCAGGTTTTGTGCTAATGGGGAATTCTAGGCCTAGATAAAGAACATCAGATTGACTTATTGTGTCATATCATATTTCGCTGTAAAAACCCATTTAAGAACAAGGACAGGAAGAGAAGCCAAAGTGAAGCAATAATTGAACAGAAACATTAATGCAATTTAAACTCCCATTTCTCCAATGACAAACGATCTTATGAAACTGGTACAAAAATGAAGCCGTTCTTCTATTACACAAAAAGATCTCTCTTTCAAATTGGATTAAGTTTTTTTTTTTAAAAAAAAAAAATGAGTCATTTTCCCTCCCTCTTTACTAAAATTATGTGATTGGCAGGGAATAAATTATTTCCTTTTGAACTTCTTAAACATTCTAATTAATAAAACATCACAAAATGTTTCTCTTGGGGCATTACTTGTCTGACTTATTAAGATATTTAACATAATTGCCCATCCTTTGGTAAATGCATATGCTATACATATATGCGAGACATATATTTGATATGTTATTAGTAAAAGAAGTCATTGAGCTACATGCTCCATGCAGTTGATTTTAAAAGTGGCTCAAATGTATATCCAAGTAGCTACCAAAAGCTGCAATTCATGCCATTGCTTTACTTTACTTTTCTTTTAAATGTATTTTATCCAGCATTTCTCACTTAAAAGGTTGGAGTCCAAAGTGCTGCATTTATTATTTGCTTTATTTATTCATTCATTGCTATTCTACCTATTCAAAACATTGTCTCCAAAGTGGCATACGATAAGAACATTAATAAAAAATAATGAAACAAAAAGCAGTAGTAAAACAACACAGAAATTAAAAGCAGTAGAGATGTGTTAATCAAATGCCTGCCCAAACAAAAAGCCCCCTTTTTATATCCTACTTTTCTTCCATATAATGCAACCAAAGGCAGGATATAAAATACTCTGCAACAGTCCCCTATCCAGGCTTTGCTGTGACTGAATCCACTTTAGGGTTGATAAGTTTTCTGTATTATGTGTTCTCAGACCAGAGACAATCCAGTGAGTAGAATGTCTACTAGCACCTGGCCTCCTCAAGCCGCTGTTACCAGGGTGTACACCACCACACTTTGATATTGTTTTTAATTGGTGAAATATGATTTAATTGACAAGATATATCAATTGACACTGATATAAAATGTACCCTGATGTGATTAAATGGCCAGGCTGGCCAAGAGGAAAGTTGGCCAAACAAATGTGTTATGAAATTAGGCCAGAAAAACACCTCCTAGACATGGTGAGGTCATAGTCAGGAAATCACCAGGAAGCTCCAGAGATAATAGGCTGCTGCTAGCCTTAACGACTCTGCTTTCTTAAACAATAGTGACTGGGACATTCCTATTAGACCACTGATTGTCTCAAGCCCTCCTCTCTTCACCCTTAAATCTATCCCATTGTCCTCAGACTCGTCCACAAACACTGAACTATCAGGCAACCGTTAGCTCCTTAGTCACTTAATGCTAAAACCATCATCTCATTCTGGACCTCATTGTCCACGCTGGGAACTCCACTGTTTATATGGCCAGAGAGTCATTCGCACCCATGCCCTCCAGGCAGAAATTGTGTATTAAAAAAAAAGTTTAAGGCAGCTAGTTTGCAGTACATTGGTTGCTGAATGTCACTTTGTGACTCTGATTCTTGATTGTACTGTCCTTAGATGGAAGTCTAAGCCACTTTGCTGCTTCTTTGCTCCTCTTCTGGATTGGTAAATATTGCCCATTTCACCCTGAAATCTCACTGTCTTAAAACCTTTCATCCCTTTGGCTATCCTTGTGAGATTGCATGACTGTTTGAGATTTTGTGTGTGTGATTAATTCCCCTAATAAAATGCATTTTAGTTTACTTTGATTCTCTGGCTGGTTCTTCCCTATAAACATTGGTGTCAAAGATCCTTTTAGGTTACCTCCCTTCTTGCAGGCCTCCTAATTTTGAACTAATAATTGCCCACCTTTGAATGGAGGTACTAGCATCTTGAGTGGACCCCTGAGTCACCTATATTTTGGGGCAACATAGCTTCCTGAGCCTCAGTATTTTAGTAGGTCCCACTCTTGAAACCCCTTGATTTCATTTTATTTTTAACTTGGTGTTCTGAGCATAAGGCCGCTGGAATTATTGGCCTGCTATTTTAATTCCCACAGTGCCTCAGATCAACACAGCACATGGGTAGGGATGGGGAAAGGCTGTTTTCTACACAAAGCAATATTCTGTGAATTCTGTGGGGAAAAGGTCTCAAATGTCAAACAATCTTTGAAAATTTTGAAAATGGCACAAACTATTTCACAGTGAGAAGGACAAAAATGGTTAAAATTACTCATTGCTTCCTTCAAGAAGAAATTATGTGAAATTGCGTCTCTACACATGGAGCTTTGTGACAAATGAAAATTAAAACACCTGTCTCTTATGATGCTTGCGTTACTGCTACTTGATTGATCCAGATAAATTCTATTCATCTGTGTTGGAGGAAGAGGTCCATCTGATACCTGTTTTTTCAGTAACAGTGGTTCACACAAACCTTCTAAACACTGGACTCTTCCTCGTCACTCCCAAGTACTAAAAAAAATTAAAGAGGTGTAAGATTGAGAATATTATGGCCCTTTCCGCAGCTTACCGATCCTGGCAGTGTCCTGCAGTGACCTTGGTAGAACCTCTACCAGGAGAGGAGCATGATGGGAGTGCTCCCCTCCACACTAGTTGCCTCCATGAATGGAGGAAGTGTAGTGGTGCCATCTTTTCCTTCCGCAGTGTAACCAGGTACTATCCCAGGCTGTGCTCGGGCAGGAAGCACAGCCATTGCACTTCCAGACAATGGAAGTTAGGTAAGTGTGGGTGGGTGGTAGGAGGGCTGCACAATCACTGGTCATTGACAGGTAAAACTCACCATTTTTTTGCAGTGCAATTGTACCACCTGGGGACAGAAGAAGGACAGGACTACAAAAACATCAGGCATAAGCATCATCTAAGTATCATCCTTCTTCTGTTCCCAATGCTTCTGTCCCCAGTGCAGACAACATCCTGTGGAAAGGGCCTATGTCTTGTAAGGGAAATGCTTCCTCCACTGCTTGCTTACTGAGTCTCCCCACATATAGAAAAGCTTTGTGTACTTTTCCCAAAGGTAACTATGGAAGACCTCTACATGGTCTTTTCAACTGCACGAACAGCAGGAAAGAGCCTGTGCTGCAGGTGATATTGGCATTTTATAGGCCTAGCAGGCATGCCACCATGATCATCTTTGTGTTTTCTTTCAATATGTGGGAAAAGAACTTAGATGACTTGAACTGTAGTTGCTTCAATACACAGGAGCTGGACCATGTCCTTTGTTCATGCACCATTGTATTTTTATAGCTGTCAGAACAAAACACAATAAAACCCTATGACTGAATCATGAGTAGACAGAACCAGGTTCTAAAAAAGGACAGAGCTTTAGGACTTCACTCTCAGGCTTTATAATTCTCTAACAAGGGAGGAAAGAGTCCATTTCACACTGCACAACTGTAGTGCTCTTCTTCTGATTTAACTTCTGTGGTTGCATTTAATCCTGGGGTTTGTCATTTGCGGAGGCACTAGAGTTCTTTGACTAAGGATCCCAAATAACCTTCCCTAAACTGTGCATCCTAAGATCCTATAAGATGCAGTCATGACACTTAAAGTGGAATACAGTACCATCATTGTGTAGGGATCATCAGCAATTATATTCATCTGGATTTAGATATGTGAATTTGTTTTGTAGATGATCTAAGCTTGAAATCAGGGATGGGCAAATACTAGAGGTCTGAGGGTTGCACAAAGCCCCACGAGGACTCAGACCACTCCACTCCCACCCATTGACACCCCCATTTTTCACTCAGGAAGGCATCCTGAAGTCTCTAGGAAGGCCAGGTGATACTTCCACTATGCTCTCCCATCTGAAGAGCAATCCTAGGAGGGCCTTTCACCCCCCCCCATAGGAAGTCTAGAACAGCTAAAGGAGAGGGATATAGCAATATAGCCTATAAACCCCATAGAGATTTGACAGGGACTTCCTAAACATTTTTGCAAAAATAGACTCCACATGTGTACAATTTGGCAAAACAATTCAAGGACAGTAGAATCTTGTGTAGCTACAAAAATGGCCTTGGGGCCACAGGGTGCCCAGGAACTTCATTTTCTTACGTTTGCTTTTGAGTCCTGGGAGCTAATTATTCCTCATTTATGTTTAACTCTGTGTTGGATGTGTTTTGATTTATTGTAACATTTTAATTAATAATCCTACATTTATTGCTGTTCTACCTAAAGAATCCACTAATAATGACAATGTTTTCCAATATTGTTCACCACCTTAGACATTAGTGGAAAGATTAGATAGATAGATAGATAGACAGACAGATAGGAAAAGGAACAGTCAATGCTGTCCTGATTTGGCAGACACAGTCCCAATTAGTCCTGTCATGCAAACAATGTTGTTGTAGTAGTTTTGGGTAGTAGTTTGGGGTCTTCAATTTTTTTTTTCCTACTTACAGCAAATTTAAGATGAACCTATCACAGCGTTTTCTTGCCAAGATCTCTTTAGAGAAGGTTTACTGTTGCAGGCACTCAAAGATAAGGAGACCAGAGAGTTGGAAAAAGAGTAAATTTATTTAACGCACGGGCTCTGGCTGGGTCATCCCAAAAAGCCAAAAAGCCCCGAAGCAAGGTTACACAGTTATTTATACACACAGCATATAAGTTTCACTTTCTTCAGTCCGCCCCCCTTTGAATCTCGCAACACAGCACATTTGCAATTCCTCCCTCACTTAGCCATATTTTCATTCCAGAAAATAACATTCAGTACATCGTGACCCTTATACGGGGATAGCAAGAACTTCCCCGCCTGAGGTAGCCTTGACAAGCTCAGCAATCTGCTGGATTGACACTTCACCTACATCCGTCCCTTCTACCCATTTCTTAACTTAATTCTCTGGTTACAATGCCAAGCCTGCTACATTCCCCCCTTAAATGCTTAATTTCTCACAATTATAGCATTTCATAGCACATTTAAAGCCATACACAGTCTACACATTGTTCATTCCTCAAACTAGACTACAAAGTACCATCTCATTGAACCATCAAAGCCTAGAGTGCTGCTGTTTTACTTACTGGGCACTAAAACAAATTCCTTAGAGCAAGGAATGCAAAGACACAGCAATAGCATCACAGGTATTAACAGAATAAAGACCACTGTTTCCCAGGAAGTTACCTAATTACACTGACCTACAGTTATATCTGCTATTATGTTATGCAACTTGTGAATCTGTACCTCTGCAGCATTGGTAGTACCAGTTAGAACAACAAAGCTTTTCTTCCTGCTGACTTGATCATTACAGATAGATAACACCTTAACATGCAGACTACAGACAGACAGATTTAGGAAAACCATTACTTAAGTACAAAGCAATTACATAGACAGTGCCAATATGACCATGACATTGAATACTTCAGAATGCAATTCTCTCTTTTCCAGGTTCATACAAATTAGCATTACAATAAACATGTTAGTGTTAGTTATTAAATCTTCTGGGGTCTGGCTGTATGCCGGACTGCTGAATCCCAGGACAGCAGTGATAAAGCCTAGCCCCTTTTCTTCTTTCCTCCCCAGTTGCAGGTCTGGCTGTACGAAGAGTTACCAGCTGCCAGGGGTGGTAACAGTATAGCCTAGCCTGTTTCTTCTTACTGCCTCCTTAGAGTGAACTTTAGCGGGTTAGTTGGATTCCCCTTTACAGTCCACCCCCCTTTTGCCCTCTTTACTCGGGTCCAATATATCCACCAACTATTTTCATCTCAATATGAGTTGTCTTTACTACCTAATGGGGTTTCCTTTACCCATGACCAAACGGCATCCTTTCCTTCACCCCCAAAATGGCTTCCTGCTTGGGCTGAAAAGAGGACAATCTTTTTGGTTTTGTGAGGTGTGCACCTCATCCTATACCTTATCCTATTGGGGCTCTGAAAAGAATAAAAATGCTTCTGCTTTCTTTGTTACTGGCTGTACACAGAATAACAGTAAAGAGTCTCTGTGAAGTGGGCTAGTTAGATGGTATCACTTGCCCTGTGTTGGCATCTGACTACTATCTGGGCCATACATGTTGAACTATTGTATCTTCAGGATTTTGTTTCATCTTCTGCACTTCTCTGGAGTTCTGAGGCTTTCAAGTACAACGTGACTCTTCCCAAGTGATTCCTTGAACAATGGTTTAATTTTGGATGATCTTGTAGACAAATGTAGGTCTGCTGTTTGAACCTATACGGTGGGTGTGTGGGCTTGTTAGGGCTGTCGTGGGTTCGCTGGCTATCTTCAGCTCTCTCTCTTTTTCTTCTCCCCATCTCAGTCAGAGTCCTTCAGCTACAGTTCCACTTCTCACCTGGAGGGGCGCCCTATTGCCTCTTTCAGCTCAGAGTTGCCTCACCATCTCCTTTTCCCAGCTTGCTTCTCGGGGTCACCTCCCCTAGCTTGCTGGTGCTGCACCAGGGAGCTTCTCCAGTTGCCACTCTATTGGTAACCTCTAGGACTTCTTTACTTCTGTCTTACCATACATTATCCTTATGCCAGCTGCCCACTTCTTCTTCCAAGATGTCACATCCCCAAGCCCTTGCCCTTCTGTCTATGGGATAAGAAACACAATTTCTCCTCCTGACTGCTGACCACAGATATTATTCAAGGAGTTCCGCTCCCGTTCCTGCGAAGGAATTCTCATCATATATCACTTCTCATCGGGTCCCTGCATATGTCAGTTGGACCATCTATACCGCTTTTCTGCTATCCTCTTCCACATCCACCACACATCCACATCCTTCTCTGACTTTCTTTCACCATCTCTTCAGGCATTCCTGCTGCCAATGTCTTCTCCTGCCCACACTGGGCACATTGGCTCTTTCCCCAGAGACCCTCATCCTTTCTGGGTCTCCTATCATCTTCTTGTCCTTTCTGACCTCTACTTCATCCATATTCTTCCTCTGCATTGTTCTACCAAAGTAGCTGCGAGTTCTACCTTCTTGGTTATTCTTCAGTCTTTTCCTCTCTCTCTCCTCATTCACAAGCACCTTCTACTACTTCCAGTAACTCTTGCAAATTCCTCCTTCAAAACCTTCAAATTCCTGGAATTTCCTCCAAATATCTGGGTAACTTTGGATTGCAAAAGCCTACAGGCGGTCTTCCATCCAAATACCAACCAGGCCTGACCCTGCTTAGCTTCCGAGATCAGACGAGATCGGGCGTGTTCAGGGTGGTATGGCCGTAGGCAACTGGGCTGCTTCCTTTCACTATCCTCAGCCTTGCCAGTCCTACTATGCTAGATGCTAGATGGCACCTCCTGCTGGCCAATGCTCCACTGCATCCTCTCCTCCTCATCCATGCCTGTGGAGTTCTGTCCTGGATGATCCGCTCTGCCTGCTGAATAATTTCGGCTCCTTTCTCCAGTAGTAACTAAACTCATTAACAATTGCTGTCAGGATGCATGATGGGTTCATCAGACCAAACGTAGTGAAGGGCATATATACATAAGCCTAAACAAGTATGTAGGGGTTGTTGTAAGTCTGTGAGAGCTGTAGGCTTGTGGGTTGGCATTATTTGAGTTAATTGCCTCAATGAAAGTAGGGCTTGGGCTTGCCCTGGCAGCTGCATTCCTAGTTCACAGGCGAATCTTCCTTTTGTGGGGAGTTTACAATTTCCCTAAGTTATTGAGTGGCCTCTTTAATAAAAATCATGACCCCAAGCCTGCTACATTACCATTGCCTTCTTCTGAGGCTGAAAGAAGGTGATTTTTCCAGGGTCACCCAGTTGGTTTCTTTGTCTGACCAAGGATCTAAACCATAATTTCTGGGAGCACTAGTCTAGCAGTCAAATCACTACACCATTCTGGCTCTCTCATGTAAAGAATATCCACATTTTTTTATCCTTTACAAGAAAGTGTGTTTTGACAAGAGTGGGGCAACTGATTGAGAGAATAGTGAACTGCTATGAGATTTTTTCCCCACTATATTGAGTCTTTGGCTTGTGGAGAAAAAAATGTTGGAAAATTGGTGGGTGTTGAATGTTGCCTTTTTTATGTATTATTTTGGCAGAAAAAATGTTTTTAAAAGTTAAAGGTACAAAAAACTGAAAAACATATAAAAATTTTCATATCTCAATTTAAATACACACAAAGACACAGCAAAGCAATGCTCTGCAGTTGCTTTAAATCATGGATCTGGAGGTTGCAGGTAAGGAGGTCCCTCTGTATGCACAAATAATGTATATGGCTTGAAGAATATGCACAAACATGCATTTTTTTTCAAAACAAAACAAAAAATGCCCCAAAAGGAATGAATTCAGCCTATTGGGGGAAGTAAAAACAGACATAAATAGGTATAAACTGGATGTGCAGGTGAGAAAAAAGAAAGTCTTTCAACAAGGACTTGATAGATTTGTACAACCCTGTGTATAATGGCTACCTGCTCCCATATTGCAAACCTCAGCCCAAAAATTTAACATGTGAATCTGTATCCGAAAGCAAATGGATGATCAGGAGTAGCACCTATTACAGAGAGCAGAACAGTGTAACAACAGGAGCGCTTTGTTGTGATTTTTGTTTTAATAGCTTCCAAAGAATTGTGCCATTTACTTTAGCTTTTAATGCAGCTTTAAATTGCTATTTTATTACCCTTGTTGACATTCTGAAGGCATGAAATTACTGAATTGCTTTGGGGGAGTGGGGGAGGAAGCTCGTTAAACAATGCAAGTCTAGGCTGCAAATGTGAATCATGTTCATACCTTAAATAACAAAGGATATGTTTATTTAAAATTCTTTTTTTCCCCTTAATGCTTCATTCTTTAAAGAAAGAAATGCTATTAAGTGACTCCAAAAACTATCATGTTGCAAGTAAATTTGTATCTGACCTTGAATCAAGCATTTTTGTTGTTGGATGCAAAAGATAATAAAATGACTTACAGAGCAAATCTATATTCACTCACTTGGATATAAGTATCCTTGAACTCAATGGATTTACTTATGAGTAGATATGCACATGATTCTGGCGTTAATATCTTAATGCCCACTTAAAGTAGGAGGATTCGGTTTGACAAGCATTTCACCTCTATACTTTGCTTTTCATCTAGTGCTAATGTTGAATTTTGTCCTCAGTCATTTTGAACTATTTTTTACTTATTAAAGTACCTATGATTCTTGCACAGAAGAGACGAATTCAGCATGTATCAGTTGCCAGGAAAGCTGTATCAGCTCAATTGTGTTAGAGGTAGTAACATTAGCATGCCTATGTGTCAAGTTGGCTTCACTCCCTGCCACATTTCAAAGTGTTACTCTGTCATGATGATGAATCCTTCTTGATTATAATATGCTTTTGGATACTGTATGCTGGTATAATGCTTATCATGTACTGGAAGTATATGCCACCTTATTCCTATCATGCATTCCATGGCAGCACATGTTAAACCTTGTGTGTAATCTGAGTAATTGTTGAAGGTGTAAAATATAAAATGAGCATATTGCCATAGTATGCTAGGTGAAAAGGAGTATTCTGTGCTTTTGATATAGGGTTCTGTTCTGTTAGAGTTATGTTAGAGATCTGTTGTAAGCAACGTGTTGTCTTGCTGCAGAAATATGTTTCATCTGCTTCTAGAATGTATAACTGTTACCCTGAAAATTGGGGGGTCCCGTGAGGGCCTTGCCAATTAAAATACCAAATGTAGGGAAATTAGAACTCAGAGCACTGTTTAGCTAGCAAGAGGCAGCGTAATATAGCGAGATCTTTAACCCAATGTCTACGGCTTCAGTCAGAGAGCAAGCCAACAGGGTTTAGATAAACCATAGGAACTTTATTAAACATAAACAGCAAATAACCAACACGCACGCTACCTACTAACTTAAAGAGTGAGGAAATAGACACAGAAGGAGAACGGGTGATACGACACCTGGTCGCGTTGTCCTGAAGAAACTGGAGCAGAAGAAGAGGGGCTCAGCATGGTTGCTGAGGGGACCTCCTGAACAAACAGCAGCAGGACGGGATGGATGTTCAAGGGGAACCAACGAGGTCTCAAAATGAGGACCTTATATAGGGTGGAACATGCCTGTCGGCTTTGGCAAACCAGATAGGAACAAAGGAGTTTTGGCACTAGACAAAAGGATCTGGTGAGGTCAGCGTTAGCAAGATGGGATTTGCATTGAAAGACAATAGAGTGGCCGGTAGGTTGATGGCCCTCTGAAAAGGTATGACTTGGTGGGAAACTGCGCTGCTATTGTGGAGTGTGGGTATGGGAGTTCCCTAAAGCTACGTGAGGCTTGGGGATTGCTGGCTTGAATGAAGAATGGAATGTGAGCTATTAATCAGCCGCAGCCAGTATGTGCCTGTACGGAAAACAACCCAAACACGTGCAGCGGGGCAACAGAGAGGAGTCTAGCAAAGGCTGAATTAAATGATATCAAAGTGATATCTGGGAGCCCCCATCTGCGGTATCATAGCTGGCATAACATAACCATGTATGTTAATATGAAGTGTTGAACTATTGCCATACTGTGTGTGATCCTGATGTTTCATGCTATGTTACTGCTGTAGTACAGTGTACAATGAACTGTACTGTATGTGTATAAAGGATTGATTGGCATTGGTTACTCTTATGTTCTGAATGCATTATACTTTGTCTATCCTAGCTATATGTAGCAATGTCCTGGCATGTTGTTAAACTGACCTAGTTATCTCACACTGTTGATCATGTTTATTGTGTTCTATTATATATGATGCTTAAAGGTTTCCACATTACTTTGCATGTATGTGTTGCTGTTTGCATATAGCATGCTAAGTGCCTTGCTGTATTGTAGGAAGGACACTGGGTTTTGATACTGTATACTTACTTATATACTGTACTTATATGTACATGTGCCTGGAAAATCATGGTTATACAATGAGGCATTATGGGAGAATGCTATGCTGTAAAAGGATGATGGGAGAGGCTGGGAATCTATGTGTAAGAACAAAAAAGAGATCTGATAGTTTTGATGGGAAGCCAAGCGCTAAGCTAGCTTTCAAGGTTTGCTTGGTCAAAAAGCCATGGGTTAAGAGGCGTTGGTTGGAAGGGTTATAAATTATCTTCTGAGAATAGAAGGAGGATTCTGTGATAAGGACTGTGAGAAAGAAATCTTTACTGCTTGATCTTCAGAGGCCATGGCTGCCATAACAATGGAAGTAGAGAAAACCTGGGAAAAGACCCAAGATATTTAGCTGGCAAAACTTATTGTTAGCTCAAGAACAAGAGATTTGTCTGCTCTTAATTTGTATGGATTATATGTAGCGCCTATATAAGCCTGTACAATGTTATGAACTCCAGTGCTGGCAACATCAGCAGCTTTCGTGCTTCAAAGGCAATGTTACAGTTTGAGGGTTTTTTGATTGGGGTGGGGTTCTGATGTAAAGCTACTGTAATATTTCATAAAAAATTCTGAACTATTTACTTGAACCTGAAACTAGCCAATGTTCATGACATTATGCTGAGTACTTGCTTGTTTCCATAACTCTCTATAAATTTAGAAAAGCATATATTCATGACATGTCCTGTTTGTTGGTTGCAGCCACACCCAGTGTCCTCCTGCATCATTTTAGAGTTTGTTCATCCTCCATTTAGTGGTTTGAAGTTCTCTCTCTCGCCATCATCTTGGAAGAATATATATTATATAGATGCTCACCAGATGATACTCTGAAACCTTGAGAATTTATAAACAAACTACTTCACATGCTTTTGCAAAGAAGACCGAGGCTTCTTTATTTCTCAGCTTGACCTAGAGAGATGGGATGGTGAGGGACTGGTTGTACTGCCTGTGAATAGTGACTACTCTGCTAGTCTGACCATTGCCTACTGATAAGTAAAATATGTTACTTCTGCTTTTCAGAATCACAATTCTCTGAAAAACATCATTTTTGTCCCAAAATGTTAAACTGACCATGTTTTTAAAATATTTCTTTGTTTCTTAGACTATCCCAGTGAGGGAGTCAAGGTGTTGTCCAAACCTGAAATAGAGGCTTGTGTTCCAAACATTCATTTCAGTTTTTATGATGACATCTCATTTTTATGTGGTGTTTAAAAAAAAACAAACCCAAAAAAGCAAAATCAGCTGCACAGGTAAACAAAACCAAAGGCAGTCCTTCATGGCCCACAACCAGGATAAAACTGGGATAATGCAGCAGGGAGTGAATATTAACAGTAATTTAAATCAGACTTTGGCTTGCAGGTTCTCTTTCTGTCATTTCCATGGTGATGTTTTCTCATCAATCATCCACAGTAAAAGCTTTATTGTGGGCTTGACCCATATTGTCTCACCAATATTACATTGTGTAATGAAAAATGATGAAAATGAATCTACTTCTGGTTAAAACTGACCCACTAAATTCACTTTAAAAGAAAAAAGAAAAAATCTTCATGTCACAAAAGAATAATAGAGAAAAGTCCCAAATACTTCCAAATTTTTTAAAACGTACACCTAACTACTGCACCCTCATCTGAAGCTCAAACTCACAGGAAGTTGTGGTGATGTTTGTAATAAGGAACGAGCAAGGGGACTGACACTACCTTTCCATGGTAGTAGGATTATGTCTTCCTGTGGAGCAAGAGGCTATGCTGATGGCACCAGCTCAGTAGGGTCTTTCATGCCAGACAGGTTTGGCTGAGGAACCAGATGAAATGTGCCAAACAGCTACTTGGCAGCAGCAGAATTGGGGCGAAGGATCTCTCAGAAATAATGGGAATGGCACCACAGCTAACATTTGTTAATACTGTTCAGAAGATGGGATGGTAAACCCCCTTTGAATGTTTTCTATCATGAAAATCCTATGATGAGATAATCCAAATTGAGATAGTGCCAGAAGATGCCAGAAACTAGTGCCAGAAATTCCTAGGTCAGATGGCACTCAATGAGCTACTGGCTACAGAAGTAACCACAGGAATATTATATTAATTTTCCATGCATGCAAAATGATGCCCAGCATTTTGCAACAAAGTCATTTACCACATAGGGAATGAGAAATGCCAGATGCCCAAGTTGGGTTCAGGGATCATATTGCAAACATCTATTGGATAATGGAGCCCACCAAAGAATTACAGAAGAAACTATATGCTTTATAGATTATAGCAAAGCCTTGGTTTGTGTAGATCCTGAAAAACTATGGCTCACTCTTAATGGAAGAGGTGTGCTACAATGTTTAGTTCTCCTGATGCATAACCTGTACTCAGGACAAAAGGTTACTGTGAAGCACCCGAGTCCTACCCAGCCTGACACCTCTTTGTGTCCAGGTATGAACAGCCAGGGAGATTTCTGGTCAATACAGAGCTATGACAAACAGGGCTGCCTCTATTCTCCCTTCCTGAGAATTCAGCATCCTTCTACCTTTTGTCTCCCCCTTTGGCTTCCTCTTTCCAGATATTATCTTCCTTCACTTGCTTTCTTAAATCTGCCCCTTTCCAGATATAAGGACAAGCAGTGATTTATCCCTTAAATGAATGTAATACTATTGGTACTACTACCATAGTAGTATAATCCAGTCCAGAGAAATAACACTCTCCTGAGACCTTTAGGTATGAAAACATATAAACAAATCTTTATTAAATCCAGTGTCAAGGTAAACACTTATGTTGTAACTAAGCACAACACTTCTCTTTCAAATCCAACACTCAGCTCTTTCCATCCACTATCTCTTCAACTCTAGCCTAAAACATCTCCCAAACTCTAAACTCGACTTCAATCCCCCCACTGTCAGTTAAATTCTGTTATTCCACTCTCTCCACCAGTCCCTCCCCTGGGCTATCCAAGGTTCCATTTCAATAACCAATCACTTTTCAATACTCTTGGTCCCTAAGGAGGCTCTGATGTCAAGCCCCCCCCCTTCAGGTTCATCACAGCTACCATCAGGAAAGAATATGGAGCAACAGAATGTTTTCCAATTGGCAAGCAGGTCAGGGAAGTCTGCATTTTATCAACCTGTCTAACTTGTATGCTGAACTTATCATGCATAAAGCAGGGTTACACTAGGAGGAAAGAGGTGTGAAAATTGGAGGAAGGAACATCAACAATTTAAAGTATGCCATTGAATACTTCAGTTAAGATAGTCCATGCCATAGTATTTCTAATTTCTAAATATGGTTGTGAAAGCTGGAGAGAGAAGAAAACTTATAGAAGGAAAATCAACTCATTTGAAATATGGTGAAGGAGAAGAGCTCTGTGAATACTGTGGACTGCTACTGGGTCCTAGAGCAAATCGACTCTGAACTTTCCCTAGAAGTCAAGATGACTAAACTGAGACTGTCATACATTGGACTTATCTTGAGAAGACATGTCTCACTAGAAATTACAATAATACATAGTAAGGTAGAAGGCAGTAGGAAAAGAGGAAGACTGCATTACAGATGGTTAGATTCAATCAGGAAAGCCATGGTTCTGAATCTGCAAGGACAAGGAGGGCTGTTGATAATGGGGGTGGCTTGGAGAACTCTCATGCATCAGGTTACCATAAGACAAAGTAGACTTGGTAACAGTTAACAATGAGGGGGCCTGGATTCCCCTTCTTGTGTTCAAGCTTGTGTTTAGAGCTGAGAAGGACCTATTGGTGGTGGCTCCATTTCTTCTAAACGGCTAGAACGGCAGCCATTGGGATGCAACATGGCCTAAGGTGGTGTCATCAGAAAACTTATTCTATGAAATGCTTAAGTAAAGCACAAGGTTTGCTTCTTTCTGCTGGTGTTTATGTACTGTTCTCAAGCCAGAGTTTGCTCTTGAGAGCACTTTCCATTTGTCTCAGGTTTCTACAACATCCTCAGGTTAATCAATAGAAACGACCAGTTTCCTAATAAAAGTGCAGCTACAATATAATGAATTTTGAATGAGGAATGATTTCTTTAAGTGTTGCTGAGGGTTACACATTTACACTGTGCTGAGGGATGTGTGGGAAACTTTCATCTGAAACTTTCAGCTCTTGACTTTGATGTATTAGGCACAGTCTCAAATCTCCCTTATTGAGCCCTCTTTCTTGGCAACACACATGAGCTTGAGGATAGAAAAAGTGTGAAGGGCATAAGGAAAGAATATTCTTTAGGGCCATATAATCCATTGATTTAGACTTCCAAACATGGTTACTTTTTATATAACTTTCTCACTTTTACATCTTATTTAAAACAACTCAGTCTTGACAAGTAATAGGGTCTCCCAAATGGAGGAATATGTAGGAAAAACAAATAAAAGTGGCCATCAGCATGAAGAAATATATTCCCTCTCATCCTGACAAATTTGAGATTACAGATAAATGTTTCTAAGACTGAGAGCCATTATTTCTGACTTGGGTCACACCTTCATATCCATTAATTTAAGAAAATAAAGACAGCATTTATTCTACTTGTCTTTGCTATCTAATGAAACTGTTCTGTAACAGTCTTAAAAGTGTGCAAAAGTAAAGAGTAGTGTAAGTACTGAGATAAAAGCTTATATCTGAATTTAGAGAAGTTACTTTCTTGGATTAGAACTCTCAGGATCCCCTAGGCAGATGTTCCTAGCTTTTAAGCATTAGAATCATAGAATCATCTAAGATGAATCATCTAAGATGAGTGTCTGGCTACACTTATCTTCTCCTTCCCACTGAATGCCAAATTCCAATAGGGCATGGTCACTCCCCCCTAAAGATCCAACCACTTCTACCTCATTAACAAGGTCCTCCCTATTGGTCAGGATCAGATCTAGAATATTTGATCCCCTTGTGGCCTCTTCCACCTTCTGGACCATGAAGTTGTCTGCAAAACAAGCAAGAAACTTGCTGGAAACAATATCCAGAATTCTTCCATCTAATAGCCCCATTCATTTCCTTCTTCTTTCCATAGAGATATCAACATCCCATACTGTGAAAAGATGCCTGTGAAACCAGACAGAAGACCATTTCAACATATAGCGAACAGACAAATTGTTCTACAAAGGAAGAGAAAAAATAGTTGTGTTATAGGTAGCTATTGAACTCAGCAGTTCCAAAGGAAAGAATAATACCTTGTGGCCTTGATAGCATACAGAAATGGGAAGGGTTTGATTTATCTCGCCTTATTTGCAACTTTATTGAATCATTTCTAAAGTATAATCAGCTAGAGTTAAATGGGAACCTGTAGTGACTGACCTCTTTATTACCTGATTCATCATGCTGCAGGTAGTTTCACAAGAAAGAAGACTTCATCAGTCAAGCAATAATGTTGACTAGTAGCTAGTTGGCAGCAGAGCACTAAAGGCTTTTAAGTATTAAGCAGAAGGAGAAATATGGGCTCATGATTGTTGCTAGGTCAAAGTGTTAGGAAAGGTATTGTTGTCTGTTGTTGCTGTAACAATTTAGATTCTATATTTTATGTTTGATGGTGCCCTACCCATTTTCTCATTATAGTAACAGTAAAACTATTGAAATACAAATATGGCACATGTTGCAAGTACATTTCCCAGCTCATTGGTAGTGCCAATTTGCAGATCACAACTGCTGGATGAATCAGGATAGAACCACATCCCAGGTTCCAAGGCTGTTTCTCCTTCCCCAGAAGCATACAGTTTTCCCAGGCTCTTATATGGAGTGGAAAGGACAGCCAATCAGAGACTGCCTAGTTGGCTGGTAGGGGATGGGACTCAGAAGTGAAGCCTTTATTCAGGTCTTTTCCCAACCCATGTATGCTGCTTCCACCATCATGCCAACAGTCATTTGGTTTTGATCATCATCTTTATCCACCTCCCTCAATTTCTGGAATTTTGTGTAAATGTCTGCTACTGGTATCACATATACACAATTTCGAGTGGTTTGGAAAAGGCTCTTAATTCAATTTGAGGATAGTGGAGCATTTTCTGTATGGTAAGTCTGTGGCAGGAAAATAGTTTTCCAATTTTCCCCCCATTATTGCTTTGGTTTTCTCACAATAAGTATGCTGTAAGAGAGCAACACAGTAAAGTTCTGACCATCATTTTCCATCCTCCACAACACCCCAGACCTAATATCATCCCAAGGCATTTTCAAAAGAAAAAGCAAACACACAAACATTTATGGAGAATATTTGAAGAAAAGCCTTTACACTGGCCTTCTTTTTCTAGGACAATGAGAAAATGATCTGAGAATTTTCAGCTCAGCTATAATTCCAAGAGGAACCTGTCCAGGCTATAAGAAAGATCATATAAGGAGTCCTTCTCCAGGTGCCTCATTTAGTACATGTTTGTTATTCAGTTCAAAATGGTAGAGCCTTCTTAGTAAAGGCCCAGTTGTTTGTAACGCTAGGTTACAAATCTGTAACAGTAATGCAGGATGGCAGCCTACGCATTTATCTTCTTTAAATCACACAAACATATACACATATAGGTCAGGCATCTTCATTTGTTGCAAAACCTGGCTCTGCTTTTAAATATCTACTTTTTATTATTCTGTATTAAGATTAGGGCTGCCAGCTCAGGAATGTCCAATGCCCTGAGGTTTAAACCAAAACCTGAGACCAGTGATGGGCCCTAGTGATCTCATAAAGTTTTATTCTTTAACTCCCAATGCCCACCCCCTCACGCATACACACAAACAAGGGAGGGGGAGAGAGAGAGATTTTTCTTTTCAGATATTTAGACAGAAATTTTAGTAAAATCAATATGAAGTGAGAAGATGATTTCTTCTTGCTCAGTTAGGGAGCTATGATAAGGAACATTTCTAGCATATTTGCTTCTAGCCAGAAAGTGGAAGCAGAGCAGAGCACATAGAATCATAGAATCATAGAGTTGGAACAGACCTCAGGGGACATCAAGTCCAACCCCCTGCTATGCAGGAACACACATCAAAACATTCCCAACAGATGGCCATCCAGCCTCTGCTTAAAAACTTCCAAAGAAGGAGCCTCTACCACACTCCGAGGCAGCATATTCCACTGCTGGACAGCTCTGACCATCAGAAAGTTCTTCCTGAGGTTCAAGTGGAATCTCCTTTCCTGCAGCTTGAATCCATTGCTCCTTGTCCTAGTCTCTGGAGCAGCAGAAAACAAGCCCACTCCCTCCTCAGCATGATATCCCTTCAAATATTTAAACACAGCTATCATGTTGTTACCCTGAGAATTTGGGGGTCCCGTGAGGGGTGCCCGGGTTGCCAATTACAAATACCAAATGTGGGGAAATTAGAACTCAGAGCACTGTTTTAGCTAGCAAGAGGCAGGGTAACGTAGTGAGATCTTTTACCCTATGTCTACGGCTTCAGGTCAGAGAGCAGGCCAACAGGATTTAAATAAACAAGTATAAACTTTATTAACACAAACAGCAATAAGCAACAAGCACGCTAACTCCTAACTTAATGAATGAAGAAACAGACACAGAAGGGAAGACGGGTGATATGACACCTGATCGCGTTGTCCTGAAGATACGGGGGCAGAAGAAGAGGGGCTCAGCATGTTTGCTGAGGGGACCTCCTGAACAAACTGACAGCAAGACGGGATGGATGTTCAAGGGGAACCAACGAGGTCTCAAAATGAGGACCTTATATAGGGTGGAATACGCCTGTCGGCTATGGCAAACCAGATAGGAACAAAAGAAGTTTTGGCGCTAGACAAAGGGTTTGGTGAAGTCATCGTTAGCATGATGGGATTTGCATTGCAAGACAATGGAGCGGCCCGTATGTTGATGGCCCTCTAAAAGGTATGCTTTGGCGGGAAGCCATGCTGCTATTGTGGAGTGTGGGTATGGGAGTCCCCTAAAGCCACGTGAGGCTTGGGAATTGCTGGCCTGAATGGAGAATGGAATGTTGAGCTATTAATCAGCCGCAGCCAGTACGTGTCTGTACGGAAAACACCCAAACACTTGTAGTGGGGCAATGGAGAGGGGTCTAGCAAAGGCCAAATTAAATGATATCAAAGTGATATCTAGGGGCCCCCATCTGGGGTAACATAGCTGGCATAACAATGTCCCCTCTTAACCTTTCTTCTGCAGACTACATATACCCAGCTCCCTAAGCTGTTCTTGAATTGAGGTGCCTAGAACTGGACACAGTATTCTAAATGAGGCCTAACCAATGCAGAACAAAGTGATACTATTACCTCCCTTGATCTAGACACCATAGTCCTATTGATGCAACCAAGAATCACATTGGCTTTCTTGGCTGCTGCATCACACTGCTGACTCATGTTCAGCTTGTGATCTACCAAGACTCCTAGATCCCTTTCGCACATACTGCTATCCAGCCACACGTCCCCCATCCTATATTTGTGCCTTCCATTTTTTCTGCCTAAATGCAGGACCTTACATTTCTCTCTGTTGAAATTCATTTTGTTAGCTTTGGCCCAGATCTCCAATCTGTCAAGGTTGTTCTGAAATTTGATCCTGTCCTCTGGTGTATTAGCAACCCCTCCCTATTTGGTATCATCTGGAAATTTGATCAGCATGCCCTCAACTCCTTCATCCAAGTGATTGGGCCCAGTACAGAACCCTATAGCACCCCACTAATCATTTCTCTTCAGGATGAAAAGCAGCCATTCGTGATCACCCTTTGGGTTCAGTCGGTCAACCAATTACAAATCCACCTAACAATAGCCCTGTCCAGCCCGCATTTTACTAGCTTCTTTGCAAGAATGTCATGTGGAACTTTGTCAAAGGCCTTACTGAGGTCAAGATCTGCTACGTCTACAGCATTCCCTTCATCTATCAAGCTTGTAACCCTGTCATAAAAAGAGATAAGATTAGTCTGGCGTGACTTATTTTTGAGAAATCCATGCTGGCTTTTAGTGATTACGGCATTGCTTTCAAAGTAATTACAAACTGACTGTTTAATCATCTGCTCTAGGATCTTTCCTAGAATTGATGTCAGGCTGATTGGGCGATAATTATTTGGATCCTCTTTTTTGCTCTTCTTAAAGATGGGTACAGCACAGGCTGAGTCCTTGGCATCACAAGGACTGAGAGGGAAGGGGAAAACTAATTAGCTACATTGACCCCCTCCAAAGTTTTTGCAAGTCGCGGCAACCGATCACTTGAGCTTTGGAAAACTGTGGTAAGCTGCTTTTCTACTCACTGAGCTGGAGACCACAGACCTTTCCTTTTACCTGGAGCTGAGCCCACCAAAACTGGAGAATTGGTACCTTCATCTCACACCTAGAGATGATTCATGGAAACTAGAGTTCCAGATCCAGGCCATGAGATCTGGCAATGCCATTTAAGATACAGAATTTAGTAGCTCACTGTTCTGATGTTTAAATAGAATAAAATATGGCATTCATATGTAAAGAATGGCTGAGATCCTGCATTGGGACACACAGCCATGCAGACGTAGTGGCTACATCTCAAAGCTACTTCTTCAAATACTACTCTCCAAAACCTACCAAAACCAGCAGCCACCAACATGGCCACTTAAATGTTTCCAGAGGGAAGGAGAATGAGAAGGCACACATCACAGTTTTTTCCAGTAGCTGTACATGCTATGGCCTGCATCTACAAAACCTCCCTTGCATATACCTGTCATGGTGTGTCCAGGGTACAGGGTGGAATTTTGCTTGTTGCATGGTCAAAAGAAACTTTAAAAGTGATTTGTGATGGTGTGAGTCAGACTTATGCCATCATAATTCATGAACAGGATGCCAGACAATATTAGTAACTCTTTGAAATGAACGAAAGATGTTTTTTGCACCTTAGCTGGCCCCTTGAGAACTTACTCTAAAGTTATTGGCTAATATACATTCACTTTTACATTTGGTCAGTTTATTATTAGAGTTTGCATCATGTTAGCTACGGAACTGAAGGATCAAATGGATAGGAACAGAGCTTGGGAGAATTATTTCTGTATTACACCTCCCAAAAGTTTCCTACCACCCATAGTGTCATGGTTGTGAGATCAAGAAAGCTGTAGTTCAAAAAAGATATTTTTCCAGTGCTTTGGATTGGGACCATGAAAAACACCCCTGCAATCCTGAAGTGATGCTGTGTAGCAAGTTAGACATGATGACTGCTGCTGCATTGTCCTAGGGGAGAAATATGTATGAATTATCTCTTAGATGAAATCTTACTGTATTTAGTGTCTTGAACATGCAAAGGTTGTTTTATGCCAAAAGCTTCCCATGTGAAAATGAAGCAGCAGAGTCAGCCTGCAAGGTTTACCACCTTTAAAACATAACCTGTGGAAACAGACCATATTAACTCTTCCAGTCACTTAAAGCTATTTTAACTTGTATGAATTCTTTAATATGACCAAAATCCTACATCACCAACTCAGTAGTAGGTATATAACTAAGTATTATCTCGTGGTCCATCTCTACCAAAACTACCTCAATAGCCAGCAGCCACTCTAAATGATAGAAATCTGTTCTGCCAGCAATCAGGATACTATAGGACAGTATTTCTAGGACCTCCCACCATTTATCTTCAATGCAATGAGGAACTGAGAGAGAAGTCTTGTTTCTGATTGTCCTAACCTCGCTCGCTGGTGGGAGAATACTAGAAATCCTGCTGAGCCCTGATTTCTAGCAGAACAGACTTCCATGTTTTCAAGAGGCTGCCTGGAGTTTAAGGTTAGACTTGGGGGCATTTATGACTGTGGCAATAGTGTCATTATCATGAATAGGTAGGATAACTGAATAGAGAGCCATTATGGCTCCATAACTTTAGGTTACAAATCTGTAACAGCAATACAGGATGGCAGCCTATGCTTTTTTATCCTGTTTAAATTATTTATTGATTTTAATTTGAAATCGTTCAAATTGTTTTATTTGTTTGACACTCTGAGATCTTCTGAAAGAAGGGAGGGATAGAAATATTTTTTAAAAAAATGTTAATGAATTAATTAATTTCTATTTGGTCAGGCAGAAGCTGTGCTCTGATTTAAACTGTGCAAAGAACAATGTTACTAGTTTCAGTATTCTCTTTCGGTAATTGTCTTGTTTTAGTAATTCAGATGACTAGACAGCCAGGTAACAGTCATGTTGATTGTGTAATGTAGGCTTTGAGAATACAATATCTTACTGTTCCTTTCAGGAGTGTAGCTGGAACTCCCCCTTTCCACTCACATTGTGGATGGAAAAGATACTCTTTTAAACTGCAGTTCCTAGAGTCTTCTGGTCAACAGGAAATTGATAATTTTATAGCTGTAATCCAAAAAAGTAATTTTTCAAAGTTCTAGGCGTTTAGCTAAAAGGCCTACTTAGTCCAGCAGTTTCTGACGATGCCGTGCTAGATGCCTAGATGATGGCCAAAAGCAGGTTAAAATTGGAATAGCACCCTGCCATTCATATTTCCCAGCCATTGGTGTTCAAAATCAGTGTACTTCTGAGCCTGGAGGCTAGCATAGCTGTGACATGAGCTTACTGGTAAATGTAGCTGTAGGGATAGCAGTACAATCAGATGTTGGTCCCAGTGTTGATGCTAATAGTAGGATATCTCCTTTAAAAAAACAACCAAACAAACCAGAATCTAGCACTGAGAGAAGAAACACCAGACCAAGTGGGTGCAGCATCACCTTTATTCTCTTTAATACTCTGAGCATTCTGAATGTAACACTCTATAGTATTGAGGGAAGGCACCAGAGTCACGTGGCCTGGTCTTCTTCTCTCAGTGTAGATTCAAAAAAATTAAAGCAAATGAAAGGTCATAAGGAGTTGTCCACCTGGCTGATGTCAATCCATGTGTTTTCAGCAGACCTGCCAAACCCCAAACTCTTTAGCTTTTTTTTTTTCTAAAAAGATTGAATTTTTCTTATAAGATTCAGGCCCTTTCCGCACCTTACCTTTTCACACTGTCATCGCGTGGAGATCATGTGAAAAGCCTCTTGCAGGAGGGAATCACATCCCCTGCACTTCCCTCCACACCAGCTCCATGCTGTATGGCAGGAAGCGAGATAGCTCCACCTCTCCCTTCCTCAGCACAGCCAGGTACTTTCCCAGGCTGCTCTGGGAGAGGAAGTGTGGCCATCGCTCTTCCTGAGGTTCTGCATGCCAGGAAAGGGTGGGAGGGACACAGGAGGAATGCGCAATTGCTGGTCATTTTCAGCAAAGAGCCAAAAAGTGATACAATCTACAATTGCCGTGGGATTACTCGGGAGCACCATGTGATTGCTAGAACATCATGCAGAACTGTCCTCGTGATCCCGCGGCACTCCTGTGGCCATTTCATGTGGGAAATGGCATGCGAAAAGGGCCTCAAACAGGGAAAAAAAACACAAGCATCTTTAAAAGAATCCTATTGATGAGAAAATTGCCACAGGAAAAAATATAAATTTGATATGGGTTCAAACATGGTTAGAATTCTAGAATCAAAGAGATGGAAGAGGCTCCATAAGCCATAAAGTTCAATACCTTGCTCAGTGCAGGAATTTTAGCTAGAGTATTCCAAGCAGGAAGCTGTCCAGCCTCTCTTTTAAGCCATCCAGAGAAAGACACCCCACCACCACTGTAGGCAATTGGTTCTTTTACCAAACTGCTTTTACCATCAAGAATTTCCTTCTAATGTTCAATCAAAATCTACCTTCCTATAACTTAAAACTGTTATACCTCATCTTACTGTCTGGGGCACTAGAGAACAAACAAGCACCCTCCTCTCTGTGATCACCCTTTAGATTGCTTTTCACATTGCTTTTATGTGATGTTTATGTGCGGGAACACATGTATACTTAGTAAAACATAGCTAGAAAAAGAGTCACATGTACAATTTAAAGAAAGCTGTTTTTGTTTGGTTTGGTGTCTTGTGTATCAGTGTACAAATGTGTATTGGCAAAGCAGCTGGGGAATGAGAGAAGTTATTATAACTTCTTCTTAAACTAGAACTGCAGAGGAACACAACAAAGGACAGAGGAAACTGAGGCCCTTTCTGCACGACAATGCTCTTCTGCATCGGGGTGTTGCAAATCTGGGTCAGAAGGGAGTACATCAGCAATGTTCCCCTCCACAATGCTCACTTCTTGTAGAAGAGAAGTGGGATAGTCCCACCCCTTCCTTCTGCAGGGCAGCCAGGCACTTGCCATTGCTGTGCTGGGATAGAAAGTGTTGCAAACACGCGGTTGTGGCTTCCGCACAAGGGTAAGTATGGGAGCACCACAGGACAAGAGGTGTAAAAAGGATTTTATCTGTTTTTCAAATACTGTGTGAGTGCAACACTTCACAGTGGGATGGCAGTGGGATGGTGACAACATCATGCAGAAGCACAACCTGCCAACCACTGCCATCCCATGGCAGAAGTGGTTCAGCAACCTCATGCAGAAATGGCCTGAAGGAACAATAATGGAACTAGATTGCAGAAAGCTTCCTATTTCTGTTTTGAACAAAATAAATATGAGCTTTGGCAACATCTCAAGGGATGGTCAAATTTTTAGTCCAAAAGAAAGATATTTCCATTAATTCAGTCTATTCCATCTGATTTTTCATTAATCAGTGACTTTAAAAGATCTGTAGAAAATGTGTATTTAAATACATATTCAAATATGTGTTTTGAAAACATTTTCTTTTAGAAAGTATACATTGTTAAACATACTTATTATAGAATATGTATTTGCCGCCCAACCCACGAAATAACGAGACCACAGACAGAGCTTGGGTTGAACTAGGGCAATTTATTAATATGCCTATTTAACAAGGGGTGAACTTAAACTTGAACTTCAATTTGAACATGAACTTGCGTTTTATGATCTGAGGAGAAAAACAGGGGGGGTATACAGCATCCACGTACTAGGGTCAAGAGGCAGCTCCCGACCATCTCCCCTAGCCGTTGGGTGAAATACCGGGCCCCAAAGCCAACTGCTAAAGTTGCATGAAGACTTTTGGCCAGCCCTTGTCTGGAAGGAGAGCTCCAAGGCCCACCCCCCGCTGCGCAGCAAGTGGGGTGATCCCAGGGCCCTCCCCAAGGATAGGATTTATCCTACACCCCACAAGGGGGGGTGCCATAGGTACACACCAAACCTAAAGCCCCCCCTGCCGGCCAGCATAATTATATGTAAACAGTGACAACCTAATTAATATCAAACACCACCCTGAAAAGCCAATTACCCCGCCCTAGGCGCAGTGTAGGGTAGGCGAAAACCCCCCGTATAGAGAGGGAAAAATTCCTACCCGGCCCCGAAGCGACCAGCTATCTTACACTGAAACCAATGGGGGGAGGGTGGGTCGCCTGGATCGAGGAGAATGGCCAACGGGGAGGAGGGGCAGGCTCCAAATACTGAGCCCCGCCCCTCCTCCTCCCGTCGGCCAATGCAGTGTGATCTCGTGGCGTGGGAGTGCGGCAAAGGCCGTCCCCCCCGCCATAGCAAGCTAGGCAGCGTGGGACGAATTGTATATACATGTTGGTACTTCCTCAGCCAAAAACTAGATCACAACATTCAGAAAAGAAAGAAATCCAAAGGATAACTAAGTTATGTTAGTCTACAGGGTTTAAATTTTGTTCAGACCTTCAAGTCATTTCCGACTTACAATGATCCTAAGGTGAATTCATCATAGGGTTTTCTTGGCAAGATTTGCTTGCCATACAGATCATTTCAGATTTTTTTTTCATCCCCAAATAAAGGATGCCTCAAACATTTCTGAACATCTCTAACTCTCACACAATAATATTCCAAATGTAATAACCTCACTGTCTCTTCATCTTACTGGCTATCTGGACTTCAAGTCAAAATAAATCTCATTTCAATTTTTGTTCTTCTTTTTGACCTCTGAACAATTCCCCCCCCGTTAACTTTCCATCCTTGGTTGTAGCCATGCTACTTTCCCATTCAATTTTGTCTGCAAACTCCATTAACATTAATGAATACAACTCTAACATCTATTATTTTCACTGTGGGTTTGTTTGGTTATTTTAATTGAATTTTAATTTTTTATATCATTCTCCAAGTCTTACAGCACATCAAATTACACCTGTATATGAACTAGCCGGAAACAAAGGACAAGAGATTTAGTTTTGTTATGAATGGTAAATTTTGCCTGTCATTCAGATAAGGTACTAGATGGTCTGTCTTTCAGAGCCCTTGATTCATATTTCAGTGTGAAGAGGCTATTCACTCAGTCAGCTACCTTTAGCTACACATTCTTATGTGTGTCAGCATGATTTATACTAATTCAAGGGTCAATTTCAGATAGTGGCATTTATCAGGATTAGCATAGGTGAAACTGACTTCAGCAGCTCCGACTAAATATATATGCTAAATGTAGGGTCTCTAGTTTTCTCACAGTAAGCATTTCTAAGTCAGCAGAGGGTATATGGGATCAAGTTGCCCAACACATGAGGGTAGATAGCATTGCGTCTCTTCTTTCACATCTCAGATTATAATGAAAGGTTTAGCAAAGCTGCACACTCCATATTTTCCTTCTGTGTTTTATATTTATGAATGAAGGAATCATTGAGAATAAAATGTGGTTTTTGTTTTAATGATCCAGATCCTGCTAAAGAGACAATTTAATGCGAAATACTTAAATACAGTAGAGGGCCCTACTGACATTGAATAGCAAATTTTGACCCGTATTAAGTTTGTGTGAATAGACCATTATGTTTTCTTTTTGCTAAGAAAAGCAGGTGAAATTGTTCTCATACACTAGCTTTATCTCCTCTTCCTTTCACCTGTGTCTAGATTAATCACTGGATTGAATCCAGTGTGGTGCTGGGAAATTTTTAGCCTCTCTTTTGTACACCTTTTGTGATCACCAGATGTCAGCTCCAAAGGGTCTTCTAGCCCACTAGAGCAGGTTTTGGGGTGCTCTCAGGGCCTGCACTGTGCTCCCAACTTACATTTACTTTGTATAAGGCTGGTGCTAGATATAGCTTCCTGTTTACAAGTTCTAAAATTACAGTAAAAGGTTGAGAAATGCTATAAATCCATTTCGAAGTTACCAGTTAGAGAATCGGAATGATGTGGGAATAGGACTGGACAAACTTGAACTTGGATGTCTACGACAGGACAAACATTTCTGCATTTGGCCTCACCAGTACTTTACAGAAGACTATTCTTATCTCCCTACATGTGCAACAACTGTTTTTCTTAATGCTCCCAAGAATTCCATCCAATCTTTCTTCTACTTCTCCTTTTTAACATTTTTGCAGCTGCATTGTATTGATGGCACATGGTTTTCTTGCGATTAACTGGTATCTCAGAATCTTTCTTCCAGTGTAATTTCCAGTTCCATATTACATATTGAGATAATAATTTTCTTCCCCCAGACGCATCACCTTACACTTCATTGTATTTAATTTTGTTCCATGTTTATTGCACTATTTCATGGGGTCAGCCAGATCATCTGCAGAACTTCTTGATCTTCTGATTCCTCCAGTTGGTTCGATGTGCAAAAGGCATCTAAGCTGACCAGACTGCATATTTTCCTCATCACGCTCTGAAATTCAAGGGTTTTTTGTTGTTCCTTCCTGATTGCATTGAAAAAAAAAATTTCAGCTGCTATTATTTTATCTTTTATAAAAAACAGGACGGTGTAAAATCATCACAGTCCTCTGAACAAAGCTTAGCAAAGGGTGCGTGCTTGAATCCACAGATGATGTTATTGGAGTCCCATTTCTTCAGTAGAGTTATCTTCTCATTCCAGCTGCAGGCCATCAGGCCCCTTAAAATCTCCTCTTAAGCATAATTGGTGCAGGATGCATTGCAGGAGGCAGCAGATGGAGGCATGGGCAGAAAATTGCCCTCCCTTTGCCTGAATCAAAGTAATTTCTGCTCAGGGTCAACTAGGCAAGACAATGGGGAAAATATATTTTATGTATACAATATTTATATATACAATATCTATCTATTTATTTATCTATCTATAGATATATAGATAGGTAAGTATAGATATATATATAATTTTATATATAATGGGGAAAAGGAAATAATGTGATCTCACCCTCCTTCCTCTAACAGGAAAATTCACATCAAGGTCATTGGATTACCTAATGTAAATCATACTCTTACACACCCTTACTTTCCCCAATGTGATGGTCCTCAACTAATTTATCCTTCCTTCTAGCATTTGCTTTTTAGGAAAAACATGGCAAAGTTGGATCCAGGCTATTTGAATGCTCATATCTCTCTATATGAGTCTGTGAGTGCTCTTAAGATCTTCAGAAGAGGCCCTTCTCTTTATCCCACTACCAGCTTCATCTTGCTTGGCAGGAACAAGAGAGAGGGCCTTCTTAGAGGATTCTCCCAGATTTTGGAACTCCCTGGGGAAGCTAGGATGGGTCCCTCCTTGCTCTCCTCCTGCAGGCAAGATTTCAGAAAAATCTTATTCCACCAAACTTTTAGAATTTGACTGTGATGGACTTCTAATGGTGTGCTGTGCTCTTCTGTGGATTTTTTTTAATGGACCAAGATCTTAGATCAACTGCTTAGTTAAGTATGTATAACTTGGCCCAGGTTTCCAGGCCTGAACCTCTCAATCCTGCTTTGCCAGGCATCAACCACTGTATGCAGTGAAGGACTGTTCTCTTCCTTAATAGGGTACAGCAGACTGACATTTCTATACAAGCCCCCCGACCCTGCCCCTAGCAATCTCCTCTATGAAAATCAGAAGCAGGATCTCTGTCACAGTTCTTCCTTGCACTGGAGATCACTAGCAGAAGAGTGGCTGAAAATATCAGTCTGATGTACCCCATTAAACAAAAGAACAGAACTCTATCATTCACAGTGGCTGGTTCTTGCAAATCCAGACTAGGGGACTTCTACAATTGTTGCCACAATCATGATTGCATACTCTGTGAATATGAATCAGTTACAGATCCTTAACTCTAGTTAGGGATCCATAACTGCAATACTGGATTCCAGCCACGGTTTTTAATGACTTTTAATGGTATTATCTTTACAGAGTTTTTAAAATAACTTTTACATTTCTACTTTTTTTTAATTAAGTTGTAATCTGAGTTCCATTATGGGGAAAAGATGGAATATAAATGCATGCATGAATAAATGAAGCCGGAGGCACTATGTCTCTGAAAACCAGTTGCAGAGGAACATTAGGAGAAGGGGATTTCAATGCCCATGTTCTGCTTGACAACTTCTCATATTCATCTCTCTATCTATCTGTCTGTCTGTCTGGTTTGTTTTAATGGGTACCCCGATTCTGATCTGAGTATGTAATAACAGGTAAAGGAATGCCTTAGTCTTTTCTAAATGGTTTGATCTGAAATTTGGCTCTGACTTAATTTCGGAGCTATCTGCATTGTTGTTGTGTTTGTTTTGTTTTGTTTTGCTTCATAACAGCTCAGGATTGCAGAAAGGTAATTCAATGAGATAATTTGTACCTTTCCTACTTTCTCAGTTTATATATTATTTTGTGCCTCTGCTTGACACAGCAAAATAATTAGAAGCAGCTTAGGGCAAGTTTCTTATGAAAAAACCGTCACATAAATATGTTTTTAAAACATTAACTGTGATGTAGTCCATTTTTTCAGTGTGTGTGTATATATATATATCTTAGCATATTGCTTAGAAGCATCTTAATTCATACCTGATTCTCAAATCCTATGAGCATATGACCACAATATAAAATATCAGTCTCATATCCTTTTAACATTCTTGAAACATTATTACTGATCCTCTTGGCTAAAACGAATAGCTATCTCTCTACATAAGAATGGAAAACTTGTGGCACTCCAGATGATGTCTGACTTGGGAGTTGTAGTCCAGTGATATATGGCAGGCCACGGGTTCCCTCATTCTCTGACCTTGGGCTTCTTTGCAGCATAATTCTAAACATATCTGCTCAGGGGAAAAAAAAGCACTACTGAATTCTACAGGGCTTACTCAGAGGAATGTGCAAGAATTGGAAGGACTGTGCTTCTGAATTCCAGTTGCTTGGGAACTATTATGCCCGTGTTCAGCTCATGAACTTCTCATAGGCAATGGCTGGCCACTGCCGGAACAGGATACTGGACTAGGCATACCCTTCAACATTTCACAGATGAAAACTAAAATGCATGTGGCCAAACAACATCAGAATGTGGTCAAGAGGACAAAAGTTATTAATGAGGAAGAACATAGAGGCTAGGAAAGAATGCAGCAGTTCGCTTTTCTTTGCACCTATTGGGATAAGCAAGATTCTGCCCCCTCTTGTCTTCCTTCCCCCACTAAGTTAATTGAGTCCAAACTACCTTTGCATTTTAAACCCAGTTTGCAGCAACTGAAGTAAGTTGAAAACAGAAGAGAAAAGTGGGAGAAGAGGAAAATTGAGACATCTTCAAAGCAGCTGCAAGGATGGGATGACAAATTGGATGTGTTCTGACAAATTGGGACAATTGGAAGGTAGAACTAGGTAGGTCTTAGGAGAGATACGGTAGGTCCCTTTGTTCTTGAGTGCATCTTTAATCTACAATTCTAAACGCCAGTCAAAAGTCACTGAGGTGTCAGAGGAAGCAGTATAATTGACTTCTATTCCAAATTCAAGATGTTGGTAATGACATTCAAAACCTTAAATGACCTGGGGCCTTGATACATGAATATTTCCTCTTACTATACACATCTGCCCAAGAACAGAGATCTCCTTGAGGGGGCCCTTTCCATTCTCACTAGTGAAACCACTACATCACAGGGAGAAGGTCTTCTCTACTGAGGCCCTCAGTTGATGGAATGCCCTTCCTTTAGAGACCCACTGGGTCCAGTGCTGGTTTATTCTAAGTGCCAGTTTAAAACATGGATTTTTGTTAAAACATTTGAGGCATATACTCTCTAATTTTTTAAAAAGGTACATGTACACTCCACATTCACTAGGGTTAGGGGCACAGGAACCCCATGAAAGTGGAAAAATCGTGAATAACTCTAGGCCCTCCCAAACCATATTTAACACACAAAAAAGGATGATCGCCATATTCAACCCACCATGGACTCCTTTGAGGCATCAGGATTCCCTCATAAGGCAGAAGTGGGTGGCTGGTGGGGCTTCCTGCCATTTTTAATAGAGACTTAACAAGCCTCGTTGGCAGTTTCTCAGTCTCACAAGGCTTGCAGTCCCTATTAAAAATGGCACAGGGAGGCAGCAGAGGTGACAGCAAATAATCCATGAATCCACAAAAGTGAAACCCACAAATGTGGAGGGCTGACTGTACATCGTTTCAACTGTTTCAATCTTTTCTGCTATTTAACTTGGTGGTCTGTTTACTATGGTTTTATCCTGTATAAATTATTATTTTATTGCTTTTATCTGGAATAGCTTTATATTGTTTATATTATTTTGAGTGTATGCCAGCCTCAGATATTTTAAATAAAATAAATAAAAATAAAATGAAGTGAGTCGCTCCACCAGCAGACAGGAGCTGGAGGACATTTAGTATGCCAGGAGTATGCTCTGCTTGTATAGACGTCCTACCAATAGTGTTAGGGACTGTAACAGTACACGTTTGTATCTGTATTTGTCTCTGTATGTGCACACAAGTGTTGTGGCCAGCCTCTCCATCATTTCTAAGGTCATGCCAAAATACACCAGTCTGGGAGCTGGTGTAATTTCCTCCTAATGGTGTCAATGGCAATGGCAAAAAAAGAAATAAACATAGAACAACAACAAAAAAGGACAACTAAATAAGCTTGTCCTCCCCCTACACTCTCACCTTGGACGCCAGTAGCTGGTAGGAGTTCATTTAGGGCAGCTATGCAGCCAGAGAATATCCCTGGATGTATATTACAGAAGTGTTTTTCTGTGTGAAACTTCATAGTTTTAGTGCCTTATTGGTGTTGAAAGTCACCCTGGGAACTCTCCGAAGGTCTGAAAGGAGATAATTTGTGGAGTTCATATGAAGGTCTGAAATAAGATAGTAAAATGTACACACACACAAACACATTTTATTTAAGAAATAAAAAAACTCTTCTCTTCTCCCTCACTTTTTTAAAAATAAGAATCTCTAAAATTTCCTCCACAAAAGCTCTTCTGCTTCACCAGATATGAAAACTGGATCCAAGACTGATAAAAAAAAGAGCCATCTGAAGAGCAGAAGTACAGATAAATTCTCTCTAAAATGCAGGGTGAAATTATAAATCATTCCAGAATAGAGAGAATGGAATAAATTGAAATGTAATTAAATGTCAAAATTAATGACAGCTCCAAGTTATTTCTTGCCTTTGGGCATTAAGGCACAGGTTTGCCAAACTAGTTCTTGGTTTGATGAAAATGAAGCTCGATTTGTAGTCTGCTCCAAGGGTCAGCTACTTAGCAGGAAACCGAAAGACAGTGTCCATGATTTACTTGCGGATGACAAACAGAGATAGACTTCACTTCTCTTCTAACAGAAGTATCAACAGTGATAATTTTTTTTCTAGTGTTAAGGAAATGGCAATGGAGGATGTTCACAGAGCTTGGAAAATTATTTTTTAAAGACATTCTTTATGTAATGTGCCCAATCTCCCTCCCCCAGTGAAAAAAAGGCAAGCTTGTTGTTGTTAATGATATACAAAATAATGAGTAGCTTCTTATCTGAGCCTGTGCTGAGGATAATGTGGGATAAGAATAAAAGGAGGGAGTGACAGACAGACAGACAGACAGACAGACGATAGATAGATAGAGATGCATTTTTCATTGTATTGCTTGTTACTGTTCATTACCTCTGTTTTTGAAGTAAAAAATCCATCTAAAACTGTCAGCAAATAGACTACAATTTGAAAATAAAAATCTCCCCAGAAATCTCCAGAAAGCTTTTTTGGCCACTAAAAGGTAACACAAAAAAGTAGCGTAAATTTTACCTCATTACATAAAAAATGTTACCAGTTGTTACACTATATGCAATAAAATATAATATTACATGTAACTATATGCAACTTATTTTAGATGTCACAATATGATATACATTAAATTGAGATATTTATCAACATAATGACCTTGCTATCCCAAAATTCAAAGTTTAAAAAAGGTGTTTTTTGTATTCCCAAATTTCTCCAACAGTGAAGGATTCTGGTGACCTTAGTCCAAAAAGTAATTTCTTAAGCTCTGCCCCGAATATAACATCATTACTTGTTAAAGCCCTACTTTCATGCTCTAGAATTACACTATGGCTTTTGTATTCAGCCGCAGAGTTCCAGAAGGACTATCTGGCTAGCTATTGAAATTTGGGTTCTATAGATTAACTTTGAGCAATGACCAATGGCTATGCAAGAATACGGACAAAAGTCTTTTGGATCATCTGCTAAAAGAAAGAAAGAAAGAAAGAAAGAAAGAAAGAAAGAAAGAAAGAAAGAAAGAAAGAAAAAAAGAAACTGGAGATGCTAGTGATTAAACTGTGAAATTTCTCCTTGCAAAAGTTGTACCATGGGAATAATATATATGTGGTTCAGAAGGCAATTGTCAATTGTGTGAAGGGGTTGTATGTATATAGCAATGTATGGATACATGGGTCTTCCATGTATAGAGGGCTCCCAGCTGGGCCAGGATTCCCTCCCATAAACAAGAGTTTTAGAATGGTTTACCAAAGGAAAGGAACATGTTACTCCCAATTTTTGAAGCCCTCTCTGCTCTACTCTTTACTGTTGTCAAAATTAGTGGCACTACAGTATTTGGCCTCTTTCTCTCTCTCGGTCTCTCTTTTTAGCTGTAACTGTTTTACTTACATTTCTTTTTATCTTATCTTTTATCTTTTATCTTTTACCTTGAGGTCCAATTTTTGCTGAAAATGTGAAGCAGAGATAAAATAATTCAGAGACAGATACACTTGACATGGACAAAACAGAAATAAAGGAGTAAAGAGTAGATATAAGTAAACAGGGAAACAATATCCAGATATTTCAGTTGTACATGCTAAGTGGTAGAGCTTGAAGTGTGTGGAGGGGGAGGCAGAAGGGGGTGTAGGGGAGGGGGCATGGCTACAGTGCATGGAGGTGTGGCTACGGTGCCTCGGGGCATGGCTACCGTGGAAGAGGCAGGGCTACAACACATGGTGGGCAGGGCTATGGCACATGGGGGAGGGCAAACAAGTAGTCATGGCACCCCCAAACAATTGCTGCAGGGGGCACATCACTCCCATTGCCCCCCCATCCCTACTTTACTTGCCTATCTGATAATTCGCAGAAAGACACAGGGGCAAGGAGTTTGAGGGACTTGTGGAAGGGTTTGAAAGAAATAAGAAAGATGGTTCATTGATGCTGGTAGTCCTCATGTCTGTGAGGCAGTCAGTCTTTTTTGTGTTTTAGTTCAAATGTTAAAGGATCTATCCAAACTGCCGAAACCTGTCCCTAAAATAGACTCCTTAAAATTTAAGACTAAAATCTACCGCACTAACATGGGAGCCATAAGCCTCCACTGGAGATGGCATACATGTGTTCCATGAAGTGGTTCAAAGCATTTGGGGCAGCAAGGAAGAAAAGACAGAGATCCTCTTGGAGAAGTGAAAGGACAGGCAGATCACAAGACAAGGAGCATATTTTCTAACTGGGAACAGAGTAGTGGTTTGTTTTTGTTTGTTTTTTAAAAAAGATATATGACCAGAACAATGAAGCACATGAATTAATTTGACAGTAGAATATACTCGGGAATTCCCTATCAGTCATTGGAAGGCCAGAGGCAAGACATGTGCTGTAGATCGGATGAAAGATGACCAGGTGTGGACCATGATCTTCACTAATGGGACAGAGAGAAAGGGTTGGATTTTTGAAATGCCACTAAGGGAGAGGAAGCACAACTTGGGAAGAAATTTAATGTAAGGGACATAACAAAGGAAGGTTATGCAAGCTCTTAAAAATATGTCTGATTTGGTTCATCAGAAAGAATTATCCTTAGTCTGAATCATTAATCCCAACTTGTAAGGACCCACATAATCAATGGAAGTTACTCACATGATGATTCACTCATTCACAACAGATTCAGTAACTCTGATTTATTGGGGATAACCAATAGAATCAGGTCTTCTTCTTCATATTTGTGAAGAACACCTATGACAGAGGCAATAGCTTATACATTTTTTCAAGGCAAGTCAACAACTCAACAAATATTTCCTTGATGTTTTTCATGTGTCTTTGGTTTTCTTTGTGTTATAATCCATTCTTCTAAATCATGCACAGTATATGTCCACACAATACACCATCCATGTTGATCATGTACTAGCTTAGATTTCTGGTTAAGCATTTTGAGCTCAACAGGTATCTCTGTTTTAAGTATGTTTACTTTCTATAGATAAATAGCTTTATGTAATATAATTGAAATAAAAGGCAACCCTCAGATGCTATTATACAGTTTTCCCCAAAGGTGTAATTAAAATGAACAAATGTCTTCCTAGAAAAGAATCAAAGATATAAGGAATAATACCATAACCATATGTTTAGTTTTAAGGTTTTGTTTTGTTTTCAAATAGTCTGCATGTTTCTCCAAAGAGGATCTAAGGGTCATTTCCATGAGTAGCATGGTCTTGTCTTGAATTCTTGGGAACATGAATTCTAAGTGCCACTAAATCTGAAGCACTATGAGACAAGGTTTGAAACAAATTGTTAAAAGATGGAAGAATATTGTAGTTTATCTCTTCTTTTTTACAGTTAACATAATTATACTCCACCCTTCCAATGTAATCATAATGTTCAGGCCAGTATTCCAATTTAGTAGAAACCAAGTTATCCATAAAACCTAAACATCAGAAGGAATGTACAGTAGGTAAAAGGGCTCTGTCTACTGAAAGAGCTCTGTCTACTAAAATTCCCTAATTGCTTCTTTACTGGACTTCTCAGCTTAGTTAAGAAGTAACTGGGGAACAGAGCCTTTTTAAAAAAGATGTTTTACCTATTTTACTTGCTTTGTGATGTTTGGGTTTCATGGATAATTTGGTCTGTACTAACCTGGTATGGGGGCGGGGGGATTAAATCATCCTTTTTCCAAAATAAGGAAAGAATGTAGCCCCAGAAACAACCTACATCCCATTTTCTCCAGTTTGGAGAAGTAAAGAGGATTCTTTCCTTAAGGAACAAGAAAGCTTAAACTTATAAGAAGGTCCGAGATACCTATTTTGGCTTCTGAAGGAACTAGAGGTAAAGGGTATAATTTTGGAGATCAAAATAGGAAGAAGAATGACTACTGGCATTGGTGTGGTAAAAGAGGTACCTCTTCTAGTTAGATGTAATATGACTGCAAATTTCTGCTAGAGCTGATGTTCTAAATAAAAAGAGTAATGGTACAAGGCATTTGGCTTCAACAAATTTGGTCCCTTCTGTTGTGCCAGATGGTATGCACACATGCCAATAAAATCCAAGTGGGACACATTTCATACCCATCACTGACCTAATAATTTAGAACATTATTATCTATCACTCAATATTGATTTTATTTGACAGTGATGGTAACAATGAGGGTAATGATGATGACTCATAGCTGATCTGTTGTGAACATTTATTCGTTATCAAAAAATGTTTACAGAAGAGTATACTGATTTGTATAAAAATTGCATGTGTTAATTTATATTTACAGATCTAAATCTTAAATGAATATCATTGGAATACAAATGGAGTGCATTTGACTATAGTGGGGAAGACTGTATCTAGATGACGTGTGTGCCTGATGAGTCCAAGTGCTAGAGGGAACTACTCTGCTTTCTTATGCTTCTTTATCTTTAAGATAGAATTGCAGTAGGAAGCTTTTTAAAAAAGAATATCTTTAAACAGAGGACTATCTTCTGACCATTGTGTAATCTGCATGCTTGAGGCTTACAAGCCACTGGCATCTAATAGGTATCTTGATGGTATCTGATGGGGTCAACTCAAGAAAGGTAAAGACCAATCAAGATAGACTGGGTAAGTTGAAATGAGTATTTTGAGTAATAACAAGACCTTGGACAATTCCAAAGGAGCTCTTTTGACAAGCTAGGTAACTGTAAAAGAATATTGTCTCAACAAGATGCCAAGCCAGCTGAAGCCTTATATAACTTGATTTTGCATAGACTATGCTTAGTTCCATGCTGCTGTCCCCCTTTGGGACTCATTGAGATATTAAAGTTCCCTCATCTAATTATAGTCTTGATATTGAAATGGCAGCAGGGCTGTGTCTTCCAGCCACATGGATCCTCAGTATGGTATTTCCAGCAATCCCCTGAGAAAGCTGCCTAAAGTCTCATACACAGGGCCTGGGTATCTCTTTTTCACATTCAGGCTACCACATGATATCACAGATATTTATGTGTGAATCAACCCCTTTTGTGGCACCTTTGTGAAGAAATTTGCAGGTGCTGATGGGATGCATTAAATGAAAAAGCAAATTATGAGAGTGAGCAAGCATCAATTGTAAATCCTACCAAGGTCCTTGATAACTGTCCAACAATGACATACACTGACACAAGCCTGCTTACTGTTTTTTTTCCTTTCCCCACCCCTGGTTCAGACACTTAATTCTGGTGAAGAGGCAGGTGTAGGGACATCTTTTTTGTCTTTGGCTACTGGTCAAATGGGCATATGACAGGTCTCAACTTGCAATGTCAGAACATATGTTTTCCAGACACCATATAGATTGGTTTGTTGTGTCTTAGGATCAGAGGCACCAGTGTTCCTTGGACCCTGCTGTGAGAACGTCATTCATGTTGGGCAAAACAGGTGTTTGTCTTCAGTGATCTCATTCTTCTTCCAGCCAAAGAAGTATAAATTCATTTTTGTGTCTTTTTATGTACATCTGTATTTTAGAAAGACATATCTCAGTGCTCTTTCCTTACCAATTTATTCCTTACTCTTGAGAACCAAGTGAGAAACCCGAATCACTAAGTTTTTGGCTAAGTAGGAAGAATTCAGGCTAGCCTTGGAATATTTCTATTACTTTTCAGTGTCTTGCTATTTTGCATAAAATTGTGGCTGATTTGTGTTTGTATTAATATTGAAGATGAATATCACCCATTGTACTTCTACTGGTGTAGAACTATCTTACTTTAAAATATAGAGACGATCAAGAACAAAGATGAAATGCTTATTTCACTTAGTATTGGCATGATTTACTCTCCTCATTGCCATGTGTACAGTGTTTCCTTTCAAGAAGATGCCAGAGTGAAGTGGGAAGCATGAGATGGCACCCTGTTAGTGACATATACAGGTGTAAGTTGGGTTGCACATGCAGAGTGATTTTTGTTTTTGGTGGTGTACAATGGTCATATTCAGCTAACAGTGGTGTAAATGGAGTTGTACAAGAAGGACCACTGTGCATGCAGTAGTGAATTTAAATGCACAGAGTAGCATGCAAATGTGTATTGCCTCTATACATTGCCTTTGTGCCTTGTAGTTGAACAGCTGGTTTGTCATCCATGCTCACTGACCATGTTATTGGATTATGTTGGTATTTAGTTTATGAGTTATATAACATAATTCCGCTGGTAGATATTTATACTACACTACACTACATTTATACTACTATTTATACTACACTGAAGTGATGTAGGATCTTGGCTATTATCTCCTGCCCTCATTCTGACATGGATTCATGATGACAACCTGGAGAGGACATTTTGCTGGCTGAGACAGAGAAGCAAATGTCCTCTCCTCAAGTGGAAAAGATCACTCAAGTTATTTTTTTGCTGGAGGTTAAAAAAATCCCACAAACTTATCTTCCATCTCAAGCAACAAAAGTTCAATGTTAATAAGTTAAATAACCTAGCAATTATTTTTTTCTGGCACCCCAAACCAACTGCTTGAGGAAGATGACCAACTTTGCCCTGCTAATACTTTCTGTCTCACTCTGGCATTGTATGAATGGCAAGCATTTAGAAAATACTTCTGAGCAGCAGTTTAGACCACAATATTGTGACCTGTGTGTAGAACAATGAAAACAGTGAATGGGAGGCATAGCAATCTATGTTTTCGAGATGAAAACATTATCAAAAGATCCAGCAACCCAGCTATAATCAAAACTGTTTATAATAAATGAAAGAAGGGATGAATCCAAGCCAGAGTCAGATAGAGGATTTTAGAAAGAAAAGAAGAACAAAAAGGAAGGAAAGAAGCTCAATGTTTTAGTCTGTTTCAGCACAAAAAGAAGGGAGGCAAGAGTAAGACACTTTTGAGACTAAACAATTTTACCACTGGACTACAGCTCTAGAGTGTTCAAATCCCCACTTGGCCATGGAATCCCACTGGATGACCTTGGGCAAATCACACTCTCTCATCCTCAGAGGAAGGCAAAGGCAAACTCTGCCTGCACAAATCTTGACAAGAAGATCCCATGACAGGGCACCTTAGTCTCCATAAGTCAGAAATTACTTGAAGGCACATAACAGCAACATTTATTTCTGTGCAAGATTCCATGGACTCAAACTCTCTTTTGCAGAAGCAAGAAAGAAAAGAAACTTTAACGACAATTGTAATCAGAAGTTGTCCTGTTTTAAAAAAGGAGTTTCTGCACATGCTTTTTCCTTTTTTGTTCCTTTGAACTAACCTGGGTTTACTACCACCTGAACCACCCTAGCCTGAGTCGTTGCATTTCCTTCAGATTTCTGCTCATGAAATGGTTTCATTTTACCACACACGGGGGAAACATAATTGAATCATCATGTATTTACATCATCTTGATAAGGTTCATTTCCAAATATATCTTAGCATTTCCAACATGACTTTTTGTTGAACAAAAAATCAGTTTTTGTATCCTTTTGTACATATGGTTGTCCCAGGCACCCTATATGTTGTGCTACAAGTATGCCCATTTATATGGAATCAAAACAGAGGTAACCCTGCCTTAGGAAATTAGATCTTTAATTCTTTTGTCCTTGTATACAAAGGTGTCTCCATAGTTTTGTCTCTGAGGCTGGAGAAAAATGAATATTTCCATACCCCCCCCCATGTTCACACATCACAATGTGTTTGGGGGAATTATTCTGTGTAGACATACATATTTTTATTAAAAAAAAACCCTCATGATTTTTACCCCATAAAAACATGGGTTTCTAGAAAGTGCTTTTTCATGAAAAAAAAAAACCACAATTTTTTTTGCAAGAAAAACGTCTTTATGGCAATATTGTTTTTTAATGTGAAGAAAGCATTTTTTGAAATTTTCAGGATGTGTGAATACCAGGTGAAAATTATGCAAAATTTCTGCCTCTCTGTTGTTCTTTCCAAGCAGCTTTCGGATGTGTCAAGAAACCCATGTTTCAGTTGAGAAATAAATAATGGTGAATATTTCCCAACCCTAAACTGGATAGCCCTGGAGCCCTAACAGCTTTGCAATGTAGGGTAGGCAAGCAGGTTGATGAATTTAGATTTCAAGTAGTCAAAGCAATTTGCATATACCTTAATCAACAAGAGCCTTGTGGAGACCAAACAGCAATTCTTATTTTGAAATATGTCTGTTAATTCACGTGGTGTACCAGATATTTCTTGTTCGCATCAAAACATTCTTTTATTGGTTTTTCTAAAACTCAGTTCAATATAATTGCTCAAAACACCATTTGGAAAGAAAGGGAAAGGACCCACACTTGCTAAATTGTTGGGTTTTTTTCCGTCCGCATTTGATCCAGAAACAATCTCTATATCACAATAAGACAATTAGATGTTCCTCAGATAATTTTATATACATATATATATAGATATATAATGTCTTCTTTGTTGTATGGAGTCAGTATAGTATAGGGGCCTGAACACTGGACTAGGATGGTGGAGATCAAGGTTCAAATCCCTACTTGGTCATGAATCTCATTAGCTGACTTTGGGCTAGTCACTATCTCTCAACCTAACCTGCCTAATAGAATTGTTGCAATGATAAAAAGGAAACAGTTGTGGCTAAGATCTGATAACTTTGTTGGTGGCTATAGCAGCACCAGCAAGGAAAAGAAGGTGGTGACAGGAAGAAAAAAGGAGGAGGAGATGGCATTGACCATGTTAAGATGCTGATGAACTTTGTGAGAAATAAAGGTACAGTTTTTAAACACAGTGTGTTTCATTGTTCCTAAACATTGGTTACGCTTCTAGCAAGAGGTTTGATCTTGGGGGGGGGGCTTTTCTTGTGTTCTCATGTAGATGCCATAGAATCACAGAATTGGAAGTGGCCTTATGGGCCATCAAGTCCAACCTCATTCTACTCCCCACTCAATGAAGGATCTCCAGTTAAGCATTCCCAGCCTCTTTTCAAAGATGGTCAGAAGAGACTCCATCATCTCTTTAGGCAATTGGTTTCACTGCCAAGCCACTTTTACTATCAAGAATTTCCTTCTAATATTCAGTCAAAACCTACTGTCCTGTAACACAAAACCATTCAACCTGATTTTACCCTCTGGAACAGCAGAGAATAGCCCTGTCCCCTCTTTTCTGTGACAGCCCGTGAGATGTTCAAAGAGTACAATCATGTCATTCCCTCAGTCTTCTCTTCACAAAGCTGAACATGCCCAGTTCTTTCAACTTCTCCTCACACATTTTGTCCTCCATGTCTCTTGCTATCCTTGTTGCACTTCTCTGAATCTGTTCCAATTTGTCTATGTTCTTCTTTTTAAAAAAAGGCACCCATAACTGAACAGGGTACTACAGATAAGGCTTGACCAGTGCAGAATATAGTGAAACTGTTACTTCCCTTGACTTGGAAAATATGCTTCTGTTGATGCAGGCTAAAATACCAACCATCTTCTTTGCTGCAGCATCATACTGCTGGCTCATGTTGTGATCAACAATAATCACAAAGTCCTTTTCACATGTTGTACTACTGAGCCAGGTATACTCCATCCTGTACCTGGGCATTAGGTTTTTGTGGCTTGACTTTAGAATTTTGCTTTTGTCTCTGTTGAACAAGAGATGCTAAAGTAAGCATAGGATCAGTTGGGTCAACTGCCATTAGGAAGGCACTCCTATCTTCCAGCAGATTAATTTGCCTTTTAACCAAATGCATTATACCTGATTTTAGTTACCTGTGCTGCAGTGAGGTCCTGTTGCTTTGCTCTCTTTGCCCCCTCACAACTCTCTTTCTTCAGCAGCTCTCCTCACAGCTCCTGTCATTCTTCTGTCTCTTCTTGTCTCCCTTGCCTCTATTTCTGTGCGTCTCCCACCCTCCTTCACTCACACACACACTCTTTCCTGTGGCCCAGCCTTTTGACAATGCATGGCTGGCTGGTTCTGTTTCTCTTCTGCTGTTCTCTTCCCCTCAGTTTGCTACTGTCTGCCCACACAGCTCATTGCTGCCTCTTTTTCTTCCCCATGTCCCTCAGCCTTGCCTCTCTCTGTGCACACAGCAGACCAGAGGCAACATATTCCGTCACTCGTCCAGACTAGAGGCAATATACTTGTCACTCTCCCTCTGCACTGGTTCTATACCTCTATTGTTCCCACTCATTCTGTTCAGAAGCCCTGTAGCCACAGAAGGTGAACTGCTTACTACGGACTCTGTTGCCTCTGTTCTCACTAGCCACTCAGACAGCCTTTCCTCTCCTGCACCTGTATTCCACAAACCCTCTAGTGGTGCCACCTCAGCTTCACAGATAGTCCACTGGTCCAGTTCAGCCAGCTCAGCTGTGCTTCAGCCTGGAAGGCCTTGACCAACTGCTCTGCTTCCTTGCCCATCAACTCCAGCTCCTCCAGGGTTGAGCGGCCCACCGTCATGGCTGCTCACTGAGGCAGCTGCACAGAAACTAGCAGTTTGGACCCTCAGCATACTTATCCAGCTAGAGGGAAGAAGCAAAGCAGTTGCCAATGAAATGAAAGCAAACAAAACAATGATGTTTGCTATTGTGCCACTTTTGTGCCATTCTCAGTGAGTACAGGAACGTATCTCTTTTGAATACAGGGGATCTACTGTATTGTCTGCTTTGATGGTGGCAGTAGTCCTGAGTCTCAGGAAGAGGACTTCCACACTGTGTGACCTTTTTAACTGGAGATGTCAGAAACTGAACCTTGAACTGTAGGCATACAAAGTATGCTATAAATCGATGACACACAAAATCAAATTAGAACTGGTTAAAAGGGGCCATCAAGCCCTTGATCTATGCATGAGTGAATCAGTCAGTGCAGATTTCTCTCTGTTTACATTTCTACAAATGTCTCTCTGTTTCATCCCATTTTTGAGTTTGCAATATATTTAAGAAAAATCTGCATAAATATTCATACACATTTACACATTTATTGTGCAAATTTCTTCCTATTATGAGCATTTTTGCATAATACCCTAATTTTCAAGCATTTTTCTTGAATATAATGGATTTCTCTACATTATTTACATTAACATTTAATTTCACATGCTATTATCTGGTATCATGTTTCCCTAATATATGCATTTTTATACACACATGCACACACACATATATATGCATTTTTGTGAGTGTGGGTGAGTGTGGGTGTCAATAACATCACAATTTTTGGAAAACTGCAAATACTGAAAATAGCAGCACTGGAATTTGTGTATTGTTTAAAGCGTTATCTGGTGAGTTTGCATTAACATGCAAACCATATGAATTCTTCTTGTTCCCTGACTTGACCTCCAACCTCTGGCACAGAATAAAATCTTGGGGTTGTTATCTGACTGTCTATGGAAGCAAATGCTTAAAACCAGCCTTTCAGCCACTGGCCATTTAAGAATAAGATTAAAATGTGCTTGAAGAGTTTGGGATCAGCCACCTCCTTTAGTTTTTTCTAGTCTGTGTCACGTTTGTCCTCTGCATTCTCATGAGAGATCTCAATGGCTTATCTATTTCCAATTTGCACCAATCAATCTGGTCCCTGAGAGATCAAGAAAATGGTCACTCTCCAGAGGGCATCTGACACCTTAGTTCAGGAAGCAGTCAATTACCCCATTCATCATTCCAGAGTCTGCCATTTCGCATTGCTGAGGCACAGCAATGATTATTGAAAGGATGCTCAAATGGCACATAATTGCCTTTTTATTGTCCATCATTCTCCTTTATATTTCCTAGCCCAGAGATTCAGAGACATTACTATTTTGCTATCCCAGCTACTATCTCTAAATCATTATTCCTTGTATTGAGTTAGTAACTACAATTTATTTAAGGCTCACTCTTGGGAGACACTGATTATCTATCCAGCAAAATGTTGCTTATTACCTGGCATCTGTGCCCTGCCGTTAGATATCAGATTCATTTTTTTCCTTGCCAGTTCCTTAACGCTAGGAAGCACATATTTTTAAATCAGCATCTTCAACATTAGTTGTGTTCCTGGAGATTATTTTTTACTCCCATTTCTCATACGAAGTTTCAGTTTCCTTACTTTATTCACATTTGGCACTAGGATGTAATTTATTCCAACTGGATCCACTTTTGTAATTTCCCGTATCCTTTCTATCCACTAGTGTGAAAACTATGAGACTGTTGTTTTTTTCTGTTTGTTTTGCTTTGTTTTACTAATTCGTAATGTGTGCTAATTTCTTTATGCCTTGCTAATCTTCTATGAGTCACAAGATTGCATATAGGCTACATATAACCTTTCTTATTAAGCGCATAGGAAGAGCAATGCTATCTAGAGCAATATCTTTTTCTTCATAGGAATGTTTTTTGAAGGATATTGATGCCCCATCTGATACTGGATGCTAAACAGGGTCTTCCCTAGTTAGTACTTGGATGGGACACCACCAAGAAATACTGAGTGTTGTAGGTTATATTTCAGAGAAAGGAAACAGCAAAACCATCTCTGAGAACTCCTTCCCTAAGCAACCCTATGAAATTCATAGGGTCACCAAAAGTCAGCTGGTGACCTGAACGCACATACACACACATTATGAAAATGAGCACACTCCAATTTATTTCCCCTAGTTATTAACATTAAGAAGCATATTGTTATTTCATACTAGAATCACACAGCTATTATGACTAGCTAATAGGACAGCTAAATCCTTCATGAACCCATCCAGGTTAGTGTGTATCTCTATTCTGTAGAAGTCAGTTCTCCAGTTTAACTATGCACTGTCTGACATTGAATCTAAAATGAACAAATCTGAATTTAATGGTCTACAGATTCACTTTTTCACATCATATATAATATCCAAGAATAACTTTTAAGATAGATGAAGAGATGTCAGGTGAGAAGTGCAAAAAGCATGCACATGAGTCACCTGTCCATCACTTAACACATTTTGGAATAACATGCAACTGATCTCCCATTTTTATTCATTTTCTAGTGGATTTGTAACACAGTTGTCTTCTGGGGGACCTCCTCACTACTCAGGTATAGTGCTATATTCCACTTTAGCTGCCATGGCAAAATCCTGTGGAATCCTAGAGTTTCTAGTTTGCTGAGGTACTAGAAGAACTTATTGGCAGAGAATTCTAAACAGTTACATAGAAACACAGAAACACAGAAATGTAGAGTTGGAAGAAACCACAGGGGCCATCCAGTCCAACCCCCTGCCATGCAGGAACACCCTTAAAGCACTCCCAACAGATGGTCATCCAGCCTCTGCTTAAAAACCTCCAAAGAAGGAGACTTAACCACACTCTGAGGCAGCATATTCCACTGCCAGACAGCCTTGACTGTCAGGAAGTTCTTCCTGAGGTTCAGGTGGAATCTCCTTTCCTGCAGCTTGAATCCATTGCTCCTTGTCCTGGTCTCTGGAGCAGCAGAAAACAAGCCCACTCCCCCCTCTACATGGCATCCCTTCAAATATTTAAACATAGCTATCATGTCCCCTCTTAACCTTCTCTTCTGCAGACTAAACATACCCAGCTCTCTAAGTCTATCCTCATAGGGCATGGCTTCCAGGCCCTTCACCATTTTGGTCGCCCTCCTCCTCTAGACTTGCTCCAGCTTGACCATTTCTTTCTTGATTTGGGGTGCCCAGAACTGGACACAGTGTTCAAGATGAGGTCTAACCAAAGCAGAGTAGAGTGGTACCAGTACCTCCCTCATTGATGTGTGCCCTCAAGTTGTTTCCAATTTTTGGTGGCCTTAGACGAATCTATCAGAGGGTTTCCTGGGGCTGAGAGTGTGTGACACACCCAAGGTCATGCCATAGGTTTCCATGGCCAAGCAGGCAACTGATGTCTGGTCTCCAGGATTGTAGTGCAATGCTGAAACCACTACACTACACTGGGTCTCTCCATTAACAGCAAAGTACAGATCTAATAGAAAGTTTTCATGGCAATTAAAGTCGACAATTGTTCAATAATTGTGTAATATGAAAATGTCCCTGGGAAATGTTTATGCACATGCAGACATGTGCAAGGCTGCACTTATTTTTTTGGGGGGGTGGGGTATAATTTATATTCCACCCTTTTCCTGTCATGAGCCATAAGGAAGATGGGTTGAAATAAGATACAGCTAAAAATCTGATGATAAAATGTTTATGTGTACGTGTGAGAGAGAGAGAAAGAGAAAGGGAAAGAGCGAAGGAGAAGAGATTACTGAATGTGAACTACATTACATGAAGCACTTTTGCTTTTGCAGGGCTTTGTATCTTTGAATGTGCTTTCAGGGTAGCACATCAAGTTTTAGTGGCAACAGAGATTGCTATTAACAAATAAAAAGGGATACCATGTCACATAGAACTTAACATATTTCCTGACAACTATCATTCTACCAGATTTTCCATAAAAACAACATTCCTTATAACACTATGACATTTCTTAAGGAAAAAGGCTGGTATCAGAGTTTTTCCAGTGTTATGCAACATCTAAACTTCTTGTAAGTATCAAAAAGATCATCTGGTTTTTAAGAAGAAAAACTTGTTGCTCATAAGCAAATAAAGATATTGTAAAAAAATTAAAGGAGGGATTCACCTGACTTGCAGGAAAGATGGATAGTTGAGAGATCCAGATTCTTTAGGTATGCCTATTCCTATTGCTGACTGTCCTCTTCTCTCTCACTGCCTGAATGTGACAACCAGACGACAACAGCAAAGTATTGCAACCACGAAAAATTCTACATCAACCAATTACTTACAGAGCAAAAAGCTCCTTTCCCCAGGTGCTATTACACAGACTCTGTTTCATGATAAAGCTGCCTGTGTAATCAAATACAAATACCTGAGACTTTGACTGCAAATTATAACCAAGGAGGTTTAATCCTATGGATTAACTGTAGCTTCTTCAACATAAAGTCTGCATTGAGCTAATGATGCAAAAACATGGCACCATGCTTCACTGTGCACAAACCCTGGTTATTTCAGGGTAACAGGAAAGCACAGTTGTGTGACTGTTCCCAGTTGCAGGGACAACAAACAGCTCAGAGTATGCTGGCTTTGGAGTGCTTCCAACTACTTTTTTTTCTAAATACAATTGGCCCTCCACATTAGTGTGTTACAGGCACAGGGCCCTGCAAAAGCAGAAAAAACACAAATACAAAAATCTGTGTGTGTGTGTGTGTGTGTTTGTGTGGGAAGGGTGCCAAGGCATGGTGATAGTGGGCACCCCAGGTCCAAACCAGGTCAAGGAAAGGACAAGGAAAAGGGGTAGGTCAGTATGGTGTCCCTATACTACTTCTTTCTAGCCCATCCCTATGCTTGGGAGGTGGCATCAGGAGAAAGTTTCTGATGCTTAGAAATCAGGATATAATCCATCCTTAGCTGATCAGACAGCTGGTGGAAGAGAAGTAGGAGCAGAAGCAGGTTTTTAAAGGGCTGCACAGCCTGATCAGACCCAGCAAGAAGAAAGGTTCCCCCAGAAAAGAATCACTCAGAGTGAGAGGTCAGGGGTTGGAAAAACTCACAAATAATCAAATCTATGAAAATTAAACTTGCAAATGTGGAGGGCCAACTGTAGTATCTGGGTCAAAAGGGAAGAATGGTAGATCAATGACCGAGATGTCCAAAAACCATTGAACAATTACATGCACAGAAACTAAAGGACTATTCTCTGGCATAGAAGTCTAGATACGTGATGCCTCAGGAAGTGCCACTAATTAGTTGGCCCATGTTGTACAGTTTTCATCAAAATCACTATTTTCGAATGAGAAATTAAAATGTTAAGTCTTTAGTATTACTCAAGCAGTGTAATTTAACAAAATGCCTCAGCAGTCTTAGAACACTAATTCTAAGTAGTTTCTTCCCTTAGTTCTTAGATACTTAGAATATGTCTGCTGCATAGGGTTGACAGGTCAGGATTATCTGAGATCAGGGACCTTTCACACTACTTAACTATAGCATTACTATGTCACTTTAACTGCCATGGCAACTTTCTATGAAATCCCAGGTTTTACAGTTTAGGAAGGGGTGTTTTGAATCTTTGCTGGAGAGTTCTGCTGCTTTCCCAAAGTATAAATCCCAGGATTCCATAAGGTGCAGCCATGGCCATTAAAATGGAATCAGAATGCCATAATTGTATAGTGTGAAAGAGTCCTTAAGGATGATCTCCTGTGATGTTATACAGAGTGAACTCTGGTGATATTACAATGGGAAGCTACTGGCAATGTTATTAAGCATGATGAATTAAGCATTCACCAACAGTTCTGCAGTGTATACCATTCAAGTGAAAAACACAAATTCTAAGTAAGGAGAAAAATAAATATATATACACATATACTGTTCAAGGCAGTGCTCTCACCCTGAGATTCCTCCCTCTTACTCTGACAACAAAAAAGAAGTCAAAACTCTTACTTGAACTCTTTCACACATCAGGTGCCATCACAGCAGCTAAGTGAATGACAACCAAATGGGTTGCTATCCCTTTGCCTGCTCACTAAGACAATGAGTTAAAAAAAATCCTCTGTTGCATGACACTCATATCCTATTCATCAGAATCCTCTATCATGATCCACATCACATATCTTTAAGAGTACTTAGCTATGTAGCCAAGGTGCTAAGAAACATTGTGAAGATGTGTAATGGGACACCAGCAAGAATTTCCCAATGCACATCAGCACCCACTGGCTGGCATCCCAGTGCACAATGGGACCATTGTTCATCAGTCACTTAGCCGGCTCCCCTATGTAGTAATGGAAGAGCAGCCTTTTAAAGGATAGGAATGTTATGGAACTGCTCAATTCTAATTCCCACAGACATGAGTCCATTTATGAGGATGGAGGACCCCAGCAGGATTCCAGCCATTTCATTTTAGTGAACATGATAATAGTATATAAAATAGGATTTGGAAAGTTGCACCTCTGTGTTGATTCTGATAGCTCAAGTTATTTTTCTCATGCCTAATGGCTGACTCATTTGGATCCTCAAAATTTGAGGCAGTGTGTGGGAAGTGAGAGGACAGGGAACAATTAGCATATCAGTTTACACAGACAAGTGCACAGCATTCAATCCCTGAAGGAGGCAGCTAATTTTAAAGGGACCTCACAGAGTTAGTATGAGAAGAAAACATATAAAAGACAACCCTCATATATTATTTCCACAAATTTTGGAGGATGAATTCCATCCAAAATAACTTAAAGAACCTGAGACTGATCTATTTTTACTCCACTCTTTTCACCTCCTTGCCTCTTCTCTTTGACAGCTTTGTCCATTCCACATATTAATGCATAATTTGGCATATGATGTCAGGCAAACATCAGATCCTACTGTTTACAGCAAAAATAATTTGCCCCAGATTTTGTTTGATTTTTTTTTTAATGCCAAGGACCACACAATGGCTTTCTCAAATTTATTTAATCGCCCCCACAGCCGCCACTTTTGGTATGTATTTAATTCTAACTTTTCAATGGTGCCTTGATGCAAAGTGCCTTCATAATTTGTCTTATTTGGATACTGGATGCTGTTAGTTCACAAGTCAGAACCTGGAAAACGTACATTTTAGATGCCAGCTTCCAGGATAGAGGGATAATGATGGCAAGGGGATTCTGGAAGATGTAGTCCAAACAGGTTATTTTCCCAAGCCCTCATGAAAGTTAGGCATAGCTAAGGCACAGTGAGGGAGAAATGAAGCCAGAATCCTGTGCTTGTCCATAGTATAGCTCTGATATGATAATAACTATAATGCCAATAGGGACACGCCTGTCCCTGATGTCCCAACAATGGCTGAATGGTTTAATTGATGACAATAGTGGAGATGGACAAATTGTCAGCTAAATTAAAAAGAAATACTGAAGAAGAGTTTGCTTTGGAATGGATATCTCTAATGAACTATTTAAGGCAGAACTTTCCAAACTTTTCATGTTGGTGACACACTTTTTTAGACATGCATCATTCCATGAAACAGTAATTCAGTTTTACTAGTACACTGGAGGTTAAACTAACCCCCTATAAGAGATACAGACACATACATAAATTGTAATAGCAAAATGTATGGGGACACAACATATCTCATGAAAACCTTTCATACATTTTAAAAAATATATGATTTATAAATAATAGCATACATTTCCAAGTTTGAAGATGACACACTTACACACTTCAGGCAACACACTAATGTGTCATGGCACACCATTTGGAAAGCCCTAATTTAAGAGAAAATGAGGGTGAATTGATGATTTTAGGATTTTGAACTTGCATGTGGCTGTTCCTTTCTAATTTTTAGCTTTATTGTTATCATGAGAGAGATATTACAAAAATTAAACGTGACTATAGGCTCTTGCTATTTTAATATTTTTAATATAGGTATAGGTTGTTCAATAGATTTAAATAGATTCCTTGGGAATGAATGAATAGTTTATATAATTAATTAATTATACTTTGTATTGACTAACAATGGTGATATATAGCATGAAATGGAAATTTCAGAAAATTAGAATGTAAAATAGTTTAATCTTAGTTATTGGATAAAATTTTTGAAATAGAAATTTAATGAGCAACAAATTTAATAGTAATATTAAGTAATGACTTCAGGTTTAGCACACTTATATATCAGGAGCTGTTTGCAATAAGGGTGGCAACCATTTTAAAATTAGTTGTAAGGTTTTTATTTTATCCCTTTGTTTAGTTAAGTTAAGTTTTGTTAGTTTAGTTTAAATATGTTTCAATTTGTGTTTAATTATTTTAATGCTAGGTGTAATTTTTAGTATAGTTATGATTTTCTTTCTTACCTTTTGGATTTACAGGCTGTATTGTTTTGATTGGTATTTATGTTTTTGTGTTTATGTTTAAAATTTTATAAAATTCTTAGTAACAAAAAAAGAGAGAGAGAGAGAGAGAGGAAGGAGATGAACAGTTTTCAGCCCACTAGGGATGAGTTTTCACAGGTTCACTGTGGCCAAAAGTGGACCGAAGTGAGACAGCTGGGCATCCTTGTTGAGCTCAGACCTTCCATGGGGCCCTCAGATATCCTCAGTTCATTTTCAGCACAAGGAGTCCACTGTTCTTCGATCCTTAGAGATAGTGTATTTTTTGGTCAAGTTACAGCATCTACATTGTGATTACATAGCTGTTCCATTCTTTGCAGTGAAGCATTCTGCTTACCCTATGGTAAGTTAAATATTTGGTTGCCTGTCTCTGCTCTAATGCAATGCCAGGTAAATATACATGGTTAATTTCTTTCATATGTTTTGTTACATTTAATTTGGAGAGGAGAGGAGGATGCTAGAAAGCGAAAAGCGATTGTAGGACATGTGAGCCGGAGAGTTGACACCAACTGACCTTGAATTTTAAAATTAGACCAATAAAACATTCAGTGCAGGAAACATGTAGGAAATCACAGTATGTATTCTTCTTTTTCCAATAGAAAGAGACTGAAGTGTCTGCGTACACAACAAATAAGAGAATTGGAAGAGATATCTATCTTCCTGGATGGCTGTACATGAGTAGCCTGGCACAGCTAACATAGTCAGAGTGAGATTTATAATGAATTGCTCATTATATTTTCAGACTCCTGAAAGAATACCATTGATTTTTCTTTTTAAATGTGAGTGGAAAATGCCTTCAAAACTATGCATTGCCTTGCTGCTGTTCATTAAAAAGAAGCCAAAGCAAACAATGAGGAATTGTTTCGTCTTTAAAACAACTGTAATCAGCAGAACAGAGAGAGGAGAGAAACACATTTCATCATTAATAATTTAATTTTCAAAGATTCCCTCTTCTGATGGGGTGCCATACCATTAAATAGTTTATACTAAATGTATAAAACAGAGAGATAATGAAAACAGACAGGAACAAATGAGCAAGTATAGTCTTAAAGAAACGGGTAAAGGAATTGTAGGAGAGAGGAAATGCACATACAGCCTGCTGATTAGAGATCAGGATACAAAATGATCAGTGTTTGATGCTTGCATGATTGGGGTAAGTCCTACTGGACTGAGTAGGAATTTTCTGAAGTAAATATGGACAGGGTAGCACTGGGAGGGAGGCTTAGTTAACCCCACCGCCGTTAAAATGCTTGAAAGATTCTTTTGGATTTCAGGATACAAGACACCTATTGTCAGACAAGGATATTCTCATGCTGAAAGAACTGTGAAGGAATCCAAGGCAGTTCACATATGTAAAATCATAGAATCTTGAAGCTGAATGGTATTGCACGGGCAATCTAATCCAACCTCTTGCCATGCAGGAATACACCACTAAAGCAATCCTGAAATATGACCATCTAACTTCTGTTTAAAAACCTTCACAGAAAAAGCGTCCAGTATGCTCTGAGGCAGTCTATTTCACTGATGAACAGCTTTTACTGTAAAGATGTTCTTCCTATTGTTTAAGTGGAGTCTCTTTTGTAATTTGCAGCCTACAAAATAAAGCTGGAGGGTTGGCAGACAACGGGTGATCTCATCTCATACTTTAGGCTCAGCTCTAAATCACAAGAAACCAGAGGAGTTTTAATTAAGAATTTGTTGGGAAATTTGAGAGGTAGCACCAGAATGTTCAAACAGAGTAATCAAATGGGCAAACAGAAGATGAGTAGCAACCAGCCCCATGGATATTCAGATACACAAGAGATAGCAAAGAAAAGAAACAAGATTGATCTTCTTTGTAAAATATATAAAAGTAGCTTTACTTACTTGTTGTTGTTGTTGTTTTTGTTGTTGTTGTGTGCCTTCAAGTCATTTCTGACTTATCACAACCCTAAGGCAAACCTATCACAGGGTTTTCTGGGGCTGAGAGTGTGTGATGTACCCAGAGGCCAAGCAGAATCAAACCCAGGTCTCCAGGGTTGTAGTATTGTGCTCAGACCATTACACCAGACTGCCTCTTACTTCCAAATTACTTATGCATAATCAAAAAATGTTCTAATGGAAGAGAGGGGAAGATGAAGGGGAAAATGACTAGAAATCAGAATGAACCAAGAAAAAAGGGAGTGTGGTAAAGCAAACAAACTGGAAGTTACTACAAATATAGACTGTATCTAAACTCCTGAAAAGTAACATGCAGAGTGGGAATTAGTGAAAATACACATGCTAAAGTTGCTGAATTTGACAGTCATTAAAAAGATTGCTTGAAAATGTTGACATGGGAAGTATCATTTAAAGAGAATGTGGTCACCAAGCAACCTGTTCTTCCCCTGTGCTTGAAACCAAAGGTGAATATTTTGTCACCACAAGAGAAAAAGAAAAAAAAAAAACCTATTTGTGAGGGCTATGGAACTCCTTTCCAGGAGAGACCCAGTCCTGGCATTCAGGTCCTAGTAAAAAATTATTTTTCTTGCCTTTCAAAGATGCCAAATGTTTTATTTATGTTGTTGATTGTTTCATTAAATGTGATTTTACAATAGTGAATAAATGTCTTTTTAAGTAGGAGTTGAAGCTGCAAAAATTTGGTAGACATATCCTTCAATATCCTCCCCACAAGCCCCCACTCCTTCCAGACCAAGGCCCTTTCCACACAATGTACCCAATATACCATGGGGACGAGAGAAGGACAGGGACAGGACGACACTTATGCATGACATCATCCCAGAACCATCCCTAGGCAATGCAATCATGCCACAAATCAATTGACATGCTTTCCCCATCAATGACCAGCAATTCCGCCACCCTCACCCCGTGTGCCCACATTTACCTTTGCTGTGGAGGTCCTGGAAGTGTAATGGCTGCACTTCCTGCCACAGGGCAGCCTGGGACCGTACCCAGCTGTGCTGTGGAAGTAAAAGACATGGCTATCATGCTTCCTGGTTCCCACAGGCAGCTGGTGTAGAAAGGAGCACTCCATTGCACTCCTCTCCCGGGAGAGCCGCTGCCACCATCATCACCTGATGCTGCCAGAACAAAGGTAAGCTGCAGAAGACCTAAATTTGAGCTGGAAATGAAACTGTAAGTGCCATCCCGTCACTGCCAGCTTAGTTGAAATGTCTTTCTACAGCCCACCAGAAGGGTGCAGAGGTGAAAATTTGGTCCCTGCCCCCATGCAGCTGTCTAATTTTGGTAGTAAGGGTTGGCTGTTTGCTTTGCTAATAGCAAGTCCTAAGAATGAGCGCATCACTAGAGCCATTCCACATAAGTGTCATTCAGCTGCTGATACTAAGAAGCATTTTGTTTCTGATACTGGAAGTAATATCTAGCCATCATTTTCTATTGTGGTAAAGTGCCCAACTTGAATGGTCCCCTCCACACCCAGCCAGCTGCCTGCAGAAGGGTAGCACAAAGAACACAATCTTTCCTTCCACAGTGCAGCTAGACACTTCCTGTGCTGCACTGAGAAAGGAAGCGTTTAGATTGCACTTCTACCATTTCCGCATGACCGCTGGCGATGGGAGCATCTTTTGATTGTGACAGGTGGAGACATGTTGGCAATGGGACCACAATGACACTGTAGGAAAGTATAACTCACAGACCAGCAGCCATGTGTCCCCATTGCGGAACAGCAATGTCATATGTAAATGGCCATTGACTTCTTTCTTTCTTTCTTTCTTTCTTTCTTTCTTTCTTTCTTTCTTTCTTTCTTTCTTTCTTTCTTTCTATATTTATAAGCCACCTTTCTCCAAGCGTGGGACTCAAGGCAGCTAATAACATATTAAACATAATTAATGTGTTAAAAGATTAGCACTACATACATTAGTACTGGAAAGAACTTGATGAGGTCCAAAGCCAAGTTTTTATTTGGGCCCTAAATGAAAGGAGTGTTGGCACCAATCGTGTCCTCAATAGGAGGATATTCCATAATTGGGGTGCCATGGCTGAGAAAGTCCTCTCCCATGTTTCCACACTGCATATGGATTCATTGGTGGGATTCAAAGGAGCCCTCTCCCCACAGACCTCAATCCATCATGACTAGTAGAAGATGATAGCCTCAAATGCTGTAAGAAGAAGCTTGAAAATAATTATCTTTCCTTTTCAGTCTTTTGCTGTATCTATTATCTGAAAGCCTACTGATTTTGTATTGAGCCGGGTCTACCAAGAGGCAGGGTAAAGTGATTTTGTTAGGACTGTCTCAAAAAGGCACACGTTTATGTTCTGCTTTTGCTGTTTCTCCCAGGGATGAGGAAGAAGCCAGGTCTGAGGAATTTATTTTCCTCAGGTGCCAAAATGACTTGACCTATTTGGCTACTATACAGCTTGACTTGTACTCTCTCTCCCACCCCACCACCCTGTTGCTATTTTTTGCTCTTCCTTAGGCAGCAAAATTATCTTAAGCTGGTTCTGGAAGTCCCAGTTTGCTAAAATGCGCCATCCTGCATGACTTTCCCTGCCCCTATTTGTATTTAGCAAGTGAGAACAATGCCACTGAGCCAAAAGAGCTTTTTAAAATCTCTCTCATGGAAACAAGAAATAAGAACTGGGAATGTTTAATGGGGACACTGCATGGTTTTTTAAAAAAAAAGGAAAAAAGAAAAAAACCCACCAATTTTAACTATGCGCTGGGGGGCTAGTACATGGGCCAAAGCACAGAACAACGTGATACAAGAGAAAACAGAGTCGCACTACGTCTTGTCTACAAGTTTAACACAGACCTCAGTCCCAGGGGTATTTGCATATCTTGATAAAAACAATAAATAAAAAAAAGAGAAAAGGGAAAAAAAGTAATAAACTATAATGGAAAACATGTTTCTGTTCTACTGCCAAGAGGGATTACAATATTATTCTATGTACCTTGCCAAATGGAAAGAAGAGACGGGCAAGTAGAGAGGGTGGAAAGGACCAAGAAAACAAACTTCCATTTGTTTTTCTATCTTAAAATATAAAGAGATCTTGGGGGAAGAACTGATTTGATATGAAGAAAGACAGCTTTCATGTAGTGGCTTCATCAAATGCCAGAAAACCTCACACTCCTGGCATATGCATCTAGATTGCAGACACTTGTTTTTAAAAAAGGAAGAAAGAAAAGAAAGAAGGGAGGGGACCCTTCATATGTGATTGTAAAACTAGAAAACAACTTGAAGACAGCACTTTTTTGACACTTACTTTAGATGCTGAAAGATTGTTAGAAAGCTGCCTGCTTTCCACATCCTTTGTAGTAAAATCCCTGCAAATCCAAGATATGCTTTTAATAAATGCACTAGAACTGATCAATTAGAGGAATGGAACTCAAAATAGACTTTGGGGAAAAATGTGCAACTCTCATCTGAAATACACGTTAGGGCTGCAGTAAATCCAAAAGCCTTGTCTTATATGCGTTTTAAAAATATCATCCAGTATAAAGTTAGCTTCAGTATCTCATGTTCTTATAGGAGGACAGCTCTTATTCAAAGTATTTAAGTGGAAGAAAAGGACAGCATGTAGGAAGGAGAGCTTCAAAAGTCCCAGTTTCAGCTTCTGGCATCTCTAGGAGTAGAGATAGAAACATATCCACTCTAATAAAGTGGACAGCAGTTGATTGTCAATGGAGAGGAGGGCTATGAAGAGTTATTGAACCACATGAATAATTAATTAATTTGCAACATGAGTCAGGTCAGGGTACAACCCAAAGTGTGCAGCATGTGCAGCACTGCAAGATTGTACAGATCTTTGCCTCTTCCACCCTGACCATTCTCTACCTCATTCTTGTACACAAACCCACAAAGTAGAAGTCTTTCCACAGGGGTGATCCAAAGAATGAGAGCAGACATCCAAAGATCCAGGTGGTACTGAAGCCCTTACACTAGGCTCCTACCCTGATACAGACAAAGCTGAGCTGGACAGATTAATAGCCTAAACTAGCACAAGTACGAGATGTTTAATCATTAGTAGAATATCTACATTGCACAATTAAGCAGTCTAATACAACTTTAACCATCATGGCTCCACTGGAGAGAATGCTGGGAAGCAACTAGGGCAAAGGTAACTAAAGTGGCATAGGCAGAAGACTGGGAATGAGTCCAACCAAACATGCACTAGCAGCAATTTCAAGCCCTAAACCCTAACCCACAGCAGGTTGGGCATAAAATCTGCCCCCAATGGCATCTCCAAAAAGCCATCAAACAGAACTGTATCACATGGCTAGCGGTCTTTTACAACTTGTCCCACAAGAGAATTCAGATGATTTGATAGAGCACGGTGAAGAATTTGCTCAATGCTTTGCAGAAACAATTGCTCAGATTCATTTTGATTTGGATGCTATACTCGGATGTAATTCTAACCACTGCTTTTATAATCATAATGGATTTTTTTTTCCATTTGTGCAGCCTAAAAATGTAGACAAGATCCTTGGAGAAATGAGAACCACCACATGTGTTCTACATCCTTGCTCATTAAAGAGGCCAGAGGGAGAGTGGCTGAGCAGGTAAAGGGAGTGGTCAATGATTTAACTAAAGTAGGAAACCTTCCCAGCAAGCCTGAAAAGAAGGTAGTTGTAAGGCCCTTGCTAAGAAGTTTTCATTGGATTTCACCAGATTAGATAACTATCAGCTTATCTCCAATACTCCATTTTTGTAGTACTAGATAGTACTGGAACATGTTGTAAACTGTATTACATTAATCCCAACAGAATGTAACTATGGTATGCACCACTGTGGCTGGATCCCACCTCTCCACAAATGGGTGCAGTTGGAGCATAAACTTCAGTATGCAAAAGCTGAATCTATGGCCGCTTCCACACTACACTGTTTTGTGCTATTATTCCACTTTCAACGTCCTCTGGAATTCTGAGGCCAAAGAGCTCTCTGACTGAGAATTCTAAATGCCCCTCCCTAAACTGCAAACCCCAGGATTCTATATGATATTGAAAGTAGAATAATAACACTATAACAGCTTAGAATAGGAATGGCCTAGGAGAATGACAAGCCTGCAAACCTGCATCTTGAAGAAGCAAGTGTAACCCCATCTTTTACAGGCTGAATCTCTATTCCCTTATATGACTTTGGACCAGGAGCACCTTTTTTTGTCTGGATTAAATGTTTGACCATGGTGGCACATGCCTTAGTTGCATCCTGTTTAGTTTACTGTAATGTGCTCTGTGTGGGACTGCCTTTGAAAAAGGACTGAGAAACTTCAGTTGGCCCAAAGAGCTGCAGTCAGACTACTGATTGGGGCAAGGTATAGAGGGTGTATGATTTCCTTGTTACAACATTTCCATTCTCAGGCACAATTCAAAGCGCTGGTTCTGACCAAGGAAGACTTATACAGCCCGAGTCCAGGTTATCTGAAAAGCTGTGTCTCCCCATAAGGAACTGCTCACGCTCTATTCTAGGGATCCCTTGGTTCCCTCAATTTCACATGCATGTCAAGTGGTAATATGGGAGAAGGCTTTCTTGGCTTCTGGGCTCTGAACTCCCGCCTCAAAGAGGCTAGAGTGGTTCCCTTCTTGCTGTTGTTTCATCCACAAGGAAAAGCTTTTATATTTTGACTGACTTCTAGGATCTGACTGGAAAGGCTTTTAACTGTGCTGGTTTACTGTGTTTTTAAAAGATTTATTTTAAACAATTTCAATTCTATGAATAATTTAACTGCATTTTAACAATAACTTTTGATATGTTTGCAGTAATGTCTTCATATTGGTTTTATATTTTGGGAGCTGCCTTAAGTCCCCATTTTGAGAAAAGGATGGGGATAAATTAACAGTGACAATAATGTGATGATGATCATATTTATTGTTTGAAGAAGTATTCATCATTTTCTACTAGAGAATTCTAATGTGCTCTCTTGAACTACAATATTCGTTTAGAGTTCTCTAGAAAAAAATTAGTACCTTACCCAACTATGAATCCCAGCAGCCATGGCAGTGAAAGAGGTGCAAAAGTGTTGAAACTGTGTAATATGCAGACACCTACATCTGCCAAATAAGCTACACTTGTAGGTCTATTACTTGATGCTAGATGCATACCTATACTCTCCCTCCTCCAAAAAAATCCCTGGGCATGTCCATCATGTGGACATAGAATTTAAAAAATGATCTTCTTCTTTGTCCAGACTTGAGCTAAAATCCCTCTGTGAGAGTTTTGCATAGAGTTATCCAACTGTATTGTTTGGCTTTCACAGGCTACTTGTGTAGCCTTATTCTTGCACAATAAGCATGATGGCTTCTAAATCAGGTTGTGATGCTAACATTAGAATGGTTTTCACAGAAGACTTCACACAGGAGTGCATTACACATTTTTTGCAACAACTTTGGAAGCGGTCCTGATTAAAGTTCCAAGAAAACATTCTTTTGCTTTTCTTTTCTCTCTCCACACTTTCCCACACAATTATCTAGTGAGTGATGTGCCAAAATCTATGCAATGAAATGGGTAGCAAAGTAAACAGTACTTGACTGATGAAATCCAGGGAAGAAAGAAAGAAGGAAAGCATGAAAGAAAGAAAGAAAGAAAGAAAGAAAGAAAGAAAGAAAGAAAGAAAGAAAGAAAAAAAGGAAAAATATGCGGTTACCTCTGAAACTCACATTATGGTGCTCAAAGCCTTAATCTACATATGCAGGATTAAATAACGGCTTTTGCACATCTGTGCCAAAATCTAGTCACGCTAACTACATATGTTCTGTATGCTTTACATAAGGGAGAAAACTATTACTCTTTAAAGTGATTGTTTAACTGAATCTGTAATTCTGGTGTTCATCCCTAACAGTTGGTGGTTGCTCTGACTTGCAACTGCCTTAACACCTGAATTTGATATATGCTTCCATTGCCTGTGGTGGCATGGCTTCTCAGAAATTGCCAACCACCAGCAACAGGTCTCATAACAGTCATACAGATAGAGGAAACATGGGTTAATTAGCACCACCACTATTTCCTCCTCCTCTGCCTCCTTCTTCTGAACATTCAAGATGACTCCAGCTTATGACGACCTTGTTGTAGGGTTTTCTTGGCAAGATTTATTAAAAGAAGGTTTGCCATTGTCACCTTTTAGGCTAAGATTCCACTGGCTTCCAGTCCATTTTTAGGCACAATTCAAAGTGATGGCAATGACTTCTATAGTCTTACATGACTTGGGATCAAGCTATTTGAAAGACTGTATTCTCCCTTATGAATCTGCTCTTGCTTTGAGATCTTCTGTGGATGCCCTTCTCTCTGTTCCTCTATCTTCTCAGGTACTCCAGGTGAGAACATGAGAGAAAGCCTTGTCAATTGCTGCTCTCAGGCTTTGGAACTCCCTTCCTAGAGAATGGCATTCTCTCTGTTTTCCTTCCATAGGCAGGTGAGGACATTTATATTTCAGAAGAGCTTTGAAAAATATTATGTGGGGGTATGGGATCTTTTCACTTATGTGTGGCAGTACTAAATGTATAGAGGACTCCAGTTAAAGATAAACAAAGTATTTTATTCGAACTGAAAATGTACAAGAAATCAGACATTCTTAAGAACCATGCAAGGCTATCAGAAAGTGAGGAAAGAAAAGTTGGATAGAGAGAGATTGGAAGGGTGATACCAGTCCTGGAGAAAGGGTCATAGTGGAGGTACTCAGACAGCATCTGAGGGTAGCATGGAATAACTACAGACTACAGACTACAATTGCCTGGGGTTGAAGCTAGAGTTTTATACCCTATTTCATCCTGCAGTGGTGCACTGACAAAGCTGTAATGGCTTTCCCATGGTACTCACAATGGGGTCCAGAATGGGCTGATTGCTTAACTCCTGAGTAATAAAACATTGATGGGACTCATGTCAACCTCTTAATGTTCAGTCAGGTAGAGTGTATAGGGAATAGCTCCCATAGGGTGAGATCGAGGGATGGTCTCTGATTTCTCACCAAACTCAGCAGTTTGTATTCATTGTATTCAATCTGAAGCTGTGGAGGGGTTAGTACAAACCCATCAGCATCAAGTTTTATGCATAATCCTATCTAAACATTCATGACCCCAAACACTTCTTCAGCCAACACACCCCTGATAGTATTCTCTGGTCATGAATAAGCCCAATTTATGAAAATCACATATCTCATAGAGGGGTGGTAGGGTATGGTAAACACTATTTTAAAGATAATCTCAGTTGATTTCAAAAGTACTTAAGATCATTTTGAGCATTAACAGCTGCTGAGCCAGAATACACAAGGTCACTGACTCACAATAGGGAAGCAGGTATGTTTTCCACTGTGGAGACAATGAATTTTTGTCAGAACTGGAACTGAGAAATGGGGACATTGCTTTGATTAGAGCAGCTCTGATGATTAAGCAGCATCAATATATACCAAGTTTCTGGCTTCAGGGTAGCTACAGATGTTCAGGTCTCAGCTTTCTCTGGGTGCTGCAGTCTATCCTGAGCTGCAGAGAATAAACAGCTTGTAATCGAGAGCAAAACTGCCTGGGGTAACTGTGTCTAGCACTAACAAATTGTCGAGAGATAACTTCCTACACATCTTAAAGAAAACAATTTAAAAATAGCAGAATTATATTTCTACCCATTGACCTTCCCAAAATGACAAAGGCAACTAATTATACAAGAAACACAAGCGTTTGCAGTTAGCAGGCAATAGGATTGTGTATTCAGTCAATAACCTTGGGAAGACAAACATTTCCAGTGATCCTCCAAATCTAAAGTTATTGGAGGGCGGAGATAATAATAGAAGAGGAGGGGGAGAGGTTGTTTCAGATTGCTACTGGCGTCCTGGTGCTGAGCTCTGTATATTCAATGCCTTTAAGTCAGTGGCTAATATATTTTGTGTGCTGCTAACAATCCCTTGTTTAGGGCTGTTTATAGAGAAGGAGTGCAGCCCAATGCTTTCTAATTTTTGTCATTGTTGTTGTTTTCTTCTAGCAGTGGAAGTTTCCACAACTGAATACAGTATCAGTTTTGTGTATACATGAATGTTCTGCTGTCCTGCCTAAGAGTGAGCACTTCCCAGAAAATCTCTTTGTTCTACCTATGAAACAGGTACATTCTCCCAAGTGCAAGCACATCCATTCCTCCTCCAGATAGAATTGGCTTTGCTGTTGTGTAACTTCAAATCATTTCTGACCTATGGTGACTTGAAGGTGAACCTATTACGGGGCTTTCTTGACAAGATTTTGTTCAGAGGAGGTTTGCATGACACAATCATGATGAATCTTCAGGAATATTGAACACTGCTGCTTTTTGTTCATAGTGGTGACTAATCTTAAAGGCCCCACATTTGAGGATGTAGGTCATAGCATCTAGAATTATGTTCCTAAGACTATCTGCAATAGGAGACACAGGTAATGAAGTGACACTGTCCATTCCTTTCTCCTTGCAAGTATAGGAGAAGCAGAACTTTGCAGTGCAACATTATAAGTGTCAAATGAATAAATGAAAAATAAATCATTTGATGGTCAACCATGAAAGGATAAGACTAGACACAGAAAACTGGGTTAAATAAGGGCCATTTTATTTAATCTAACATATTTAAGTTGGGTTGGCCTGGAAATGGAGCAACGGGGGGAGCAACTTGATGGGGGTTCGCCTGAGACCAGATGTCACCCCGTGATTACTTCTATAGCCCTACCATGGGTGAAACACCTCAGCCCCAAAGGCAATCCAAAAAATTTTGGCTGCTTCCTGGCCTGGCATAATTGGAAGGTAACTCCCAGGAAATTCTCATCCAAGCTGCAGGTCCCTACCTAGAGATGAGAACCTGAATCTCAGGTTAGCCTCAAGAGTAGCCTCCTTCCCTATCCCCTGGGATGCAGGGCCCTAAAGAGGGAGTTTCAGAGCCCTACTCAACACCAAAATGATGCCAAAAGGTGATCACCGAAGTCTTATGTTCTCCCCCTGCTAGCTGCCAGGGGAAAGCCCATTTAATGATACCATCCTAATTTCATTTTTGCACGGCATTTCTTAAGCGAAAGGGCCCCTTGAGCATCGTGTAAATGGGAGGAGTGGTCTGCATGACGCACTCCCATTTATGCGATGCTCAAGAGCCTCATGCACAGCACATACGCACCTTTTTATTTTCAGCTTTTAGCTGAAAATGGTGCGTACTTGCACACTGGTCAGGGGCCTGGGGCAAACTTACCTGCCCTGAGGAGCCTCTGGAGTTGGGCCAGTCGTGCTTCCTGTTCTCAGTGCAGCCTACAGCTCCCAGGCTGCACTGTGGAAGGAAGAGGCAGGGCGTGGGCGGGGCGCTTGCACAACCAGGAAGCTGCTGTGAAGCCCAAGCAGCAAGGACGTGAAAGCCTTCCTCTGAAGGCTTCTTCAACGAGTGCCACCCCCCACTCCTGCAAAAAGGTAAGGTGCAGAAAGGGCCTAAGCCAATCGTCCAACTGCCACAGATACAGTGTGGGATAAAAAAAAGAAAAAAGTAGAAGGGAAAAAAAATTCTTATCCAGCCCTGAAGAGACCAGATGAAACTCACACTGCAGTGAGGTCAAGAGGATGAGTTGCACTGAAATGAATAAAGAGGGCATGTGAAGGGGCATTCAGGCTTAAACAGCCTCCTGTCCTATTCTTGTCACATGGTGTGATCCAGCACTGAATGTCAATCACTAATCATACTCTGCTTCTATCATGGAGACCATCAAAGAATTACCTTCTCCCACAGTGTAATTTGCTGTGCAGATGCAGGTAAACAAGACTTATATTCTTTCTCCACCCTCCTTTATCTGCCATGGACAAGGGATAAGCATCTGCTTAGTCCCTTTCTCCCACTAGGCTGGCCAAGACAGCTCTGACCCCCTGTTGCAAATTTCCCAGGGACAACACATTCCACTTTTTTGAAAATGAATGCCACCACTTCTCTGGCACTCTGACCATTGGAAAATTATGTTAGGGTGAGTAAGATAGTGGCTTAACCACCTGCCCAGGGCATTGCAAAACTCATTATTCACTATCCGATGGACACAATCAGTGCACTTCAGATTACCTGCCCCCGCCACATTTGTCACGGCAAAAATTTTTTGGGGGAAAAAAACAGAAAAAATCCAGGCCAACAACCTTCTATGACGTGAAAACCTTCCAGCGCTTGCAAAAACAAAGCCTTGCCCTTCAGGAAGCCCAAATCATTCCCTCCAAGATGAATGACTAAAACAGCAGGAGGAGCCCCAACTCAAACAAAAGGAGCAACAAACAACTAGAGGCCTCTTTTGCCCAGCCATTCCACAGTGGCAACATCAAGCAAACCTAGTTGGGCCCCAAAATGACAACCTTGGGCATGGTGTGCCACCCAGAAAACCATTCTGTGAGTGCAAACCAGGACCCATCTTCTTACCACACAGCACCTAGAAGCTAACAGAGAAAACAGAACATAATTAGTGGAGTGAAACAGGCTCAAAATTTAAGAGAGCACACATACCTCTTAGCAGTAGATGATTTCCAGTGCCCAATGCCCTGGATATCTCGTAGGCTCAAGCCCATTGCTGATGCAGTGGAGGCCACCCCAGTCCTAAAGGAATGGGTGCCAAACGTTACCCCATGCAGGCCTAAACATTGCAAGGTCTTTGAATTACCAATCTAAAACTGATATCTGATAAGGGGGGATAAGTCAATGTGACAAAACAATACTCCTAGTCTTTCTCCCCTGTGCAGTACATAACACTTCAGAGCACAAACAGAGCATAGATCCAGGTCTGAACATAATCCCAAATGCACATTCACCTCAACCCTTTCTGATTAATTTTGGAGTGCCTAATGTGCAAAGTGCACCCTGACTCATAAACTCCAAGTCCACAAAGACTAAAGCCTTAGCAGAAACATCACCTTTTCCAGCCAAAACCAACTTGCCCAAAAGAAGGCAGTCAGACACGCAGCATGAAACAGCACCACCTCATAACTAGAACTACAAATAATGGGCCAAACATTGTCCTATCCCCTGAGGACATCTAGAGACAAGGACACATGACTATCAGAAACTTGCCCACACTCCCTAGACCAATCTTGCAGTGCCTTACATACCCTAAAATCGAATGTGGAGTCCTCAGAACCCTATGCCTTAGATGACAGCTTAGCCCATATAGACTGAGGTGCCCCTTATAAACACAATATTGAAAAACGTGCTCACCAGGAAGAGGCCTCTAACCCATTAACCCTTCTAAAAAAGCTCAAATTATTTTCCAGCCCTCTGGTAACCAGATCTAGTACTGGGGCGAAGGAGAGAACAATGGCTAGAGCAATCTCACCCCTCCAAGCTTCACAGGTCTATTGACATAGGCCCTTTTCGCACGCAGTTTTTTTGCACGAGGGCCCCTCAAGCATCGCGTAAATGGGAGCGTAGGTCCGTACGACGCACTCCCATTCACGCGACGCTCAGGAGCCTAAAGCGGGACGCGCACACATTTTCTTATTTTCGGCTCTAAGTTGAAAATACTGCATGGTCGCACAATGCTCGCGGGGCCTTTGCGCACTTACCTGCGTGCGGTGCGCTGAACAAGCCGGCCCGGTCCTGCTTCTTCTGCCAACACAGCCTACAGCTCCCAGACTGTGCCATGGAAGGAAGGGGTGGGGCGCTAGTGCGACAGTCGCGCTACCAGGAAGCGACCTGCGGGACAAAGGAGCAGGGAAGCAGCAGTGTTCTGGACGAGGCTTTTCGTGCGAGATGCCCTCCCCAGTTGTGTGAATGGGTAAGGTGCAAAAAGCCTCATAGGAACAGGTTTGGAGTCTGCTTTCAAGGCCATTTGTGTAAAGCATTCCATCTGTTGGCAGGAAAGAGTATCACTATCCCGTGATCGACACCAGCCACAAAGGAGTGCTGGAACCAAATGTTATAGGCCTTTTTTGCACAGCGTTTTTGAAGCAAAAGGGCCCCTTCAGCGTCGTATAAATGTGAGGAGTGGTTTGCATGATGCACTCACATTTATGGGATGCTCAAGAGCCTGATGCAGACCACGCACACACCTTTTCATTTTCGGTTAAAAGCCGAAAATGGTGCACGGTCGTGCATCGCTCTGGGGCCCTGCTTGCACTTACCTGGCGTGCGGTGCCTCGGGAGGTGGGCCGGTCGTGCGTTCTCTTCTCAGTGCAGCCTGGGAGGTCCCAGGCTGCACTGCCAATGGAAGAGGTGGGGCGCTTGCGCGAAGAAGAAGGAGCTGTGGAGCTGAAGCAGCAGGGACATGGCAGCATTCCTTCCAAGCCTTCTCGCACGAGAACTCCAACCCAGCAATGCGAAAAGGTAAGGTGCGAAAAGGGCCATAGTGCAGACACTGAATTACAAAATCCCTAACCAGATGTATAAAACTAGGGGATTTAGAGGACAATGTGTTAATAACATTAACAGCTGCCATGTTACCATACCAAAAATTGACAGAGGAATTAGCCAACTTCTCAGCCAAATCCTAACAGTTACCACAATTGGAAAAAAATCCAAAAACATGAAATCAATCAGTAAGTCAACCTGAGTCCATTCCTCAGGCCAAAGCCATGGAACCTCCTGATCCTTGCTGACCCCCTCGCTGATCCTTGGATTCCCCTGTGCCTTTGGGGCAAATCCAAAAGGAATGCAACCCAGAGCAAATTGAGTAGACATGTTTAAATTTACAAAGACACCTATTGCAAAAACTCCCAACACAGCTTACCTTGACTGAAAGCAATCCCATGACTATTTCCTAAGGTTTCTGGGCCAAGTGACCACTATGAGATAGCTTCCCCTGAATAGGGCAAGCAGGGGTCATCAAATGCAACCACAGCTATGAATGCATCTGATCCTACCTCAGCATGGGGCTATAGCCACCCATATCCTGAAAGTTTCATTTATAAAACAATCGCACCAAACCTGAGAAGCCATAAGTTCTAAGAATTATGTCCATATACCTGATGAATTAATAAGCTCTCCAAGATTGGATCCTGGCAAGAAGATCAGCATAGATGAAAAAAACAGAAAGTTCTTCCAATTCCACTCAACTTTGTTTCCTAATTTTTTCTTTCTCCTTTTCATTTAGTGTCTTCCAATCTTTTTCCTCTACTTCCCGATAGAAAAGAGAGAAGACGTCAACATAATCCCCATGAAAGATTTTGTCAGTTATAGCCTGTGACAAATGATTTCCCAGATCCATGTTAATATCTCTAAAAGGAATGACACAATAAGCCACCTCACTATAGGCACTTGTAGCTGGCTGCTGTGTACTCACTAGTGACCCAGCAGGCCACTAAGAATGAATACCATGCATATGAAAAGGGAAGCTAACTGGCCACTCAAAGGAATGCCAAACTGTCTAACCTGAGCAACACCACTCAACAGAATGCCAGCCTGACTTACCAGAGTATAAAAATAAACAGGAGGAGCCTTAAACTGCATTGTACCATTGCCTTGAACACTGTGTGTTACCATGATCATCTCACCCTCTGACCACTCAGGGCAAACACTGCCTATGTTACTTCCGGTGTGGCACTGTAGGTGAGGACCCCCAGATATCATTTTTATATTAACCAATTCGGCCTTAGCTGGACTGCTTTCAGTCACCCCACTCCACGTGTTTGCGAGGTTCTCCGGACAAGCACGGACAGAGTGCGGCCGCCAATGGTTTTCACATTCCAGACTCTATTGAGGCCAGCAACTCCAGCCTCGCTCATAGCTTCAGGGAACTTCCAGCCGCAAACTCCACAGTAGCCGCATGGCTCTCAGCCAAGCCACTCTTTATGTTGGGCCATCAATGTCCCGGCCACGCTATTGTCATCAAGAGCAAATTCGATCATGTTAAACTTGACCTTTCCAAATCCTTTGTCTAGCGCCAAAACTCCTTTTGTTCTCACCTGGCTTGCCCTAGCCGGTAGGCACAAACTCCCCTATAAAAACCCCGCGTTTCCAAACAGTCTTCGGACTGCTTTGGACTTCCATTCTGCCTTGCTGCCAGTTGTCTAAGGAAACTCCCCTCAGCTCCCCACGCTGAGCTTTCCTTCCCGGAACTCTACTTCTCTTCAGGACTACGAGACCAGGTGTCGTATTGCCTTCCCAAACAAATTTCCGTTTCTATTTCCAAGTTAGTTAGTTTATGTCCTGTCTTTTGTGTTTTTGTCTTTAATAAAGAATTGTTTGTTATTGGAAAAACCTTGTTTAGCCGCTCTCTGACCCGCCACTGTATACATTGGGTTAAAGATCTTGCTAAAGTTACCCTGCGTCTCGCTAGTCAAGAGAGTGCTCCAGCTAATTTTCCCCATCTTGTATCTTAATTTAGCAATCTGGGCTCCCCTCCCAGGACCCCCAAACACACAGGGTAACACTTACCTCTATGGGATTACTCCAGACACCTCCATGGCTACCTGGATAGAAATATCCCATGTGAAAATGTTCCAGGTGTAGTGCTATTACCTGACTCACGTGCCAACTGCTGATCAGTGTTGTCATTCCATTCTGCCACTACAGGTGCCTCTTGATCACCTTCTACCAGCAATACTTCTGGCAGCACTTCTTCATCCTCCTGATCCAGTGCTTCTAATTAAGATAAAACCATAGCATTAAAATTGCATCTGCTTAGCGTCCTTCTTAGCAGCGCACCTATGCTCCAGTTCTCCTAGCTTTGCTAAAATAGCAGCCCTTTCACTCATCTCACTCTCTTCATCTGATGAAACAGTGGAGATCAGAACAAGAGTGCTTCCAGGATGGATTCCTAGCAAGACTTTTACCCCTGGAATTACCAGATTCCCTTCCTGAATACCATAGTATAACAAATTATTCTAACCTACATCAAAATAACAGTCTCAAAAATGATCAGCCCAAACTCCCAAAGATCAGGCTTGCAAATGTCCAAACCAATGTTCAAAAGAATTAGGGCCTTCAAGAGGACCTAGCCCAGTCAATTGCTAGTCCTTTACTCAGGAGGATTAGGCCCAGAAGGATCCAGTTAAACCAAGAAGAAGAATTCCTGGTCCAACACATAGAATGACAAACCATAAACAGCAGGCCAATGCAGATAAACCAGTCCCAAAATTATAAATATAACTGGTAACTACAGGAAACAATCACTAGTGATAGAAGCAATAATTAAAAACAGGCCCAAGGAAGTCCAAGCTCCCAGTCTTGACTAAGTGGGCCTAGCAGCTTCAACACAGTCCCCTAGGCCACACAGTAACAGGCCTACTAAGGAATAATACAGGTCATTTCCTCACTAGAATGTTACTGCTATTATTCCACTTTCAACATCCTATGGAATCCTGGGGTTTGCAGTTTAGGGAGGAGCTAGGCTAGGCTAGGCCCCTCACTAAACTGCAAACCCCAGGATTCCATAGGATGTTGAAAGTGGAATAATAGCATTATAACAGTCTAGTGCGGAAATAGCTTCACTTCTCAACAAAGCAAATACAACTTCTCCTCACACGCACACTAGTGTAGAGTCTGTCCAGGCAAGGCCTCACAACTCTGCCTGAGAAAATTAAAAAGAAAATGACAACTGAATAAGGACCCCAAAATGGCAGCTGCAAGGCAGAGGCCCAAAGATAACAACATAGCAACCCAAAAAAATCAGCTTGCCAACACTAAGGACTGGCAAAACAATAAAAACTAAAAAGAATGCCAGCTGAAAGGAACAATGCTAAACCATGAAACAATTAGAACTATTCTAGGTTCAAAAGTGTACACAATACTATAAAATGGCATCCAAAAGGTTCTCTCCTACCCCCCGAATGGCGGCTGTAAAGACACAAAATGGCATTGTCCTCATTGTGAACACAAAATGGCAGCCACTAACACCCCACAGTAGCACTGTACACAATGGTAGTTCCCTCACTGCTAACTGCACTGGAAACAAATGGAGTAACCAAAAAAGCCATGCCCAAAATGCCATAACACAAATGGTGTCCTGTCTAGCCCAACAGAAAAAAAGAGAGGCCTAAGCAAAATGGCTGCCTTATAAAGCAAAAGGAGTAAACAAAATGACTACAGCTATGATGCTAGAACCAAAAAAAAAGGCATTCCACACTGCTGAACAGGAAGAAAATGATGGTTCACACATAGGAAAATTGACCAGAAAAATGGCTGCCACAACTCCCCAAATGCAAATAATTAAGAGGTACAGGGTTGGACTCTTAACTGCCAAGAAAAATAAGCAACAGCACTCAGAAACAAAATAGCAATCACAATTACACTGCCAAAACTGTGCTCCGCTGCCAAAACCGCACTCCAAAGAAGCGGCCTGAACAACAGAATTGTGATTGCAATCGAGGTGAAGCACCCAAGGAAAAAACTGAATCCAGCTAGAAATTAAGCAAAAACTGAACTGCACACAGAAAGGAACCACCAACGCTCAAAACACATGCACCCAGACAACTGCTATCCATACCTAACACCACCCAATATAAATAAATCACTCTATACAGCCAAGTCACCAAGAATAAGGGAAAATGAGGAAAGGGAAAATACAAAGTGTTTATAAATATAGAGCAAAATGAAGAACAAAACCCAAGAGAAACCCCCTAAGCCTAGTGGGGCAAGACTCCCCTCCCAGCCTGATGGGCAACCAGAACCAATATAATATCCCAGGAACAAAATTACCCCACAAAGGATGAATAAACACCTAAATGAAACCCCCAATTGATCTACTGTCAAAACCCCAAGATCTCAGGAGTAGCCAACACTGATCTAGGCCATTTCTGCCCTACACTGTAATACTGCTACTAACATATATACCCAGTTTTGCCCAGGATCTTATTTTCTCATAGATGATATTCGTTAGAAATGCCTTAGGAATTATCTTACTTTACCTTAGGAATTAGATGCAGTTGAAATACACAGTTTTGAGATCCTGTGTCTCTAATTCCCCAAACTGCCTTGTCCAGTATGTGCAACTTTCCCCCATATTCCCCAATCCAATCTGTATTCAGAGCTGCTAGGCCTCGTCTCCATAGCAACCAGCCTGAGCTCTCTGGCTGAGAATTCTAAAGGTCCCTCTCTGATCTGCCAACCCCAGGATTCCATTGAATCTTCATAGCCAGCCAATCATATGAGGTCTTCTCACCTCACACAGCTAATCATATGAGGTCTTCGCCTGCCTGATGCAGACAAACAGAAAAAGTCACTCACAGACTTTGACTTCTACATAATAGATTATTCCACTTTCAACATCCTGTAGAATTCTGGGGTTTGTAGTTTACTGAGACCAAAGAGCTCTCTGGCTAAGAATTCTAAATGCCTTTTCCTAAACTGCAAACCTCAGGATTCTATAGGATGTTGAAAGTGGAATAATAGCACTATAACAATGTAGTGAGGAAATTGCCCTAAACAAAAAGGTTCCAGCACCAAACCTCTAGATGAGTAAAGCCTCCAGCACTGAAACAATCAAAGAGGGCATGTGAAGGGGCAACCAGGCTTAAATAGCCTCTTGTCTCACCCCTGTCATGTGTTGTGATCAGGCATCAAGCACCAATCACTCCTTACACATTGGTCTCGATTATGGAAACCATCAAATAATTCCCTTTCCCCTATAGCGTCATTCAGCATATAGGTCCAGGTAAGCATTCCCTAAAACACATACAACATGAAGCTGTACAAAACAGTATAATACAGAAGAACCTGTCTATTAAAAAAGTATAATCTCCTTAGCATATTTAATGTGCTTGAGCATGAATCAAGTGATCCCAAGAGCTATTAGATATAAGTTCATTCCTGTGAATAATGAGGAGAAACGATTTCTCAGAACTCAAGCTGTAAGATCCTCATTAATGTATTGGTATCAATAAATGAAATATAACTAACACCACATCTCATTTGCATAATGGATGAGACAACAAAAGCAGTTCCAGATGTCAGCTAAGCACCTGGAGCCAAATGAGTTTTGTGGTGTTTTTGAGATGCTGACAGGCATAAACGTCTGGTGTGGATGGCTGAGCATAATGGGTAAAATGAAATAATCCCCAAGAGGAACAAAAATTCCATGCAATAGCAAGGCTTAAGAGCTGGCATGGTGTAGTGATTTGAGTGTTGGAGTAGCACTCTCAGAGTTCAGGGTTCAAATCCCAGTTCAGCCCTGGAACCACATTGGGTGACCTTGAACAAGAAATACCTCTTCAGCTTTAAAGGAAGGCAATGAAAAAACTAATCTGAATAAATCATGCCAAGAAAATCTATGATAATGACTGTATGACTATAAATCAGAGTCATTTTGAAGGCACATTAAAAACAACAAATCAAGGTTTATCAATTAGGGCATAAGTCATAGCTGTCAGAAGGAACCTATTTTGCAGGTCCGAGTATCATTCCTTGTAGGGATGGGACGAATCCAGAATTTTCAAAATCCGAATCTAGATCCAAATTCCTGGAAGGTTCTGGGAATCTACGAATCTCACAAATCTCAAATCTTTTGAATCCTTTTTCTAAAAAGAGTTTAAAAAGCAAGGGAAAGAAGGATAATCTTAGGAAAAACAATCTCTCAGCCTCAGCAAAAGCCAAGGCAAAGGCAAACTTCCCTCTGAAGAAATCTGGCAGGGACAATTGTCATAAGTTTTGCCTCAGGATCTCCCCAGACTGAAAATGACATGAAGGCCCTTTCTACACAGACAAGAAAATGTGGATTAAACCCACATTTTCCTACCTATGTAAACAGGACCACATACTAGAGTACAAAGATAATCCAGGTCCAAACTGGGTTTTCTTTGCATAGCTCCTTCTGGCATTCTGGGGTTTGTAGTTTAATGATGCACCAGCACACTTTGGCAGAGAAAGCTGTGACATCTTGTAAAACTACAAAGCCCAGAATTGTGTATGAAAGAACTTTGCAAGGGAACCGTGCAAAGGAATCTTTCAGCTGTCCTCGAAACCTCAAGCTTGTAGCTTCCAGTCAAGTGCTGAACTTAAATATTAAATGTTCAATTTAAATATCTTAGAATACAACCCCAGATGTAATTTCTGAAATTGTAAGCAAAGGTCATTATTACTCCAAGGGAAAAACTCCCCTACTTACCATCTCCTGCTGTGTGTCTGGTTTCCAGGTTTTCAAGTGTCCCAATCACCCAGACATTCAGGCATCCCGGTCTCCAACAAACTATTTGATTGGTGGATTTGAAAGATTTGGTTTGCCTATTTTAGCACAGGGATTCGGGTTTGCAAATCTCGAATCCTTGCTCAGGATTTGAGGATTCGGATGGCCCATCCCTAATTGCTTGGCATCTTCACAAAAACCATCTCAGATAGAAGGAAGGCCAGGACAGACCTCTATCTGAAACCTTAGTAAGTTACTGTTCCTCAAAGTAAACCTGGGCTGAGCAACCCATAGCCCTTCATATGTTGTTTGACACAGTATCAATCATCTTCCACCATTGACTATGCTGGCCAGATTGATGGGATTTGCCACCTAATAGTAACTGGAAGGCCAGAAGTTGCCTAACCCAGGATAATGGGCTAGATAAACCAATGCCCTCATTCAGTAGCATTATACGTTCACTTCCTAGCAGTGATATCAGTTTTATCTTATTCCTTCCAGTTTGGCCTATTTCAGTTTATAAATATCGCATATATAAAGCATATTGTATTAATGGAGTTCATTACTATATGTGAGTATTTACATAAATACTGTCATGCAGTTCCACACTGTGGGTATCTACAATATTTGCCAAAATGAATATTCACAGTAAATACCCTGTCGAGTTTGACTCAGTGTGAGTTTTGTTTTGGCTTGTTATCTCACCATTAGAGTGGGAAGCATTTTTAAAAATGAACTCAGCTTTGTTGTGGTATTGTGCTCCTACCACAATGATTATTTATCTGTACAGTTAGAAGCAGCAGGGTGAACATAAAGGCAGCACTCAATGACAGAACAGCTATCAAAGTTAAAGCAGTCTTAAGTTCCATCATACAGATGAGGAAATGAGATGGAGAGAATTGTCCAAATCCACAGGTGCAATCAAGAGTCAGGATACAAAGTCACACTTTCTGTCAAGTTTCACCAATGTCTGTTTTATTTCTTTAGATATGCATATATTTCTTGTTTCATGATTTTAGCCATTTTCCCATTATCTTTGACTCACAACAGGCCCTCAGGGCCAGTTACAGCACTAACAACAAAATCACAAGTGCTAGAACAATGCAAAAGGAAAATTAGCTTATAAAATCAGGGATCACATGCAGTAAAAGAACAGCAAGCATATGAATATCACCAATGTATATCATCCTCTGAATTCATGCTTAGCAAAGCAGTGGTCCTTTCCACTCCACCCTCCCAACCCGCTATAGGGATGGGAGAAAGATAGAATTGTTACCCCAGTGGCAGACCACATTCCGGGGGATATAAAATTGATATCAATTATGCTCTCCATGCCAGAGAGGTTGCCTGGGTGAGCGCATAGACAAATAGGTCGAACGACTGAACCTACGTCAAGGCCAGGAAAATCCCCAGTCATGTTTCCCAAGGAGATCTCAGGTTAGACAAGTCTGCACAAACAAAGGGTCCTCAGCCATGAATAGCCAACTTGAAGGGATTACCAGGTTTTCTCCAGGTTGAGCCACTCCGACCTTGGAGAATCCTACAACGGCAAGGTCTACTTACATGAACCGATCATGCAAACCAACAAGTTGCTATTGTGCAGCACTTTTCCTTTTATTTTGGCCATTGTTTTTCTTGGGAGAGGGCCTGCCCTTGAGGTACATTCTGCCCTATAAGTAGTCCCCATTTTTAGTACAAAAATTTATAAGTAGTAAAAGAGGATTACTTAAAATAAAAGAATCAATTAAATATTTAGGAATAGAGATTACAAAAAATTTACAAGAATTACAGGAAAAAAATTTCAAGAAATTAAGATTAGAAACAAAAAGGAAATTAGAGGACTACAAAAATATAAAGCTATCGTGGTTTGGTAGAATAGCAGTGGTAAAAATGAAAATTTTACCTAAAATTAACTTTTTGTTTAGAATGTTACCAATAAAAATATCAGAGGAAGAATTAAAGGAGTGGCAAAAGATATTAAATAATTTTTGTAATGGAAATAAAAAATCGAGGATTAATAAGAAATATTGGTATAAAAGTCAAAAAGAAGGTGGCCTGGGACTTCCAAATTTAAAATGGTATTATTATGCAAATCAATTGAGATATATCATAGAGGGGGTTTCAGGAAAGGGTGATTTAGATTGGTTAGAGATAGAAGATATGAATATTGAGACAAAATTAGAAAATATATTTTTTAGGAATTTTTCAAAGAAAGAAATGGAGAAGATAGAAAATCCTTTTATAAAAAATATAATAGAAATATGGAAAAAAAATAAAAGAAAATTATTACCGAATATATCAATATTAACTCCGATAGTGATGATGGAAAAATTTCCAATAAATTTAAGAGAAATAATAGAGAAAGAAATAAAAAAACAAAAAATTTATAGATTAAAAGAATGGATGAAAATAATGATAAATAAAGATAGAATGAAAGAGAGATTGCAGGAAACTAAAATATCCTGGTTAAATTATATACAATTAGAGCAATGGACAAAGAGTATGAAAAGATATGTTAAGGATTTTAAAGAATATACTAAATTTGAACAAATTATTATTCAAAGAGAAAATATGCAAGAAAATGAAATACTAAAAGGTATTACAAGTGAAATATATAAAATATTAGCAAAAGAACAAGAAGAGGATTTTCTTAGAAAAATGTGGGAGGAAGAGATAGTACAAAATATAGATATACAAGAATGGAGAAAAATTTGGAAACAACGTCATTTAAAAAAATTATCAATAAGAATAAAAGAGAATTATTATAAATTAGTGTGGAAATGGTACTTGACTCCAGTGAAATTAAATCAAATAGATGAGAAATATTCAAGATTATGTTGGAGAGGATGTCAAGAAATTGGTACATATATGCATATGTGGTGGAATTGCAATAAGATAATGGAGTTTTGGCAAAAGGTTTTTAAAGAGATAAAAGAGATTATAGGAGCAGATATACCAGTATGTCCAAATATTGCATTGTTGTCTATATATGATAAGGTTGAGTGTACTCAAGTAAAGAAAGAATTAATAACAAATTTGTTAACTGCAGCGAGATTAATAATAGCAAAAAAATGGAAAGCAAATGAAAAATTTCAAATAGAGGAATGGTATAACGAAGTGTGGAAAATTGCAATTAATGATAAACTAACATGTAGAATTAGGTTTATGAAAGGTTTGGTTAAAGGGAATGATTTTGAAGAAATTTGGAAAATATTTTTGGATAAAGTTCTGAAAAGAGATAGTAATACTACCCTGTCAAAAGAAGAATGGCAATTTTGGAAAGTGGATTAAATAAAATTGGCTCTGGGGGGTGGGTATTTTTTAGTTTTAGTTTTGTTTTTCTTCTATGTTGTATATTTTGTAATTCTTAGTAGGTGTGTGTGTTAAACTTGTGATTTATAGATTTAAATGGATAGGTGATGTTAATGCTTTTTTAAAAAAAAAAAGTTAAAAGAATTAACAATAGAAATAGATTAAAGGGGATGTGAAAAATATTGAATTAAATGTGAAATTATAACAGTTGAACAGATTTATAAATTTAAGGGTAAAGGTGCAAAATAACAATGAAAGTTAGTATTGCTTAAGAGAAGAGAAAAAAAGAAAAAGAAAAAAAAATTTTTTTAATTCACTATTATGTATATCACATGGTGTTTAATTTTTTTTTCTTGTTTTGTATTTGTGATTCAGTTATATAAATAAAAAAAAAATAAAAAAAAATAAAAAAAAATAAGTAGTCCCCATTTTTGAGGGTCTTTTCAGAGAACTCCCCACCATGCTAGCAGACTGACACTCTGTTAGTTGAGTGTTCCCCTCAGCCACCTCTCTTCACTGAGCTCCTTCATTCTCACTGCTTCCCGGACTGAAGACTTCTGAACAGGTGCAGTATCACTGCCTTTACACCCTCTCCACTATATCCCCTATAATTTTTCACCTTTTTCCCTTCCCGATAGGCTTTGTGCGCATGAGTGAGTGAGTGCATTGGTGCATGAGAACACATTTGTTAACAAAATGCATTTATTAGTATGATTGCCTGGCTTTTTGCTTGGTCTGACCCTGTAAAAATTGGGTAGAAGATCCTGCTAGGTTACCCTGCCCTTGGTTCTGCTAAGGCCAGTGCTCTGCTAATTTCCCCAATCTTTGCATTTTTGGAGAAAATCAAGGGGACCCCCAGAAGTCAGTATAACAGAATGGTGACAACACTTATTCATGATGTAATCACAGTTCCATCGTTCTCTTGACCCCTGGCAGCACAATTGCACCACAAATCACTGACGGGTTTTCCCTATTAATGACTGGCGATCACACCACCGTCATGGACTTACCTTGTCTGCAGAGGGCCTGGAAGTGCAATTGCTGTGCTTTCTGCCCTAGAGAAGCCTGGGAAACTATCCAGTTGAACTGTAGCAGGAAGAAGCATGGGCATTATGCTTCCTGGAACACAAAGGCAACCAATGCAGAGAGGAACACACTGGATGTCTCTATAACCAGGTAAGGTGAAAAAAGGGCCAGTATTAAGCTGACTTTAAGCAATACCTTCAATTATCTGTATGCTGGAATGTAGTACTGAAGTGAACTTCCTTTCATCAGTTTTCCTCTTATGAGGAAAGTAAATAATATTCCCTGGACATTCAACAAATATTTGTTATTCAAGGGAAGCATTAGACATCCAAATATTTTACACTCGTTATCTGAATGTACCTAACAACTGACTTATACTTAATATCTGACATACAGAGGTTTGCATCTGTTTTATTTTTCAGAAGCTAACATATACTAATATTTTACAAAGAACTCCAAAAACATCAGTCTTCCTAAAGACCTAAAAATCCTTCAGTATTGATTTTGTTGTGTTTCTCTGAATCTCACTTGCATTTTCCTCCCATACAGGTTCACATAGGGTTACACTAGATGTTACACAAGGAAATTAATGTGTGTTTAGCATGAAGTTCCCCAAATGTTTTAAATGTTTTTTCTTAATGTATACATTTTTGTATGCTTTTTTCATATGGATTAAAGTGGGTTTGTGAGCATTTCTCAAAGATGTGCATTTTATTCATCCACATTTATTTACTCAAACTTGTTATTTGAGTAAGGATGGGGGGAAAAAGAATCTTTTACTTCATTTTTTCCTTCATGATGAGAAATTGAAAAGATAAGCAGAATTTTGCTAATAGCCTTGTAAATCACAATTCCAGTTCCCTAACCATAAAACCAACAAGGAAAAACTAATGCAAATGTTCTTTCCATCTCTGAGGGTGAAGAAAGAGAGAGAGATCCAGTTTCAGAGGGGAGATCTGACCTGAGATGGTCTTTTATTTCTGAATTCAGAATTCCAAAGTCTAAAAAAAAAGGAGGAAATTGGCATGCAGAGCAAAAGTGGTTTAGAAGAAAGCAAAGGGGTTTTATGAATCTTCACCTTCCCTTACAATCCAGCCCCAACCTGGCAGCAGATTTTCTTTAGTTATTTAATTAATCAGTTATTTAATTTCTACCCCATCTTTCCCCCGAAAGGATTTCCAGCCATTTCCCTGCCACGGAAATTAATGGGGGGAAATTTATATAATTTCAAAAACCTAAATTTCAAAAACTTAAATCCATTTGTTAGTTCAAATAGAGCAGAATCACAGAATCATAGGGGGCCTCATGGGCCATTATGTCCAATGAAGAATCTCTAGCTAAACCATCCCCAGCAGGTAACTGGTCAGCCTCTTTTGAAGACATCCAGACAAGGAGCCTCAATACTTCTTGGGAATTTGGCCATTGCCAAACCACTTTTACCATCAAGAAGTTCCTTCTAATGTTCAATTGAAATTTCCCCTCCTATAATTTCAGACCTTATAATAGTCCTACCCCTAAGGCAGTAAAAAACAAACCTGCACTCTCCTCTCTGTCACAGCCCTCGCGGTATATAAAGCTGCAATCCTATCACCTTCAGTCTTCTCTTCCCCATGGTGAACAAGGTGAGCTGTCTTTCCCTTTTTTCCTTTTGTGTCATGTCTTAATTAGATTGTAAGCCTGAGGACAAGGGACTGTTTTGTTGTTCTTTGACTAGGAAAGCGCCATGTATACTGATGGTGCTAAATAAATAAATAAATAAATTTCATGTTGTGTATGTTATTGCATAAATTCCCCAGCCAGTCACAAGAAAGCTAGTCCAAAGAGCATTGTTTAGAAGGCAATAACACTTAAAAAGCTTAACTAATGGATTATGTTCAGGAAAAAATTATATACAATAGTTCCTCTTCTCTGCTGTTTCACTTTCTGCAGTTTCAATTACCTGCAGCAACATCTGCCCTCACTGTCCTCTATCCTTTCCCCCATTCCATCTCCTGGTGTAGTGGCAAGGAAATGATGAAGCCCTTTCAGGTTGTTCCATCACAGAAAGCTTTATTTTCCAAACCATTTATTTACTGCGCAGGGCAAGCGCGGAAATAAAATTTCCCAAAACTGCCCGCCCCGATTGATTAAAACACTTAGTTTTTATACCTTTGGTCAACAACGTCAGCAATCAATCACATTTCTAGTTGTCAGCCATTACATTTGGAGTTTAATACCCCCCCCAAAAACAAGGGAACAAAGCCCCAGTCACCAGATAATACAAAGCAGAGGCAGAGAGAGTATGCCTGACCCCTTTTTTATTTCCCCAGGCACCTAAGCATAGCATTAAAGGCCAATCATATTTTTAAACTGAGATAAGGCAGGGACATCTGCTGTCCAATTCACTTATTTTCCTACTCATGCAATACTTCTCTGAATTTAACTCCTTCATTCCCCCCTTCATGCCAAATTCAATTCCTTGCAATTTGAAGCATGCACCATTTCCCTATTTCCTTTATAACACAAAGGATACATACAGCAGTAGGATTCCTCCAGCAGTCAAGTATACAAAACCTGTGAACAGGGCTTTCAGACCCACGGTTTTGGGGGAAATTTTATTGTGCACAATTCCATCCTCCCTAACACTGCTCACAGAGTACCATTGTATTCCTTTCAAACACAGAGAGATTTCAATCAAAGCATATACTGCACCCTTTTCCCCTCTATTACTCTAATCATTACAGATTGAAAACTATTTAACATGCAGAGTACAGAAAAGCAGTTTAGTAAGGCCATTTTTTATGCACAAAGCAATTCTACAAACAGTGTCTTTTACCCATACTTACTTAGGGAACCAGATAATCATGTCCACATGCCTGCAGAGTACAAGAATGACTTTCTAACATTGAATACTGCTAAATGTATTTTCCCTCTTCACAATCAAATTCATTTACACAACAGTAAGACAGTTCAACCAATTTCATGCTGGGCTACCTTCATTGGTTGGTGCCCTGGGTGAAAGGTAACCCTCGTGGCCACACCAATTCATCCCAGAAGACAAACCATATACCCATTTACCATTGTAAAAGCTGGTTTCTTTCTAGAACTCATTTATGGGGGCCCGGGCCCCCCCTTTTTCCCATATAACCTCAATAAAACCATTGCTATAACTAAAGGAAAAGTCAACATTGGGATGCTTTCCTGGGCATGCCTGTAGAGATTAGGGATTTAAACTTTACATAACAATTGGGAAGTCTCCTAAGCTTAGCCCATAAACATACCCAGCCATTACTGACCTTCAGGGTGTTCAAGATCTGATTGACCAGTTGGTGAAACCAATTCACTTCCCAGCCTCTCCTGCCCAGCTTTTATCATCACCATCATTACCAGCAATTACCATATACAAAATTTTTCCCAAACCCCCACAGAACATCCGTCTGTAGTGATAAAACAGGCAGGCCAGGCTTCCTGCCCCTCCTATGCTTGCCACAACCCATAATATTGTCTCCAACATTCAGGGATCTGGCCGTGTGTAGAGCAGTGTGTACGTCCCAGGTCACACCCGCAACAGGGCCTAGTCCCCGTTTCTTCCTCTCCAGTTGCTAAGTCTGACCGTAAGTAGAGCCTGACAGCTTCCAGGTGTGTGTCAGGCAATAAGGTTGTTAATTTCTTCATTCACCAGTTGCGGATCTGACTGTGTTTAGAGTGACCAATTTCTCCTGGTCTGGCCACAGCAGAGTCTAGTCCAATTTTCTCTCCCCCTTTTTCGTCTGGAGATCTTCAGTTTCAGAGGTTTTTCAACCCAATCAGTAAAGGCTCTCTTAACCCTGGCATAAAGTATCCAAAGCTTCAACCCTGCTACCTTTACAGCTGTAGGGGCAACCAGCAACACCTAATACAATCCCCTCCACCTATGACCCAGTTGCACTCTAAGGGGAATCTCTTTCCCACATTTTCTCCCTTGTTGTACTCAGAGTTTTCCCCTAATCTACTAACTCTCCCTTATATGTCTCCTTGATCCACCCAAAATGGCCTCATGCTTTGGTTTGAAAGGGAACAAACAGCCTTATGGTTCTGTGAGGTGTGCACCTCATCCTATGCCATCCTATGATGGGGCTCTGGGAAGAAAAAAAATACTCCTTGTTTTTCTGTTGTGGGCTGCACATGGAATAAAAGTGAAAAGCCTCTGTAAAATGGGCTAGGTAGATGGTGATATCATATCACTTGCCCTGTGTTGGCATCCAGTCCAAAGACATAGCCAGGGCTTTTTTTGGGCCATACACGTTGAACTACTGTTTTTTCGGGATTTTTACCCCATTTCCTCCACTTCTCCTGAGTTCTGAGGTCTGCAGGTCAATTGACTTCCAGGTGATTCCTAGAACGGTGGTTCTTGCCTTTGGTGATCCTGTGGACAGATGCAGGTCTGTTGCTCTTGAGCATATGTGGTGTGTGGGCCTTTAGGGCTTTGTTGGTCCTTTAGCTGTCTCACAGCTTCCCTTTTTTTCTCTCTCCCTTCCTTTTCAGTCAGCGTCCTTCAACTGCAGTTCCACTTCCAGCCTGGAGGGGCGCACAATCGCCTCTCAGAAGTGCCCCCTTTTTTTCTCCCTTCCAGCTCAGAGGTGCACCATCACCTCTCCTCCCAGCTTACTCGTAGGGGTGCTCTGTCACCTCCTCCATCCAGCTGAGGCTGCGCTTTGGGAGCCATTCCAATCTCCACCTTATCGGGGGCTGGTGAGGGGGCACTCCTTTGCTGCTTGGACTGCCAACTTTCCTTTCCAGAATGTCACAACTCCCAAACCCTTGCCCTTCTCTGTCTGTGGGATGAGGAACAAAACTTTTTCCCCTTAACTGCTGGCCACTGACAGTATCCTCTTCCATTAGTCCCTGCATCTGTCAGTTGGACCATCTTTTCTGCTTTCCTCTTCCACACACTCCACATCCTTCTCTGATCCTCTTTTGGCTCTCTTGCCTTTTTCCCCCTGCCCCCACTGGGCACATTGGCTCTCAGAGACCCTCATCCTCTTCTGGGGTCTCTTTTCTTTTTGACCTCTGCTCCATCATTCGTTAATCTTCTTTCTTTCTCCGCTTGACAGCCAGTCATAAATCTTTTCATAGAGCCTTACAATCGCAGGCCCTCTAAACCTTCCTTAATTGTTCTGTGGAATCCTGTATCCTGAAGCCTTTTCAAAGACTTCCTGAAGAGATTCCTCTGCTGCATCATATGAGAGGTTGCTAACAATAGGAGTCCCTTCAGATTCCTGGAGCCTCCTCCAAACACTCAGATAGCCTTGGGTTTTTAAACAGCCCACAGCTCCAGTATTTCCAGGGGGTTCCCATCCAAGTACTAACCAGGCCCGCCCTGCTTAGCTTCCGAGTCAGACGGAGGGCGTGTTCAGGGTGGTATGGCCGTAGGCAGCTAAGCCTCTCTTTTTTAGCTCCCTTCGGTTTCATGCAGCTTTTTCCTACTATGTTAGATGGCACCTCCTACTGGCCACCGTTCTGCAGCATCCCCTCCCTCTCCTCTCAGGTAGGAAAGGGCAGCCAGGGATTGTGGTTTCCTGTAATTCTCCACTCACAACTTTAAACCGCAGAGTCTGACACTGGGAAGAATTCCTAGTGTATTCAGATCCCCTCGGGGGCCCTAAAGACACTCTCCCCCTTGTCCATGCCTGTGGGGAGTTTCTCCTGGATGATCCGCTCTACCTGCTAAATAATTTGGCTCCTTCCTTCAGTAGTGATTGGCAATCTTGCCAGTTAGGCATGTGCATTGCCATGATGCAGAAAACAGTTCTACTATCTTTCAATTCAACAGATCAGACGTGGTGAAGGGCACATATGCATAAGCCTAAACAGGTATGTACCTGTACCATGGCTTCTGATTCTGCTGCTTAGAAACCTCAGGCAGCCTCTCTGGTGGGGTCTGCCCTACTCCCATCCTCCCCCTCCTTCTCATTGCAAGCTGGGGGTGGGGAAGAACCCGCAGCCATTTCTACTTTTTTTTCTTCCATGCAAAAGCAGGCGGGTCTTTCATGCAAACGCTGATTCTTTTGCTCTTCCCCCTCCCTGTCTGTCTCCTCAGGGGAGAGGCAGTTTCCTGTTTGTGTTTAATTTCCCCCGGGGGGGGGGACCCAATATTTTACTTCTCTTGTTACTACAATTCCCATGTGCCCCAAAGTTCGTATGCTAAATGCTTTTTTTTTTTAAAATTTTGTCAAATAGAGATTTGCAGCCCCTTTTTTTTTTTTTTCTCTCTCTCTCTTTTTTTTTTTTAAATAAGTTGTTGACGTAAAAATCCAGAATTCAAATTCACCTCCTCATTCCCTCCGTCTCAAGAGGGGGGGGGTTAATTTTAGCCCGATGGCCACAAGGAGTGGGGGAAAAAAACCATGTCTTTTGCAGAAGCAGCCTTCCCTGTGCTAAAGCTGCATTGTAATCTTGTTTTCTCTCTTTGATGTAGAAATGTATCAAAAAGGTAGACACAACTGCTGCCACACTAGAAAGAATAGTTCATTGTTCATTGTAAGGGAAAAAAGAAACTAACACCTCTTGTATGACATGTTTGTCTATACGGGCTCTCAAGGTGGGGTTTTTGCTTTGTTTTTGTTGTTTTTCCCTTCTTCTCCAGATGCAGCTTTTCTCTGTGCTTAGAGAAAACATTGGGACTCTGTATTGTTTAGAAATGTTGCAAAAAGTACTGGAGGAGAAGTTTCCAAAGTTTCTTTTTTTTCCTATTCTTTTCCTTCTATGTGAGCCCAAGGGGGGGGGAGATTCTTGATGGTAAGAGTTTAAAACATGAAACAGGCAGCTGTCACCAGAGTCTTCAGCAATGTTTTCCAAAACTTTGCCATCCTGTATTCATTTACCTGAAAGCCTGCTTTTTTGTTATTATTTTTTCCCCTACCTCTGATGTGTGTTGAAGGTTCTTCCGGTTATTTAGAAATCAGACCCTGCTTCTATGACATCCTCACTCAGCCTGCCAGGCTGAAAATGAGTTATTGAAACTACTTCATAGCTTTCCCTATGTACACACTGACAGAATTCTTAAGCATTTGGCTAAAGAACCTTCCATTTCCAAAAACCAGCAACTATGGAGTTAACATCTAAAGGAGAAGGGAGGGGCTAGGGAGGGGGAAAAAGGGGCAGGCAAAGGAATGCTGCTCTTCTCAACCCCCTTCCTGCTCCCAAAACTTGAGCTAATAACATGAGGTAAAAAAAGTTCCTATTTCAACTCCTTTTTCAAAAGCTTGCTGCTTCCTTTTTTTTTTTTTTTTCCTCCTGAAAGTCCTTTGACTTTTGAAGTGCCAGTCCATGGGATACTCCCTCTGCCTCTTGCAGAGTGATTTTCTTTTTCCCGTTGATTGAATCACCGACCTGTGCATTTGGAGAAAACAATGAAACCCTATTGTTTCCCCACTATTTCTCATTAACACCTAGGGCTTGCTTCATCATTTCCATACTGACTTAATTTCTGCTATTTCCAAGCCTCTGGCTAAAAAAACTTCTAGCCTAAAAACAGCCAGCAACCATATGGTTAAATCTGAGAGCCTGAGGAGGAGGGGCTGTGGGGAGATGGCTTCAAGCACCGAAAGATAATCAAAAGAGGAATAAACCATTTTTCCTTCCTGGAATTTTTCCTACACATATTAAAGTACAAATGGCACAGAAATAGTAAAGTTTCCACTTAACCCTTTCATGAAGTTTTCAACATGCATTGAAGCAGTGTCTTTCAACTGCCACCCTCCACCCAGATTTCTTTCCCCAAAAGACAACACACAGTAGGGGTGGGGGTGAGCTGAGGGTAGGGGGTCCCAACAGCTCGAAACAATGAGGTAGACACCTTAGACTGCTGACTTTCGCAGCCGGAATTCCAACGGTCTGCAGTAGAATGCAACGATACACGCATACGCGCTTTCAGACAACAAACACAGCCTCCCACCACCGTTTACCAGACTTGAAAACGTCTCTTTACCAAATCTTCGCGGGTTCCCCCGGCCCCACTAGCCATGAGTTACTAGGGCGAGATTAGAGAGGTGATCAAGCCCCTCTTTCCCTTTAAATCGCAAGGGAGTCAACTTCAGCAATTAGCTGGGGGAGGCCTTATGCTTTCTGCGTGACCAGAGTCCGTTGACTGGGAAAAACCTCTGCAGGGAAACCACCCCGCTCAAAGTCAAACCTCTTCGACCAAAGCAGTCGAGGGCGCCCTGGGTTTCGCCAAAGGGGGGGAGCGACCCTACACTCAAGCGTCCCTCAAGGGGGGCTCCAAAGCCCCTTCTCTCAATTTCCCCGGGCCCAAAGCACCAAAAATGTAGTGGCAAGGAAATGATGAAGACCTTCAGGTTGTTCCATCACAGAAAGCTTTATTTTCCAAACCATTTATTTACTGCGCAGGGCAAGCACGGAAATACAATGTCCAAAACTGCCCGCCCCGATTGATTAAAAAACTTTGTTTTTTTACCTTTGGTCAACAACGTCAGCAATCAATCACATTTCTAGTCTACGTCAGCCATTACATTTACTTAATCCACCCCCCAAAAAAAGGGAACAAAGACCCCAGTCACCAGATAATACAAAGCAGAGGCAGAGAGAGTATGCCTACTCCCTTTTTACTTCCCAGGCACCTAAGCATAGCATTACAAGGCCAATCATATTTTTAAACTGAGATAAGGCAGGGACATCTGCTGTCCAATTCACTTATTTTCCTACTCATGCAATACTTCTCTGAATTTAACTCCTTCACTGGTGTCTGGGCAAGGGCACCCCTGTGGCCTGCTCTGTTTCCTACCACCCACGTCTTGTCTGCCTGCCTGCCTGCCTGCCCACTTTAATCATCTCTCTGCCAACATTACCACAGGAAATGGCTCTGGCATCACCAGAAGTAAGCCTCTAGCTTTGGAAGGGCCATAGAGAGGCTTCATACCATGCAGTACTATGGGTTCAGCACTATCCATGGTTTCTGGCATCCATATGAGAAGTGGGTCTTGGAACATATCCCCTCTGGATAAGAAGAGACTATTGTAGCATCGAATGTAGATTGGCACAGGAAAGGAAGGATCAGTTTATTTGTGGCCCATGTCAGTATGACATGTGTTCATTTACAAATGTGTTCAGAATCATCTGGTTCTCAGAATCATCTAGTTCAGTCAGGCTCTATACCTACCTCTACCTGCCATGGTATATGACATAATGGACAGGACTCCTTCTTCAGCTTCCTGTGGGCCTTGGAATGTCCAAGACAAATGGCTAATTCATGCTGACTTCTCATGGGCCTTTCCAGGAAGCCTGTAAAACTACTTTGAGCAGCAGATTCTAGTTATCAGATTGGTCTTCACTTGTTTTAAACCTAAAGAACATACCGTCTAACATTTCATAGATTGAAACTGGAACAGAATTAGCTGTTACTTAGTTTCCCTCTCTCACTTTTGCTGTTGTTGCCTCCAAAGTTGAAGAAAGAATCACTCTTGCCACAACCAGCTCTCCACTAAAGAATCAGCAGCTTCCTGAATGGATCTTCACAGAAGGCTTTGTGAGAGGGGAAAAGGGTAGCTAAAAGAATTGCATAGATTCCTCTTCCAAACAGCTTGCTACCCAGGCATTCAAGAAGGTAGAAGTCTTGTTTCTTTGTTTGGTTAGGTGATGACAGCAGCCACTGGGAGAGGGAAGGAAGAATTTATCAAGCAGCAAGAAGGTGATGCTTGCTCTACCAGGCTGCAGGAGTGGGGAAACCTTCGCACTGTTGCTGCTGCTGTTGCTGTGGAGTCTTGAACTGGATACAGAAATGCGAAAGAATGAGAATTCCAATGGGATTCTGAGAAACTCAGTGAAAATGAGATCGATAGATTTTCACATTACTATTCAGGACAGCCGTAGTGTTATCAATGTACATTGAAAAAGATACAGATTTACTGAAGAGAACACAGCTGTGGCAAATTGAGCATGCAAAAAATCCAGAATTATTGTTTAAAATACACACAATCTCCTAGCTAAATTGAAATGCAGGTAGAGTGGGAGACAGAATCCATGGAAAAATAAAGGAATGATATAGAATGAAAACACTTAATAATGCATTTTTCAGTTGCTGTTCTAGCATCCTTCTTATCTCAGCATTATTTGGATGAAAAAGAAACATTCACAATTTTTAGGACATGTGGTGGGATATGGAAATACAACCCTTTTTACCATCTAACTATAAAACAAGAAATTGTCTTTCATACATTCATGACAAAGTTGTAGATATAAAGCATATTTTTAAATAATCACAGATTTGTATTTTCTTGATATTAATATTGTTTTAGATGGTACAGCAGAACATCAATAGGTACATTAATTCATATTATTTTCTGCTTTTGGCACCTCTCTCCCAAAGCTTACTGAAAGATATAGGCATATTAATTCATCCCATGGGCATTGTCCTGTTTAGAGCTTTCTCCTGACAACTCAGCCTAGCTTCCCTTAATTTGTTGAAATGAAGAATTTTTTCAATCCTTAAACTGAGTATGTTCCTACTTCTCCCTCCAGACTCTTCCGTATCATTGCTGGTGGGAAGAGAAGGAATATAATTATAAACCTGAGCACAATCCAAAATTTGTGAATATGATACAGAGATTTAATATTTGGGGATCTGACCATTGAATTAAATCTTGAATTTGTCATAAACTAATGAGTTTAGGATAACTTCACAACCTGTATGTTTTTAGGTGAACATCCAAGACGATTTAAGGGTATACCTACAAATGTAAAGTGTAAAAGTCAAAACTATATTATAGTGGGAATGAGAACTATATAGAGATATAATTCTTTGTAAATTCTCAAAGGAGGCAATGAGTAATTCTAGCAATTTCTTCCTGCTGTGAGAAAGTCTTCAGAAATTGTGTTCTTTGAAAAGACATCTTGAAGCTCAGAGTTATTCTGCACAAAATTTTCATGTTGTTTAGTTGTGTATTCAGAGAAAACTTTTTGTGTGTGCAGAGTAAACCATTTGCTGCAAGGAGAATAGTATTTCTCTGCAGAGGTGGTAGCTGTATAATCCAGGAAGAGCATCCAGGAAACTGTCTCCATGTTCTCCTTCCTCTAAAATCTGTCTGCAACAGCCACTATATTCTGCCTAATGGTAGGCCCAAGCCTGCTTTCATTTATACTGCAAAGATCTGCAAGATCCTTTGTACGTGGCTGCATCTTCAAAATTGTGAACAGTATTCCAGATCTTATGCCATTCCTTTGCAGATATAGTTATACAGGCAAAGATTCTGTCCCTGTGAACATAGGGCTGGTTAGCAGACCCTGTTGGCTGATATGGTCTCCTTCTCGCTATGTTTTTTAAATTCTTAACACATGCATGTTAATTTCTAATTAAGGCTACAGTTGCTCAAGTTCAACAAATTGTTCAAGCAACAGAGTGAGGCATTCTGGGAAGGGCACTGAAAATAAGGGGGCCATAGATGTTATCATACATGTAATGGTGTCCCTGGAGCTGAGATATTAGGCAAAATGTATGTCAAACCATCTCAAATGATATTTGCCTCTAAGATAGTACCTAAGGGATGGGCAATTTTACCAGGTCAAAGGTTCAGTCTCCCCACTTTGGAACCTTTAAGAGGTTCCCTCCCACTGTGTGCTGCTAAATTTGGTGGTAGCAAAGGCCCACTTCTGGTTATTTTGTTTAAAATAAACTGAGATGGAGGTGCACAGCTTGTTTTAAAGGTGACTTGTGGTTCTAGGATCATAAAATCATAGACTTGAAGAGCTGGAAAAGACCACAAGGGGGTCATCAAGTCCAAAACCCTGCTGTACAGATATACACCATCAAAGCATTCCCGATAGATGGCCATCCAGTTTCTATTTTAAAACCTCGAAAGGAGACTCCACCACACTCGACGGCAGCGTATTCCATTATCGAACTGTTCTTACTATCTTACTTTCAGGAAGTTCTTCCTAATGTTTAGATGGAATCTCTCTTCCTGAAGTCTGAAGCCATGTAGTCTCTGAAGCAACAGAAAATAGGCTTGATCCATCCTCCATATGATATCCGTTCAAATATTAAAAGATAGCTATCATGTCATTTCTTAAACCTCTTAGGAGGCTTCTGGGAACAAGATTCCCCTTCCAAAAAAAAGGTGGGGAAGAAAGGAAGGAAGGAAAATTTGACTATTTATTATCATTACTGCTCCATTGAAGTTACTAGCAGAGGAGGCTGCAAACACCACAAACATAGACAGTGAAGCCATTTAATGACCTTTAATCTAAGCTATCCTAATCACTTCTAATGTAAAGACCAGCATCTATCCTGATCTAGCTCTCCATCTTGATAAGGACATGACCCACCAGTAGTCTTGCAAGGATGAGTGTTGGGTAGAGGAGAATATATTTTGTTGGACCCCAATCAAAGCTTCTACGAAGCCTTGGACTGACTCCAGTTATATAACTGCTATGTTTAGCAGCTAACATGTACACCAATGATATCTTCCCAGATGTCTCCCAAACTGTAATTTAATAATTAGCGGTAAGTGTTTGCATTTGTCTTTAATGCCATGAATAGTGATTAAGGAGGGGGGAAAAAACTATAATTTTCTGCCAATCCAAAACATCTGTTGGTTCAGGGTGACATAATTCCAGTGACTGCAGCTGATTTGCACCATATTATGTTTGACAACCTACAAGTTTCTCATTCTGTTTCTACTTTCATGATGAGGAGGAGCTCTTCTATCAACAGACCAAGTGCTTCTGGTTTTAAAATAAGGAGGTTGACACTTTTATGTTAGATACAAATAAGATCATTATAGAACCATAGAATCACAGAGTTGGAAGGGAACCTCTAAGCCATCAGATCCAAGCCCTTGCTCAATGCAGAACCTCCAGCTACAGCATCTCCAGCAGATAGTTGTCCAACCTGTTTTTGAACACATCCAGAGAAGAAGAACCTCTCTAGGCAATTGGTTCCATTGCCAAAACACTCCAACTATCAAGAAGTTCCTTCTAGCTTTCAACCATAATTTACCCACCTATAACTTAAAACCAGCAAATCTAATTCTATCCTCTGAAGGAAGCAGAGAACAAGTGTTCACCCTCTTCTTTGTGGCAGCCTTTGAGGTATTTAAAGAGTGTAATTATGTCACCCCTCAGTCTTCTCTTCACCAAGCTGAACATGTTCAACCTCTCCTCATTGGTTTTGTTCTCCATACCTTTTATTATCCTCACTGTGCTTCTCTGAACATGCTCCAACTTGTCTATAGCTTTTTAGTTTGTTGTCTAAAACCATGCATTCTACAAATACTGTGGCAGCTTGTAGGGAAGGTGCTGAATTCTGCAATATTGAACCAAAACAAAATCTGGACTTAATGAAATCTGAGGGCTTCTGTTCTGGAAAGTTTCCTCCACCCAACACAGAAACAAACTCACAGAGTTGCAGCAGATGTCCTGCTTTTCCCCATCATGAATTTTCCAACATGAAGTAGCAGTAGCAAGAGTTCTGGCAATCTCCCTGCCTTAGGGAAGTGGGAAAGTGAGCAGTTAAAGGAGGTGGGTCACAAGGACCACCTGTAAGAATCTGTCAGTTTCATTTTCATTGTATTTTGTTGCATTTACCGCCCCCCTTCCTGCATGGAAACCTTGGTATCTCCATGCACTTTTTATGACATCAGAATTTTTATGCATTTTTCCATTCTAAATTATTTATAAAATTATTTATGTTTGTGCACATGTTCCAAATATGCCCCGTTTTCATTGTACACATTTATTGCACAATAATTCAAAGAATAAAAAGTAGACAGATTTAATGCTATTGGATCATGATGAGAAATTGAAAGTCCCACATATATCTTTGTTAATAGTTAATTTGTTTTTTTAAAAAAAATCTCAGTTAATGCACATTTCTTTTCCACCTTTCTCATCACTATGCCCAATATGGCAGGTGAATACCAGTAACTAGGAGTGAGCTGGATCTGGGTCAAAAGCATGTGATAAATAAGTGTTCTGGACTTGTATCCCTCACAATACACTAGCTATTTGCAAAGAGGTTTTGTGCATTCAGACTTTAGTTTCCCTTGGCTGTAATAGGCAATGATACAGCCTAGCCAAACTTGTGCCACATGATTTTGCTGTGAGTTTTGATTGACTCTCCCCAGAAATGCAGATCTAGTGGAGATGTCAAGGATGTTTCTGAAGATGTGTGACCCAAATAACAAAGCAATGAAGTGTATAATGGTAATTAGCACAAATAATTAAAAAAATCTGTTGCTGCCCACCAACCAGAAAATTGAACCCCTTTTGCATTGTAGGCATAAATTCCATAGGGGGGATGTAATGCTTCACATGTCTTTTGTAATTCAATTACTGGGGAGAAATTGTGGATTTCCGCTTGGACATTCTTGTGCAGAGATCAAGTAGGTTTGAGTCATTATGGAGTTTTGTTACTGTAACCACATGCTATATTTTATGTCAGCTCTGATCTTTGTTGACAAGAAGATTTTGCTGTTTCAAGCCTCCACAATGGTTTGATGGTAAAATGTTAAAGCAAAATGGATTGTGCGGTATCTCTTGGGATGATGGAGAGAAATTCCATCCTCAATACTGTGGGACTGTTTGCTTTTTATTTACATGCTACCCCAAAACCACCTAATCAATTTTTCATTCTGCACACTCTCCTTCCAATGCAAACACAAAGACATCAAAGTACTCTTTGTATTATCAGTTGATCGCTGCTGTTTCATTTAGTGATCTAACAAAACCACCAACTTGGGAACTGTGATCCTTTTCCAGTCATGAGTTCTGTTGTTTCACCATAGCAACAAATGGAAAATAAAATAATACAGTGATGCTGGGTTTGAAACATGTTGAGTTTCTTTTTGGCAAAGAGATGATATAATGGGTGGCAGTGGCTGTGTATTTCACAGACAGTGTGTGATCAGTCAGAATGAATGCACCTCCATTATCTCACAGTGTCTCTGGCCCTTCAGAAGCAAAGGTGTGACATCACCAATAAAAAGAAGGGGACAACGAACTTTTAAGACTATGGCCCTTTCCGCACCAGCTTATTAAAATGGTGCAGAGCGACTTCCAACAGAGGTCTTCTGCACCGTGGAGTGGACTGGGGCGGACTACTTTTCGTAGTTCCGCACCTCAGTCCGCTCAGGAGCGACCAGAACTAGTCACGCAGCATGCTTTTTAAAAACCTCTTTTAAGAGGTTTTTTAAAAGCACAGAGTGCGCGACCCCGTGTCGCTCCGTTGCCGCGCTCTGGTGCAGATTTGCAGGCGCACACTAGTGTGTGCCTGCAGATCTGACAGGGGCGGGCTTTAGGCTGGTGAGCTTCTCTGGTTGGTAGAGAGCCTCCACCAACCGGAAGCCACCATTTTGGATGCTGGAGCAGTGCAGAGCGACAAGCTCTCACTGCTCCTCGTCCCAACTTACTCGCCCGGATGCTGAAGAAGTCCGGTGAGTCTCGTTTTTGTGTGGTTCCTTTCCCACATGCGGAAAGGGCCTATGTTGTTATTGTGTGTCTTCAGGTCATTTCTTACCCTAAGGTTAACCTATCATGGGGTTTTCTGGGGCTGAGAGTGTGTGATGCACCCAAGGCCACCCAGTGGGTTTCCACTGTCAAGCAGGGAACTGAATCCTGGTTTCCAGGATCATAGTTCAACACTCAAACCACTACACCATGCTGGCATTCTTTGAGACTATACCTATTTACATATACATATAAGAATGAAGTGGCTTTAAACTGATTCAGACCACTTTCTCATCTTCACTCAGTATTGCCTCCAATGGTCAGTAATAACTTTCTAAAGTCTCAGATATGAGACTTTCTCAGCCATATCAGGCACTGAAGCTGGGATCATTTGAATTAACCTGGTTTTGCTGCTAGATTCTTCTTTTTAGAGATTAAGGAGGCACTCTTCCATTTTAGGTCGAGATACTGGTTGATTCTTTTAGTACAGAGATAGACAACTGTGGTGGGAGCAGGGAGCAGATCTGAGTCACAACTTCCATTTCTAATTTCCAAGTTCATGCAGAGTCTTTAGCTGGGGGAGTTTGCAATAGGTCCACTCCTCCTGAAGACTTCCGGGAAGGAAACAATTCTTTTCATCATTTTTTGGGGGGTATATCACTCTACAAATGGTGCAAGGGTGTCAATATTTTGTGTGCAGGGACAGGGAACACTATGACCCCCAAATGAGATGGGGCGACATCATTAAAAATTCACAAGACACAAAAGTTAAAATGATTAAACAATTAAAAAATTAAAACCAGATTAAAATGTACGTCATTAAACACACACACCAGCACAATTAGCAAAATTCTTAGTTAATAAGCATATTGCTTAAGTAGGACATACTATGTATAGTCGCTTATCAAATGCTTGTCAAAACTGGAAAATCTTTACTTGTTTGAAAAAGAAGGTAAGGAGAGTGAAGGTCTAACATCTCTGGGAAGGAAGTTCCAGAGCCTGCGGGCAACCACTGAGAAGGCCCTCTACTATGTTCCCACCAGATGTACCTGAGAGTGTGGTGGAACAGGGAGAAGGGCCTCCCGAGATTCAGAGTCGTAGGCTCCAGCAGGGACATTTGCTTGAGTCAGCAGCTTAAACCCACACCAGGAGTGATTGTGTACTCCTGTTGAAATAACACTTGCCCCCATGTCATCTTTCAGCTATACCATTAAGGGGAGGAATTCCTTTCCCCAACAGGCCAACAGTGGATCACATTAGCAACATGCTTCCCTGGCCAAGGTTAACAGGAACTTGACTAACCCATGTCCATTTTGATTTGAACTCTCCTAGCTTTTAAAAATTGGAGGCTAAGGGCCAGTAGTATATAGAAGAAAACAATCATGGGAGAGTTGAACAAGAATTCTACCAACTACCTTGATCCAGTCTCCTCATTCACAGTGGTTTGTTGTGAAATTGGAGTGGTGAGATGGAAGAGACCTGTTTAAACTACATTGAGCCCATTCAATGGAAGATAAGGGTGACTGGGAAAAAAAGCAAAACCTTTTTATGTTTATAGCCTGCCCTATATCTGAAGATCTCAGGGCATATTTTAAATAACAGACAGCAGCTAAAAAGCATTCTGCTGTTTGAAGTCATTGATCAAATTCTACACGTAGAAGGACTAAACAGGTGGGTGGGAAATAAAGCTTTGCCCTGTTATAACCACAAAAGAGCTAATTTTCAAGTGTTGCTCCAGACATTAAGCTTAACTGAGAAGGGTATCAGTAAATCTTATCTATCTGCTACCAGAGTACCATAGTGAACTTGAAATTGCTCTGAACAAATGATAGTCCTTTGAATGTTACCTTTGTCTGTTTGATGCAGGGTAACCAAATTGATAGGATGCTTTATTCAATCTTAGCAAATTGAACTTGGCTTGAAATTAGTTCTTGATTATAATTCTATTTAGAAAATCAATGGGAAGCTAGTAAGCATCATGTCCTTCCCTGGAGGCTTTGTGCTCTAGACAATTGCTATATTCCCCTTGTAGATGTAGTCCATTTAATATCAATGCAGTGTATGCTCCAAAGAGTCCCCTAATTCAAGAATGACAGATGAAGGGAGGCATCAAATGCTTCAGAATGATCATCTGGTAGAGACAGTCCCTCTTTGTATGACAGTGGATTGTATCGACAAATTAGTGTTGTGTACTGAATACCTCTAAGTCAGAGACAAATGAAAGGCAAAGAGTAGTCTAATGAATTAAAATTAAAAACAAATGGTATCTGGAAAAAAAAACATATGTAGAACACTGCAAATGAAAAGAAAAACAAGCAACAAATCACCACAGAGTGGGTTGATGGCAGTAGTTCTAATGATTTTAAAACAGCAGCAACAAATTCATGAAAAAGGGGTCTATCAGTGGCTATTTGCCATGCTCACCATACCTTCAAGTTGCTGACCAAAAATAACTGGAAACAGCTACTGCTTTCAGAAACTATATATATAACATCTAATTAGTCATGCTGAGAAATGGGATGTTGGAACTGATAGATCTTCAGTTTGATCTAACAAGATCTTCTCACAGCTGGGATATCCTATGAAGAAAAGTTACAACATTCAGAGCTGTTAGCTGCAATGATTGGCACCTTTTATGTCCAAGGGTGTATGTGTGAATCTGCTCCAGGTTTCAGTCTGAGCTTGAAAGAAACTATCCAAAGTTCTGAATGTTATGTCCAAACTACATTCAGCACACTGGATAGATCCTTTCCAATGCAGACTTGCTGCTCATTCAGAAAAAAAGTGAGTAACAGGATACAAATAGATACAATTTTGTACAGTAGAAGGGGAAGGTAGATAGGCAGATGGTTTTCTGTCCCTCTTCTAACTTGTGATATTGGGGCCATCTAATGAAAACAACCACATAGAATGGGACCATCAGTGGTGAGTTATGAGAAGTACTTCTTCCCTTCACTACCAGAAGCAATATGCCTCTGTTTATGAGTCAGCAGAGAGCACAAGCTGTTTTGCACTTGTTCTCTGTGGGGGCTTCCCATAGGTAATTAATTGTCCTCTGGGTGAACAGAATGCTGTTATAGATAGGTCTTTGCTTTAATCGAAGATGGCTTCTCTTATGTTCTGACATGACTATGGGGTACAATGTCATGCATCTGAACCAAATGATCTATTATGATGAAAGATATATCAAGAAATATTGTAAATCTTTCATCACACAGGACTTTTGCAGACTCCATCAGCAGCCCATGGCGTACCTTCCGTGAAAGTCAACAGAAAGTGAAAGTAAGAGCCCCTTTTTGTTCTCCATGGAGAGGATCAAGAGAGTGTTATCTCCTGTGACTGGACTTGGGCTGGAGGATAGTGTAATGTATGAAAGTCATGAAGGATGTTCATGCTAGCAAACACACATACTTATGAAACTCGCCCAAAGCCATGCAGTGTCTCCACTTTTCTCTAATGCAAAGCATATTGCATGTTGATAGCCAAGCTGCTGCCGGTGGCCATTAGCGACAATGTATATCAATTTACTTAAGGAACAATCTACATGTGGAGTGATTGAATCCAATGTACATCTACGGCCATTTCCACACAGGGCAAGGGAATTGCCCTGTGCCGCTACTTACTGCACTTTTCAGCTCCTGGTCTGGTCCATGCCGCTCCGGAGCATTGCGTGCTCATCGATACGTACTGCTCCGGCATCCCAAATGGCGACTTCCGGTGAAGCTCACCAGCCTAAAGCCTGCCCCTGGCAGATCACAGGCTCACATTGGGGCAAGCCTGCGAATCTGCATAAGGGAGTAGGCTCGCAGTGGCACGCTCCGTGCTTTTGAAAGACCTGTTTTTAGTGGTTTTTCAAAAGCATGCTGGACAACCACTTGGGTCATTCCGGAGCGGGCTGAGGTGCGGATCTACATGTAGGAACAGAGTCCTTCATTCTGGATTCGAGGATGTCAGGGATTCAAAGCATGGAACCCTGGGAAAATGCCCAGACCACTGCAAGGCATTGCATCATACTCCAGCAGTGTGTATTGCAAGACATTGCATCAGGTACTGGAGTGGAGTGCAAAAGGTACAGGGTGGTGTGCAGACCCCTGTAGCTCATTGGTTGTAAATATGTATATAAGGCAGCAACGTTCAGTTCATTTTGTTGGATGACCAAACCTGGTGCCTGGCGTAAGCTTTTGTCAGTCTGTTTTATGTTTTGTGTTCATGTACATATTGAAACCTTGAAGCTAAGATAAAGTGCCTCCTGTCTGGAAGAAAACTTTTCCGTATGAGTATCCTTCTTGGGAACAGGATAGCTGCTGTCGGTTTGCTGAGAACCTTCTTCTCGCTGTGTCTCTGTGGGGTTTGGTTTTCTTAAGACTTTATCAAATTATATTTTTCCATGTGCACAAGGTGTGTGGGGGAGGGGAAATAGATCAATTGCAATTAGCAGTTTTGTTCACATAGGCCAGAGCTTTGAGCGTTTAACTTTTCAAATCTACATTTGATCAAGCATCTATTCAACTCTGTTTGCAATGCTGACTTAAGATAGACTTCTTTTCATTTTGAAAAGTTCTTCCTTGGTAACAACTGTGTGCATGCATGTACAATTTGTTATCTCCATGCCTGGAACAGCTGTATCTATTGAGATTGGATAATTCAAAGTAGGGAGAACTCCATCTCAATACATTTTTGAAGAACATAATGAAGTTCACAGATTTCTTCATATTCAACATAGAAAGAATTTGAGGTATAAAAAAGTTGAGTCCAAGAAAAAATGATGCTTATTGTTTCCCCCATCCTTTAAGGATTCTACGCAAAGATGGAATTTCCTTGACAGTGCTTATTCTCCTGAAGAACTACAACTGTAATGGATAATTTCACTCATGCTGGCATGTTGTATTCTCTTGCAATCATCCAACAATTCTTATTCTTGAAAAATGCATTCTTTTTTTGGATTACAACACCCAGAATTGGCCAACCAGCTAGGGGATTCTAGGAGCTATAGTTCAAAAAGAAACCCCTATTATTTCTTTGCATAATAATGTTTCCAATTCAACGTTTTTCTGAAGTACATGCAACCCACTAGCCATTTCTCATGCTTCTGACTGGATGTGGTGCTGCTCAACTACAAGTCCTGGAAATGTGTCCAGTGAAGGGCAACCAAGATGATTAAAGTTCTGGAAAGCAATGCTTATGAGAAACAACTTAGTACTTGGATATATCTAACTTGGAGAGGAGAAGACTGAGAGGAGACATGGCCACCTTTAAATATCTGAAGGGATGTCATGTAGCAGATGGAAAGGGCTTGGTTTGTGCTGCTTCAGAGACTAGAACACAAAACAGTTAATTACAATTACAAGAAAGAAGACTCCACCTAAACTTTAGAAAGAACTTTCTCACTGTAAGAGCAGTTCAACAGTGGAACAGATGTCTTTGGAATATGATCGACTCTTCTTTTTTTGGAGAACTTTAAACAGAGGTTGCATGGGTATCTTCCAGGAGTGGTTTAGGTATGCATTCCTGCATGGCAAGAGTTAGGTTAGAGGACCTTTGTGGCTCCTTTTAACTCCATGACTCTTTGAGCATAGAAAAAACCAAGTGACTTTCTTCCCTGGTTATCAGTATATTCTGTCCAGTCAACATGGCTATAAACTATTGTCACTGGATAATTTGTATAACAAAATTCTCTATAAATTTTATTGTGCAATTGCTGTGATTGTTTAGCAAGCAATCAATTTTAAGAAATGACATGAATCTTCTCATCATCAGAATGCTCATTCTTGTAAGTTCTAAGGATTGAAAGAATATGCAAAAATATTCAAAAAGTGGTCAAAAACTCAAGAAACCCTGTTAAGGAGAATCCTAGATGGGGAAAATCTTTACATTTCTTTTCACTTACATATTCTGGAAAGAAAGCATCTTTTCACATAGAAAATGTTATTTTCTGTGCAGGAAACTTACTGAAAATCAGCTACTGTTTCTGTGCAAAAAAAACCCTCCACCGCACAAGGATTTCTTTTTTTACAGTGTAAGCCAAAAACTGCAGTCTTTCAAAACTGTGCAATTTCCAGTGACTTTCTCACTGCAAGGAGAAACATAGTAAAAATTACTGGCTCTTACTACAAGAATGAAATTTACAAACATTTACATCCCTAGTATGTTTCACGAGCTTGCACAGGGATAGATAAGATGGAGGAATTGTACATTTCCAAGAAAAAAGACACAGTGGTTGCCCTCTGAAAGCAATGGATAGGTCTTCAACTTTCATTTTCTCATTTTACAACACAATCTTCTGCTGGAACTCTCTCAGTGAACCCCTGATAAAGAAGAAATTGGTTGTTAAAATAAAGCAGTTCTCTGCAAGCAGGTCACATGCCGAACATGTTTCCGTTGAAATCCAAGGACTATAGCATTTTGTTGTAAAGACAAGGAATTGCCTTAATCTTTCCATAACTAGAACATTCGTTATGCATTCAGCATTTTCATTTCAAAACAAGCTGTGCCTTTGCACAATGACAATGAAAAGGTGCAGTTATCAGAGGGACGTGAAAAACAGTCAGTCTCCTTGTCATTGCATTTGTCAGGGTTCTGTTAGCATTCTGATTCTGTCCCAGTTCCATACTGAATTGTGACACTTTTTTTTGTTTCTTCCTGACTGGAAATGAATGCACATTTTTATAATTTCTGTCCCAAATATACACCTTTTTATATGCTTTTTTCCAATTATGCATTCTTGCATGCCTCTTTTCCATTGATCAAAACATGTTTCCTCATACTTTGTACCATACACATTTTAGCTGTGTCCACTTTTAAAATGTATGCATGGTTGGTGCTATGGTTTTTAAACTCAAAAAATCACTGGAACTCCTGGAAATGCACAGATTTCAATGGCAAGACATGCTTCATTTAGGAACCAGTCTAAGGATACATGAAATGAGATGACCAGAAGAGCTACATAGTGTTAGAATGGCTAGATTTCAACCCCAATGTATGATTGTGAAATTAAGAAATGCATTCAAATAACTAGGGATGGGGTGAATCCAGAAGTTTCCAAATCTGAATCCGGATCTGAATCACTGGAAGGTTCTGGGAATCCACAAATCTCACGAATCTAGAATCTTCCAAATCTTTTTTTAAAAAAGAGTTTAAAAAGCAACTTTTAAAAAATGTTTAAACCTTTTGAAACTTTTTTTAAACAGAACTTTTTAAAAAATAAACCTATTTTTTGGTTGGTGGATTTGAAAGATTCATTTCACCTATTTTGCACAAGGATTTGGATTTGCAAATCTGAATCCTTCCTGCGGATTCAAGGATTTGGTTGGCCCATCCCTACAAATAACATATATAAGAGTCATAGGAATATAGCCAATCTCAGAAGAGTTTTCTTAAATGCTGATTTTTGGAACCTTTTCAAAATATCACCACTTGATTCTCATTTGCCTTTTTTATAGATTTGATTTTGACCAAAATAGATAGAAATTATCCTTGTCCCTTCCTCTCCCCATCTGTTCAGACCCAAATGAACAGTTTTAAGTAAGTCGGGTCGGGTCATAAATATTACATAATTGCCATTGCTACATACCACAAAATATCATTTTAATTTGCACTGGATAGGTTTATAAACTTAATATTTTTGAGAAAAAGGAAGACTGTTCACAGCAATCTTCATGACAAACTGATAGGTTTGTGATGGTTGCCATGACTACAGAAAAGAAAACAACCCTGTTCTAATCTAATCTTAGTTTCCTTAAATACAATTCCAGTTTAAGTGTTTGTGTATGCATGCTGATACCATAATCTGGAACCCAGACCTCAGAAAAGTTACTGTTCTGGATGTCACTTCCCAGAATCCCCCAGACAGTGTGCTAGTTGAGGTATTCTGGAGTTCTAATTCCAAAAAAAAACAAAAAACAAAAGACCTTTTATAGGCTCTTTTGGAAACTACCATTTTCCTGATGGCATAAATTTATGATGACTTTCTTTTGAAAAATACAGTTCTCCCTGGAAGCCTTATTTCTCTCAGCATAATATTCCCATTAAGTTACATTATTTCACCTATTGTGTTTTTCCTTCAAACGACAGGTATATTTCTGTATGTATAACACAACTGCCTTAGATACCTCCTTGGGATACCTCCTTGGGAGGTATCTATTATATTTTATTCCCATGTTGCTGCTAATTAGACTTAAGAACATATATATTATGCCATAAGGAAGGAAGTATTATCAAGTGTTCTCCTTCACAAAGTTACACACATAAAGTCAAGAACAATTCTTGCTGGACCTAGGTTTTCTCTCATGTTCCTCACAACCCTGCTCCTGCTATCTTTCCATTGTGAAAGAAGATCTACAAAAGGAAGCCTACACTGCATACAGAGACCTGTTACATGTTTTAGAACCCTGAATACACATAGGGCCTTTTTGCATGGTGTGGCTGCCCCCCAGTTGGGACATGGTGGCAGCACTCCGTGGGTCAGGCTCCCGCACAACGTCATCATGGTCCCGCCGCCATCTTGTCCCTGGGCATCATGCAAGCATGGTATTTGTAAAATGGAAAATATCCCTTTTACACTTTCCATCATGCCATGCTGCTGCCTTTCCAGGGCATGTGGAAGTGTGGAAGGACACTGGCAATGCCTCCCTCCCCACTTGCAACAATGGCAAGTACCCAGCTGCACTGCAAAGGGGAAGATGCAGGGCCAGTGCGCTCCACTCTGCAGCAACTGGGCAAGGTGCACAGAGGAGCATTCCTGGCACACACACCCTCCCAGATGGGGCTGCAACAAGAGGACTTCACTGAGCCCTGTCATGTGGAAAGGGCCATAGTCATTATGTGAGAAGAGAAGGTTTGAAAATGGCTTGAGACTAAAATAGTTAGAAAAATGCTGGAGAATTGCCAAAGAGAGAGAAAGGAAACCCTGTATATTGGGGGTCCCAGGAGGGGTGCCCAAATTACCAAATAAAAACACAAGATGAGGGAAATTAGACTCGAGCACTCGCTCAAGCTAATGAGAGGCAGGATAACTCAGCTGGGATCTTTTAACCCTATGTCTATGGCGTCAGGTCAGAGAGCAGCTAGACAAGTTCTAAAGCAACAAACAATATTTTATTGAGAACAAACAACATAAAAGACACGACATACACTAGCTAACTGAGAAATAGAAATGGAGAGTTTCAGGGAATGGGTAATACAGCACATGTTCTCGTAGTCCTGGAGAGAACGGAGAGTTGCAGGGAAGAAAGCTCAGCGCGGTTCGCTGAGGGGACAACTTCACTGGACAGAGCGGCAGCAAGGCTGGATGGAAGTCCAGGGTGATCCAAGCAGTCCGAGCAAGTGATCTGAGGGGCACTCGGAATCAGGGGGTTTTTATAGGGTGGATTTTACCTACAGGCCATGCCATGCTCGGTGAGAACAAAGGAAATTTGGAGCTGGACAAAGGCGTCGGAAAAGGTCAGGTTTTACATGATGAGCTGGATGACAATAGTATGGCCAGTATGCAAATGGCCCAACATAAAGGAATGGCTCGGCACTCAGCCAGGCGTCTTTGTGTAAAGTCAGGCTGAGCAAGGCAGTTTGCAAGAAGGAGTGGTCCCTTAAGCATCGAAGAGGCATTAAGTTGCCTGCCTGTATGAGGTTTGGAATGTACAACCATTAACGGCCGCGCCTATTATGTGCTTGTCCGGTGGCCCTTGCAAACACGTGGAGTAGGGTGGCAGAGAAAGGTCACATAAAGGCCAAATTATTTGGTATCAAGAGATATCTAGTGCTCTCACCAGATATATCATAACCGTAGTAACAAAAGAGGGAGAGAGAGGAAGGGAGAGAGAGCCTGGAAAAGATGTTCTTTTCCATGCCCACAAGAAAAGAAAAGAAAAAAGAGATTCCACCTAAACATTAGGAAGAACAGCTTGACTGTAAGAGGTATTTAAGAGGGGAATAGTCTGCCAGTGTAGTGTAGTGGTTTTGTAGTGATGTAGTGGTTTGAGCATTGGACTATGACCCTGGAGACCTGCTTAGCCATGGAAATCCACAGGGTAATCTTGGGCACATAACACACTTCAAGCCCTAGAAAACCCCATGATAAGTTCATCTTAGGGTCACCATAAGCTGGAAATGATTTGAAGATAACACCACCACTACCACCACAGCAATAACAACACTGCCTCAGAGACAGGAATACTTTCCTTCATTGTCCCTAACCATAGGTTGGATGGGCATCTTTCAGGACTGCTTTAGTTGTGTATTCCTGCATGTCAACAGATTAGAAGGTTGTGGTCCCTTCTCACTTCATGATTTTGTAATTTTATGATTCTATGTCATCTGGGAGATTAGGGGGGTTATAGATTTGAAAAATGTTTTCAAGCTTTGAAAAGAGTGCTGAGCGTATAATGAGATTCTTGTTTACTTAAGGAAAGAAAATATAGAAAAATGCCGCATGTCCATGGGTAGAACAATGTGAGAAGATGAGAAACTAAGTGAAATCAAATATGGTAGATTTCTCTATTCCTACTTGCAAGTCCTTCTCTGTGATCTTGCCTTCAAAGTGACACTTTCAGAAACAGTGTGCCAACAAGTTTGACAAGGTTTAGCAGAGCACCGTATAGGTGACAAATGAGTTGAAATGCAATCAGTATTAAAAAAAAAAAAAAAGGTTGGTGGAACTGGACATGTATAGCCTAAAGAAAAGAAAGATTAGTGAAGGCTAGGAGAACAACCTTCAGACAAAGCAGGAAAGAACCATGCAGCTATATCCTGAGGGAAGGACAAAAAGAGATGAGTTTAAATGGCAAATGGAATGATTTCAGCTACAAACTAAGTAAAAGTAGCCTGTCTGTATGGACAATGGAAGGAAATGGCCAAGGAACATGTGGAAATTCAGATAGTGGAAACTGAAGAAAAAGCAATATGGGCCTTTATAGTGAGTGACTATGCCATTACTTTATCCTTTTTTTCATCCCCAGATTGGAAAGTTAGACAACATAATCTATTCTAACTTTTATTTTTATTTTTTTGAGCAGCTGTCATTTAAAAAGAAAATGGATGACTGTATCTTATCTTCTGCTGTCTTCCAAACTGAGGAAGGGCACAAAGAAAAGATAAAAAAATTGATTAGTTTTTCACTCCTGCAATTTGTAGCATTGGTCAGAAGCCTTCTAAAATATAAGCAGGTTGTATCCACTTGGAAGAAAAATGTTTCCATAGGGAGACAAAGTTAATATTCTCTATAACAAAAACATTCTGAGCACATCAATAAAAAATCCAAATGGGTCGTAATTAGGACAGGAAATTCAGGCAGGGTCACTTGAAATGCAATTTACAGGGCAATTCTTCTCAACCAATTCTGAAATCAGAGCCTCAGACATACCTAAAGCACTACTGGGATCTTTTTGGGGAGAGGACATGAAGAAGTGAGATTTCCATGTCTTCTTTCCTGCTTTTAAAGTTCTTCTACCCTACTAAAAGCAATGGGAGGGAGGGAATTTACCCTAAAATAACCCACATGTTGAGGCTTGTTTAGAGATTGGTAGGGCTTTGGATCATGTGCATCCAAGGCCTCCTATGCTTCCACATCTTACCTGAAATCCATTTACTTTCTATCTCTCTTAAATCATAATTTCAACACTGGGGTGGTAAGAGATGCTTAAATTTCCACATGAATAGATCTGAAGTTAGGCCATTTCCACTCTACACTGTTATATTATTCCACTTTCAACATCCTGAGGAATTCTGGGGCTTGTAGTTTACTGATGCCAAAGAGCTCTCTGGCTAAGAATTCTAAATGTCTCTCCCTAAACTGCAAATCCCAGGATTCCACAAGGTTCTGAATGGGGAATAATAGCCCTGTAATAGTATAGTATGGAAATGGCCTTGGACTTTCCCTTCTGAGGTCAGAGTGTTTGCTCTCTGATTTTACAGGGAGAAATGCTATCCATTCTATAGCCCCTGAGATATGGTTGCAACGTAATACTTTTATTTTATTTTATGTTATTTTTTTAAAAGAGAAGAATCCAGTCCCATACTTCCATATTGGTTGTGCATGAACTTCATGATGAAGTAGCTCCTTGTGAGTCCTGCTTTTCTCCTCGTGACAAAAAACCCACAACTGGTGCTATGGCATGGGTAAATCGATGAGATAAGTATCTGAGAAAAGTTGCTGCAGTCCTTTTTCAAATTGTTAGATGTTTACAGAGATAATTAATATGAGCACTGTAACAGAATTTTATTTTAAGTGACAGTCCATTTTAGGGCAAACCCTTCTAATCACCTACTTATATGCTGACCTGTAATTGTTTGTGGGCAGGAAACTGTACTGGTGCATTAAGGCACTCTGACAATTTCTTAACACTCCTACACAGAGTGATCAAAAAGACCTCTTATTAGTCATAGCTTTTTTAAAAAAAAAAATGAGCTGCATTTGATAATAGATTTGTTCCTATGTCAAAAGAATGAAAACCTACAAACACCTCTTACTTTTAGTAAAAAGAATAATCTGAGCAGGGTTAGTTAAATCCATAAAGACATTCCTGCTGGGGTAATTCCTTTGAATTTAATCCAGCTAGTATCTCTCAATTATTGTAAGTCTTCTGTCAAAGAATGGTAAGACAGACACTTTTATTATCCACCTTACATGTCACACACTCTCAGCCCCAGAAAATCCCATGATAGGTTTGCCATAGGGTTGCTATAAGTTGGAAATGATTTGAAGACACACAACAGTGAAGTCCCAAACAGCAAAAATACTCATCCATCCAGGATTCTTCTCATTAGGGTTTGTCAATACTTGAAAAACATATTTTCAACCACTTTTTTAAAAAAATCAAATATTCTTTACATAGGGCTATATATTCTTTGCATAGGACTGGGGGTGCAGCTTGGGCAATATAAGCATGAGTTTTCTTTGAAGCCAGCATATTATCTGGTTGGACCACCACCTGTGATATATTCCCATTTCAGTCTGTTCTTGGACTATTTGAAAGAATATTTTAGATTTTGTTCCTGGCCAGAGTGGATAAGGCGGGATGGGACGAAACAGAAAGTTTTAAAAGTATCTTCTGAGTGAATGGCTATGCATTGCCAACAAAAACAAAAGAATGTTAGAGGGCTAAAGAAAGACACACACACAAAAAAAAATCCTAGCTGTCCAAGGACAACAATATATCAAGGGAAAATAATTCTCTTTGTCCTACCTTGGGGTTAAATGCTCACTGCTGCCTGGATAAGCTTGCATTTCTTTTGTGCTGGGGATGTCTGTGAATGTTTTATGAATGTAATTGAGCTTAGGAATCAAGTTTCTGAGACAGACACAGTTTATTCTGAAGAATAAAGATACCAGCAGAAAGTTATTGATTTTGGAGGAATCTACGCCTTGTGAAAAATTAACCAGACATTCTTTCCAAATCAATAAAATTATCCCTGCTGCTTCAGGACTACTTAATCGGATCCAAAGAGGGTCCCCGGTGCATAGCTGGTATGTTATTGCCTTTGAAAGCAGCTTTAAGAGTTTATTCTGCCTTTTCTGCGTACATACTTTTCCAGACAATAAGTTTTTAAAAAAAATGGAACTGGACATATATGTTAAAAAGTACAAAATATCCCAAGCAGATCCATTCAAGTCTGTGGAAACTGGCCAGAGTAAAAAGTTAAGTGATAATCTCTCCAGTCTAGCAGAAGAGTTCCCCATGGATAGATGATGTGACTTCATAAAGTAGATGTCTTTTCCTACTCAAATTAATGGACCCAATGTCATAGAAATAAGTGTGTGTATGGTGATTCCTGGACCAACCACATCGGAAGCACTATTTCTGCGTAGTCCAATAGTCACCCATATGTATATCACCTCCCACCATTAATATCCGTAACCACTAGATGAGATAGAATTTAGTTTCCTGCACAGATACTTTTCCACAGGCAATTTGTTGTAAAGAAAATGTGGCTTTATCTCAGTCCATCCCTCGTGTCTCAGCTCTTTATGATCACTTATGTTTTCAATCCAGGAGGCCCTGATACCTATCCTAGGGAGAAAAACACACACTCCACATTTGAGCAGAGATTTCCCAGTGAGCAAGAAACTCTTGTCTACAAAAACTCCAGATACACACATCAGGTTGCTGGATCATGGCCAACATCCTGCAGTGATAGGACTATTCCTTGTCTAACAGAAAGCATCTGTACCAAATATTTCTTTTTATAGGCCTACTGAGGAGTGGGTGTGTTGTGCAAGCTCCAAAAACTGTTATGTGCAATCAGCAATAAATCAAATTGCCATGTCATTTCCTCCCTCTCTTAATTTAATCCCAGAACTATAGAGAGTGCAATAGTTTCTTATAGCTCCCATGGATAATGTGATAACAGCTAAGTATTATAAGTAAATTCCATGATTAATGGCCATGCTGCTTTCCTCAGTTGACAAAATAAACAGCCCTCTTCCCTGATAGGGAAGTTAAACTAGTTATAATTGGCACCCATTTTATGACCATTTTCCACTCAGTTGCAATGGGCAAATGGTTTGCCAATTCAGCTTTACATGCTTATGGGTGAAGTGTTGGAACTCAAAACATTTATTTGAAAGCAAGTTCTATTACAGCCAAAATTAACATATCAGAAGAAACCTCAAAACCAGACATGGCAAACCAGATCCACAGGCACAATGACATATAGACATCTTCTGACAGTTAATATCTAGGAAATTAGCCTGGAGGGACTTTTTGTAGGAACGTAAGTAGGGATGAATGAAAACACCAGTTCAATTTGGCTTTGACAAAAAAAATCCAAAATATGAAAGTTGGTGATAAAAAGAATTTGAGATTAAAAATATACAAAAATTAGAGAAATCAAAACATTGATTCATTTATCAAAATCCAGTACTTAATACCTTGAGTTCACTGGATGACATATGGGATGTAAATATTAGTCATCTTCATCTTCAGTGTTAACAATCATCATCGTTGACATTGCTAGTGATAGAGTTGCCACATCTTTTTTCCTACAAAGTCTCATCATAAACATCTGTATGGAAGGCAGTTAAAACCAAAGGCAACCCATAGTCTGAGGGGGGCACCTCAGTCTGAAATGGTAAGATGAGTTGGCTCCCTCTTCATGCACAGGATGAGCTGGCAGTGATACAACATATTGTTCTTTATGATACCTACAGGGTCTGGAAGCCATGCCTTATGAGGAGCATCCTAGGGAGCTTGGTATGTTTAGTCTGCATAACAGAAGGTTGAGAGGGGACATGATGGCCATGTTTAAATATTTCAAAGGATGTCAAATCAAAGAGGGCATGGGCTTGTTTTCCACTGCTCCAGAAACTAGGAACATTTCCGCATGACACTCTTATAGCGCGATGATTCCACTTTCAACCTCCTATGGAATCCTGGGGTTTACAGTTCCGGGAGGGGCTGGGAGGCCTCTCCTGAAACAGCAAACCCCAGGATTCCATAGGAGGTTGAAAGTGGAATCATCGCATTATAAGAGTGTCGTGCGGAAATGGCCTAGGATAAGCAGCAATGGATTCAAACTACAGGAAAAGATTCTACTTGAACCTCAGGAAGAACTTCTCCTGACAGACAGAGCTGTTCAGCAGTGGAATATGCTGTCTTGCAGGGTGGTGGATTCTTCTTCTTTGGAGGTTTTTAAACAGAAGCTGGAAGGCCATCTGTTGGGAATAATTTGATACTGTGTTCCTGCATGGCAGGGGGTTGGACTGGATGGTCCCTGTGGTGTCTTCCAACTCTATGATTCTATGCCTCTGTGATTCGACCTATTGAATTTGGCCAGGGCCAATGAAAATTGTTTTCCTTTCTGTTTATTTTTCTAGAACTTACTAAAATTCACAAGTGTTCATGAAATAAAAATAATGTATGATTTTAAAATTTTCAGTGAGGGGAAAAAGAGAAATGACAGATCATTATTATTTTTTTTAAATCTGTCATCCTGTTATAGAGAAAGTAGATAAGAAAAAGCTTTTCTTGGTTTCTCATAGTAGAGGAACCCAAGGCCATCCACTGCATCCAAATAGCAGGAAATTCAAGTTAGATAAAGGGAGAATTTTTTTTCACAAAGCACACAGCTGAACTGGAGAAATTCGTTGACAGAAGATGGATAGTTTTAAGAAGGGACTGGGCAAATTCATGGAGGATGGAAACACCACAAACTACTAGCCAAGATTGCTACATGTCATCTCTAGCTTCTAAAAGCAATATGTTTCTCTACAATGGAAGTGATTGACGATTATGGCAAGTATGCACCTTTAAATATTGATCTGTTATATAACAATACAGTATCTAAAACTGCATGCAGTTTGAAAGCCAGTGTTATGGGGAAGGCAGCTGAACAGAATCTTTAACCACCTTTGACTTTTCATCCTGTGGATCCCCTCTATTGGCATTTTCTGCTACCTGGAATCATTGCCAGGATTGGGAGAAAAGTTCTCAAAGAGCATGGCTTATGTGGGTTAGAACAACCATTCTTCGCATTCTTAGCAGGGGACATATGGTCCCCAAGGGGGCCCTGGAACATTTGAGGGGGTTTCACAGACTGAAAACTGTGAGAAGGAAAGCCCCAAATATTTATGGGAGCCCTGGTAACTGAACTGATGAAATATCCAAGCAGCAACTTTAATTGGATTCAATAGTTTCCCTCCTATTTATAATATCTTTCCAACACACTGTTTGAATTTGGCATGCCTGGTAAATTCATTGCTTAAGCTCCTCCCACATCTCAGTTCAAGAGCTAAAATCCACAAAAGTTGAAGCTATATATATATATATGTTCCATATTCCATAGCAGGCATGTAGGGTCTCTTGCACAGCCTCAATTTAGAGTTGGTCATGAATCAGACTGCACTGGGTCAATGTATTCAATCAAATGTTCTCGCAACCATTATCGCCATACTTCATTCTCTCAGCATGTCTTTCGGCCTTCTTTTAGCCTAGGAGCTTTAAAGCATTTGCATTTGGATATATTGTATGTTAAAGGTAAGGTGCGAAAAGCATTTGTTACTGGATATGAAGTCACCAAAAATATAAACAAAAAGAGAGACAGAGACCACACAAGCATGCAGCGTAAACACAATTTGTATGATTTGAACAATAAGAAAAATAGTAAATAATTATTTTTATTCTAAATGTGTCAAAGCTCCACAACATGAAAGGAAAATATTCTATGTGTGTGTTCTCAGAGCACATACAGCTTGTTCATTCTGTTTGTTACTTGCTCATTATTTTTCTGTATGTTTAATTTCGTACAGTTTTTTTAAGTTTTGTCCACTATGTCAGAATGTTCAAGTTTTCTTGGTGTTCAATAATAAATGATTTCCTGTCTGTTTATATTGTATCTCTGTTTGATAGAGGGGCCCTGGAACCTGAGAAGAGCTTCTAAGGGGGGGCATGGCCAAACAACTGAGAATGGCTGAGTTAGAGCAATAGTTATCATCACAGAGAGATGTCCCTATCATTAGACAAAGTAAGAGAAATTTCCTGTTGTGGCGAAACTGGAGTGGTAGGAGCACCCTCCAGCTATACTTTCCAAAGCGTTTTGCTTTTCTTGGAGAATAAAGCTGAATTGTCTGCATATTCTGTCTTTCATGCTGCCCATAGGTGTAATGTGCCATTGCCAGTTTTGAAGAGAGTCTAGGTGATCTCTATTCAAGGAATGGGATTATGTACTGTTAGAGTCATAGCACTAGACAGAAATCTAAAATTAGTGAGTATAGGCACATAGTGTTTGCATGCCTATATTCAGTAATTGCTAAGTTGTATTATGCTATCTGTATATTTGATTATGTTACCAAATCTGATCTTTTCATACATCACTCTAACCTATAACCTTTTTTTCCCTGTCTGCTCTCTCTGCCCTCCATTAGATCATGTGTTTGACTATGAACAATAATTAGTAAGTAAAGCTATTTTATATGTTCTTCTTTTACTGCTAGACACTATGGCCCTTTCCAGACGTGGGGAAGGAGCCGAGCAAAAACGGGACTCACCGGATTTCCTGAGCATCCCAGTGAGTCCGTCAGGACGAGGAGCAGTGCGAGCTCATCACTCCACGCTGCTCCGGCGTCCAAAACGGCGGCTTCCAGTTGGTGGAGGCTCTCCACCAACCGGAGAAGCTCGCCAGCCAAAAGCCACTCCCAGAAGAACTTCAGGCACGCACTTGCGTGCACCTGCAAATTTGCTCCGGAGCGCAGGGATGGAGCGACACAGAGTCGCGTACTCCGTGCTTTTTAAAAACCTCTAAAAAGAGGTTTTTAAAAAGCACGCTGCCTGACCAGTTCCAGTCGCTCCAAACTGCACTGAGGTATGGAACTACAAAAAGTAGTTCGCCCCAGTCCACTCTACGATGCAGAAGACCTCTGTTGGAGGTCGCTCTGCACCGTTTTACTAGCCCGGTGTGGAAATGTCTTATGAGTATGGGTGGGCATGGGACTGGTTGTTGTTCAGATTCTGCCTGCCAGTTGATTACTCTGTTTCAGAGATCCATTGCTATCTTTCACAAAACTGAACATGTGCATCTTGTCTTTCACTTTGGACAATAAAAACTGGGAATAGGGTTAAGCATCTCATGCACCTGTACCCTTTCCATCAAGCCTGCCCTATGAATGCTATGGCAGGCTTACCTTCACTGATAAGCATTGTTGTATTGCTAAGATAAAGCATAAAGTCTTTCACCATTTCAAATAGTTCAGGATCAAGCCAGGTACTCATAAACCCTGGCCATGCCTATATCAGTATGGGATATATTTCTCTGAAGCTCTTAGATGTAGCTTTTAAAACAGAGAGGTTCTGCAGCAATAGATTCCTCAGATCCTGGTTGATGCAGTCATTTACTCATATAATTATCAGTGTCTGTGTCTGTGCTGATCATGAATTTCAAGGATTCCAAGCACTTCACAGATATTATCTCAGTAAGTATTATCTGGTATTATTATCCCTGCAGGTAGAGAACTGTGAAAAAAGTTACTACACATTATGATTCCATCTTTTCCCCACCCTTTTCATTATAAAGAGCTGTATTATAATGAAGAGATTTATCTAATAAATCAAAACCTGTCATGGAAAGTGAGAAGACGACCTTAAGAATCACAGATTGTCAATTCAATCTATATGCACTGCATTGCTTTCAACAGAATAAGATGGGCAACCTTAGTCAAGCACATGTTTTGGGCTTTATCTCCCACAGTGCCTTACCATTGTCTGAACAGGGTGAGACTGAAGGGGACTGTAGGATAAGTCATGTGGAGGGACACAGATTCCCCGCCTCTGCAATGGAATGTGCATTGCAATGTGTTTCCCTGTTTATCTTGGAGGGTTATGCTTTTGGATACTCATCTTGAAGAGCATTCTATAGAAATCAACACAGTGTGAGAACAGGTACACCAAGATGAAACTGTTCATTCTCATCCCCTACAGAATAAAGCCTTGGTATGCGCACCGTTTTATTGTCTTTCCAGTTTCTCTTCTGCTTTTCATGATGCATATTGTAAGCTCCTAGAGGAAGGCCTACCTTTTATGTTACGTAAAATACATACAAAAGTGAAACTTTACTATTACCAGTACCAAAGAAGGAGAAGGGAAAGGGAAAGGAACAGAAAGAAAAAGAGAAAGAAGAAGAGGAAGAAGAGGATGAGGTTGAAATACTGCCAATGTGTTATACTGGTACATTATGTTAGTAGATACACTTTTTCCAAAGCTGGACAATAGTGATGAGGAAAAGCAAATAAATTTGTTGGCTCCAAGCAGGCTCTTTCTCTAGGGTCTTCTTTCCTACCCGGCTGCACCATTTGAGGCTTCTTCCCTCCTGATACCAGCATTGTATACAACAGAATCACAGAGTAAGAAAAGAACCAAAGATCCATCTAGTCTAATCGTCTGTCATATAGGAATACACAGCTAAGCACTCTGAGAGATTTCCATCCAAACTCTATTTAAAGACCTCTGATGAAGGACGGTCCACCACACCCTCAGGCAATGTATTCCATGGTCAGAGAGTTTGTACCATCAGGAAGTTCTTCCTAATGTTAACATGGAATTTTGCAATTTGAACCAACTGGTTTGTGTCCTATTCTCTGGAGCAGCAGAAAGCAGCTTGTTCTGTCTTCTACATGACACTCCTTCAAATATGTAAAGACAGCTATCATGTCACCTCTCAGTCTTCTCTTCTCTGGACTAAACATACCATCCCCCTAAGCTGTTCCTTAATGGGCTTGGTTTCCAAAGCAATACGATTCCAACCATGGGTGTCTGAAACATGGCATTCATACTAACAAAATGCTTATGATGTGCATCTTGAGGTTAATTCACACTAATAATTTTTAAAAGCACCAAGAAATAAAGAAATAAAACAGAGAAATCTAAATAGCCTTTATAGTTGAAATAAATCAGGATTACTCACTGTGTGCTACTGTTACCAGGCCATACACTCCCACTCCATGATATGGTTTAATTGGCAAAATATTTAATTTGCACAAAATATAAATTATCCTGCTATGAAGGACTAGCCAGAAGAAAAAAAGAATTGGAGTGGAAGAGAAAAGAGAGTGTGCAATGGAATGAAGGTAGGACTAAGGGTGTTTTAACCCAGACAAAGCTGGATACTTATCATTTCACTTATATGTTGTCTTTCTGCTAGGATGGGACCCAAGGTGGCCTGCAAAAGAAATGAATTTAAATCTGACAATACAATTTTAAAAACAATTAAATCATCACATTAAAAACAGTCCAAAAATATTTTTAAAAGCACACAAAAAATGAAAAAAATAAATAAGGCACACACCCCAATAAGAGCAATTACATACCAAAAGCTTTCCTCAAAGAAAAAGGTCTTTGCCTGCTGGTGAAAGGAGAGCAGGGCGGGGGCCAGCCTAACCTCCCGTGGAAAGGGGTTCCAAAGGATGGGAGCAGCCACTGAGAAGGCTCTCTCCTGTGTCCTAACCAAGCAAGCCTATGAAGGTGCTGGAACCAAGAGAAAGCCCTCTCCTGTAGATCTTAAATCTCTGGCAGGGTTGCATAGGGGATACAGTGGGCCTTCTGTATATGCAAGGGTTCCATTCCAGGAACACATGCAAATACTGGAAACTGTGAATGCTCACATCCCATTATATCAAATGGCAATGACAAGCATGTTGATGCTTCAGTGTTTCCATGTGTACATCACTGCCATCTTAAGTATAGGGTGAGATGATCTGCATGAACCGGAATTTGCACATGTGGAGGTCACAGATAAGCTAGGCCCACTGTACATCCTTTCAGAATTGTTGGTAATAAGAGTAGCCAATCTTTAGAAGTAGCCAGTTTTATCCAGTGAGTTGACTCCAGATTTTTTTTTTCTGCCCAGGTCTCATTTCTGCTTAATTTCCAGGACTCTAAGAGCACCTCTAGCAGCTGCTAACATCAGCTCTGAACATGGCCTCTATTGACTGCTTAGATTTGATTTCTTTGTCTTATGTGCAGATCAAAGAGATCTATAACATACATTTCAGAATCCCTGAGTTTAATTAAACCCTTAAAGCCCCTACAAACCTATGACTCAGCCATTAAAGAATTCTTGATGACAAATAGCCAAAATCCTTCTAGCACTCTTTATGCAACACATAACTGAGTGATGATGTCCCAGGTTAGACATAAAATGAAGACAGCCTGAGGCTCTGAAAAACAGATGGATTAAACTCCTGAGTAAAAGGCATTTTATTTTCCAAGCCTCAGGAATCTTCATTTTTTTTCTTGTTACAAATTATCTGTAGTATGAACTTCCCTGTTCTTGCCCTTTACTTTGTGTAATAAATAAATCCTATTTATGGATCTGCTTGTACTCTCAATGGCATAATGTGCATTATTTCAATGAGGCAAAGATTAGGTCTTAAATCACAGATTTTTCTGTGGCAGAAAAAAAATGCAGTGAACAGCTTTCTAGAGATTAAGGGAGGAGGGAAGCTGAAATGCTGTTACATGAAAACATAATACATTCTCCTGGATCTATAAGGATACTCAGTCAATAGACCTCTGGGTTAGGAACTTGGAGTCTTACTGCAAAAACTGACTTCAGAAGGTCACCTTCTAATTAAAGATTCTGACAACCCAACACCATGTTTGTTCATTTAGCAATGAAGCCCATCAGGTGCACCTCAAAGAAATTGTGCAGAGAAGTATAATCTCCAGATTTGTAAGATGGCATTTCAAATGTTAAGAGTATGCTAGTCAGTAAAACTGGAACCAAGAACTAATCACTGGAAGTTGGTTTGAGCTACATAGAGACAGAGATAGATAGACTCTTTGGCTCTTTCCGCACCGGCCTATTAAAACGGTGCAGAGCAGAGGTCTTCTGCACCATGGAGAGGACTGGGGCGGACTATTTTTCGTAGTTCCGCACCTCAGTCTGCTCCGGAGTGACTGGAACTGGTCATGCAGCGTGCTTTTTAAAAACCTCTTTTAAGAAGTTTTTAAAAAGTATGGAGCATGCGACCCCATGTCGCTCCATTGCCGCACTCCGGTGCAGATTTGCAGGTGCGCACTATTGCATGCCTGCAGATCTGCCGGGGGCGGGCTTTAGGCTGGTGAGCTTCTCCAGTTGGTGGAGAGCCTCCACCAACTGGAAGCCGCCATTTTGGACACCAGAGCAGTGCGGAGCGACGAGCACACACTGCTCCTCATCTCAACGGACTTGCCCGGACCCACCAAAAAGCCGGTGAGTAGTGGCAGGGAGTGTTTCCCTTGCCGCATGCGGAAAGGGCCTTTATCTGTCTAATTTGTCTCTGCATGTCTATCTTCAAAGAGGCAAATGTAAAATGTGTCGCCACATGCACTGGATTGGATTCAGATCCCAGCTGGATTCAGATTTAAGTTTTGGAAGCAGATAGCCCAAAATCAATTACACTGTTGACCTACCAAGTTTCCATGGATCCAATGGACCTGTTCCACTACAGTTGGATTTTAGGCCATTCATTTTCACTTCTGAGTAGACATACATGTATAAGATTATTGATCTGTTAAACACACAGGCACAGAATCAATAACCAGGCCCCTAAGCCCTTTAGCAGAGGAAGACAATTGGGACACAGGAAGGAAAAAATGTACTTCTCAATTCTGTTTCTCTGCTTCCCCTCCTTGAATAGTGCATTGAAGGCCGTGCAAGAAAATGTCTGATTTAGAGATAGGTAGCTGTTTTTCTGTTGAGGGCCATATTCCTTTTGGGGGAACTTGCCACAGACAGCATGTTGACAGTGAGTGGGATTGAAATCAGTCAGAAGGAAACTGAGTGGATCCACCCCTTTCCCCTCTCCCTTTCTGACAGCCCATTTCCCTCTCCCTCTCTGCACTCCCTGTGCAAGCAGAGGCAGATTGCATATCCCAATCCCAGTAATCATTGTTCAGTGGCGATGGTCAAAGCTACTCCTTTGCCCTTCCACTTTCTATTTTATAATGTCCTAGATCCTCAGACATATGGGTCCTTTTTGCAGGACAATATTCTCCTGGCATAGGGAAGCAATAGGAGTGGGAACGTGATGACACTTCCGCATGACACCAGCTGGCCTGATTGCAGCTTATATCATTGATGGGAAAACTCACTCAATGGCCACTGATCACATCAGCCTTACATCTCTGCTGGCCATTCAGAATGGCCAGAAGCACAATCATGTGCTTCCTTCCCCACTGCAGCATGGAAAGAAGGCTGGCTGGCGTGCGGAAGGAAGGAAGGAAGGAGTGTGTCCCTTGCACTTCCTTCTGCAGGCAGCTGGTTGGGTGTGGAGGGGAGCATTGGGGACACACTCCCATCCCAGTAGTGGTACTGCTGGGATTGAGGCAGGATAAAGGAGAGCGTAGTTATGCGGAAAAATGGTTTTCTACTTTTGGTTTTCTACTACCATGGTTTTCTATTTTGTTCTAAACAAAGAACTGAAGCTGCTGCAAACTTCAAATCTTCAATTAGCCTAGTAGGAGGCAGTCTTTCTTTCTACTCCAGCAGAGAGGAGAGGGCAGAGTTTTGCTCTTTACAGCAAAAGGAGGAGTTGCAAAACTCATCAAAGGTTTGCTTCCATATTCTTTCTGATTGCAATCACTTCTTTAAGTAAGCAATGAGGAGTTTTCCTTGAAGGGATTCCTGTTGTATTGTAGCACCCTCAAAATTGTACTCCAGGCTGTCTATCAATCTTTCTCTCTCTCACACACACACACTCAGACAGAAATCCTTCCACAAATTTCAGGTTCCCTCTTTATTTCCCTAAAATAGGATTCTTATTTCATAGAGCCATTCCTGCTTTGAATACATTTTCTCCAATTCTGATGTGCAAAATCTTGTCGGGGAGTTACAAATGTGTAACCTGGAGTTACACACCCAGAGTTATACATTTGGAACTGTGTGATTTTCATGGTCCCTGCATAGATCCTAGTTTAGGGGACACGTAGGACTGTGAAAGTCCCGCAATTCATATCTTACACCAAGTTTCCGTCCCCTTACATTTGAGTTATCTCCAGAGCAAGGCGGAATTGTGACAGGGACCCTATTTCTTCTGGTCTCAATGGAGATCACTCATGGGAGGGGGTGGGAACACCAGTCAGCTGCTTTCCAAGAGACAGGGGAATGGACCTCTGTTGACGACAGTGGTTACTTCCCAGTGAGAGAGAACTGAAGGGTCATTTGGGGTGGACTGAAATTCATTGTGTAGTTTCATAACTGTGGTACTTGGGCATTTGTACGTGCCCAATAGGATTCCAGCCATTGTCTTTATTGATTTGGGCCTTCCTACCACCTTTTTTTAGGCTTTCCTAAATTCAGTAGATAAATCCCAAGGATTCTCTGCTCAAAATAGTAGTTTTTTTATGTTCTTCCCTGTTATGTTAAGAATGTTTGAATGGACCAACTGATTTTTTGGACCAACTGATGTTGTTCAGTCACATGTGTCCTAGTTTTCAGCTGTGTGATCTTTATAAAGATTTGAACCCTTTGCAAAGGGTTTCTCAAATTAAATGGAGATCAAATGGAGGAGTGGGTCCTAACAGCCCACTCCTGCTGTACTTTATGGATAGAGATCCTGTCTTGGATGACACAAATAACATTCTAATGTACATTTTGTAATCTGCCCAAGCTATTCTGCCCACCTTGTGCTTGCAGAACTAAACCCTTCTAGTTGCATAACGTTAGATCTTTCAAGTGTGATTAGTTTCCTTGAGCATACAGAAAGCTGTGCTCAATAGATATTTTGATGTATAATCTTCTACATCTCCCACACCTCTCTCAAACCTGAATGGGATACGAATTATTGGGAAGATTTCTACAGACCCTAAAGCAAAACTGAGCTGCATTTGGCTGAACTCCATAAATGCACAGCAGCGGTAACAAAGTGGATAGTGATGGATGAAACTGTTACCACATGCTGTAAATAATATTAGGAGACTATGTTTTCTGGAAACATTAACAGAAAGGAAGGAAATGTAATTAATAGAAGATTATCATGCTATTAATAGAACATCTTTTCAAAGCTCTAGCTTTAATCTATAATGTAGAATATCTTTTGAACATGAATTAACTATGTTCAATTTATTTGAAACAACAGGTTTCTTTAATATTTATGATCCATCAGCTTAGAATTAACTAAATAAAAGTGTTTCTAATTACTGCGTAGAAATGATTATAAACATATCAGTTTCCTCGTACCCATGTATGTGGAATAACTTACATTTGATGGCAAATTAGAGACAGGCTAAGCATGATTTTTTTCCAAGCATTCGGTAAAAGAAACATTAGAAGGAAGTTCTTGACAGCAAGAGTGGTTTGACAATGGAGCCAATTGCCTAGAGAGATAGTAGGATCTCTTTCTGTGGATTTCTTCAAAAACTGGCTGGACAGCTACTTGCTGGGGATACTCTAGCTGGAGATCCTGCGCTGAGCAGAAGGTTAGACTCAATGGTCCATGGATCCTGTTCCAATTCTATGATTCTATGCCCATCTATGACACTACCTTTTTTGCAGTGGTGGGATTGCACGTTCCTGTGAGGGAATAGGCCATTCTAACAGTTGCAGTGCTGCAGGCAAGGGCTCCCATGCCAGACAGGCTTTTGCTGAGTAGCCAGACAAAATGAACCAAACAGCTACTGGGCAACAGCAGTAAGTGGGTGTAACATTGGTAGAGGATCTCTCAGAGATATCAACAGTAGTGCCATAGCTAACACTTGTTAGTACGGCACAGAAGAAGGCACAGAAAACCCATCTCGAATGCCTTTCACTATGAAAACCCTATGATAAGACGATCCAAACTGAAACAAGCAACAATGCCCAGTGAGAAGACTCCTAGGTCAGATGGCACTCAATGAATTACAGGGTACAGTAGAGGACAACTATATGTTGACTAATGATGCATCTGGATTCAAACTGAAAGGATATTCAGTGTTGACATTCTCAGAGGCAAAAAGAAAGTCTGAAGCTGCACAACACATATTAGAAGAACATGGAATGTGAGAAGCTTGGATCAGAAGAAGTTAGACATAATAAAACAAGAAATTGAATGTATAAACACTGCAGTATTTGAGGTGAGATAACTAAAGTGGACAGGAATGGGACATTTTAAGACAGATAATTACACTATATTTTACCCAGAAAATGAACATTGAAAAAAATGGGGTGATATTAACAGTAAAGAGAGATGTAGCAAAAGCAGTAAAAAGATTTAATGCAAAGTCTGACCAAATCATATTAATAAGAATTTAGAGAAAGCCCATCAATATAATCATAATCCAAGTTTATGCTCCAACCATAGACATAGTAGAAGAAGAAATTGAAAGATTTTATGTTGGAGTCCAGGAGGAAATTGATAACACACTAAAACAAGACTTGGTAATCATAGGAGATTGGAATGCAAACGTAAGAAATGTAGCAGAATAAGGACTGTAGAAAATTTGTCCTGGGATCAAGAAATGAAGCAGAAGAACAAATGACTGAATTTTGTGAGGCCAACAGCTGGGTCATGGCAAACTCATTCTTCAGAAAACTAAAGAAGTGACTGTATACATAGACATCACCTGAAGACCAGTCTAGAAATCAGATAGACTATGTAATTGGAAGCAGAGTATGGAGAAGCCCCATAATCTCTTCTGAAACAAGACCAGGAATTGATTGTGGCACAAACTATGAAGTGCTGATAACAAAAATCAGAGTAAAAGTGAGATGACTTCTGAGCAGGACAGCAGGCAGATGCTCCTTGCCCCAGCTCTACAACAAAGAAAGCTTTCATGGTAAAAGTTCTGGCTAAAGGAATCTGTAGCTAGGTATGTTTCAGGGGAGAATGAGGACTAGCCTTTTTTGCCTACACCTCTCTTAAGGATGGCTTTTCTTCATCTTGTTTGGGTTTAAGGCTTTCTTCCCAAACAGAACAGAAGCCTGGCTTGTCTTTGGCTGTCTGAGCAGCTGTTTTTCTCCTCCTCTTCCTCCTCCTCCTCCTCCTCCTCCGCTGCCGCCGCCACATAGCCCTATTACTGTCACCTACTGATGCTTATAGAAAAGACTTCCAAAATTGGAAAAGAAAAAAGAAAAACAAGGAAAATAGTCCAGCAAAATCATAATAATCCCACTAAATTACCAGTTTGTCAAAAAAGAAGAAGAAGAAGAAGGAGGAGGAGGAGGAGGAGGAGGAGGAGGAGGAGGAGGAGGAGGAGGAGGAGGAGGAGGAGGAGGAGGGGGAGGAGGGGAGGAGGGGGAGGGGGAGGGGGAGGGGGAGGAGGAGGAGGAGGAGAAGAAAGAAAGGAAATGCAAAACAGCATATAATGCAACAGACCATGAATAATGGCGAGGAGGTGTTTGCTAGGTCATCACTTTTATGTGGGCAAGGTAAACCTTGTTCCGTGTCTGACAAGAAGATCAAGGCAGCCGGACATGACACATCTGAATGTAAGTTATTAAGAAGACTCTGGTCAAAATGATTTTAAAAACCCTGTAAAGAAGAACTTCCTAATGTACATGTTGCAAAATAAACATATAAGTTGAAGTGTAAAGCATTCTTTTACCCATTTATGAAATAATTCAATTCCATTCAAGCACTGAGCATAGGTACGTTCATTAAAATTTCAGTTTCAATTAATGAATTCAAATGAATTCATTAAAAAGAAAGCATATGTGAACATCATCTTGAAATGTGTCAGTCCAAAAAAGTTGCAAAGACTGTCATCTTCCATCTTTATGAAGTAACAGATTTCATCTTTCAAGCAACAGATTTTTTCCCTGGCTGAGAAAGAATAATTTAATTACATAATGATAAGAATATCCCCAAATAAAAGAGTTCAATAAAGGAGGAGCGGTGCTTTTCATCTGGCATTAGAAACTATTGGATTTTTGCAGCAATAAATCAAATTAACCATCTTTCTATTTCACAGTTTGCCACAGAATAGTTAGGATTATGTTTATTTCCTCATATTTAGGGATAAAGGCATATGCTGCAAGAAATACAGGCTAAGAACATATGGCAACACAAGTAAATTTATGTATTTATGTTTGAGATTACTCCCCTTCTCAGGCAAAATTTTACCTGTCAGTATTGTTTGGATCAGATGCACTTTCTATGCCATGAAAAAGACTTTCCCTCTGGCTACTAAAACATCATGAGCCATTATACATTACCAGCACATAAGGCTGAAGCTAATGGGAAGGCATATTAATTTATTGAGGTATCTACTAACAGGTGTGGTAGGGCAGAGGTGATTTCTGCTAATCTCTGATAGCTTTTGCATTGTTCTTCTTGTTGTTATTGTTGCTTTATTTATTTTCTTTTTTTTTCAGTATGTGGCACATGGTGGCTTACAAAGATTAAACCAGAGACAGCTTTAAAACTTGTACCATACATAAATTTAAAATATATTTAAATGATCAATAGAATGAAAAGCTATTAAAATTACTATTAAAAAGAATACAGCAAATAAACAGTACAGCTCATCTGAAAGGCAATTTGCTGACCTACCCATGAAATTATGAGACCACACTCAAATTATTGGGTTCAAATCTGGGCCACTTTTTTTAACTATCTCTATTTACGTTTATTCTCTGAGATGTGAAAAACAGAGGAGCAACCTAGTGTGGGAGCGGCTGAAGCAAGTGGTCTCCCCCAGACCTCTCCCCCAGCTTTGCCTGGGCAAACACCTAAGTGCCAAGGAGAAACCCCACCTGTTGAATTGCTAGCTGGTTCCTGGAATACAGACCTGTAAAGGAGACTTGGCTCCTGTCATGCTAACTAGGGACAAATATGCTACACTTCATTTAACCAGTAGATGAAAGGGAATAAAGATCCCTATTGCCAGAATATAGCCAATGCTAATTACAGTTCACAACAATGTATTAAATATCAATTGCTGTATATAACTTGTGTCCAAGTGTTCAAAGTTTTTAAGGTGTAGACAGAAAATGCCTAAAGGTATCTCACCAGTGGAGGGAGATCAGAGGAACGGAGCATGAAAGCACAGGAAGGCAATGCAAGAACAACCAGAAGAGATAAGATAAGAACGCGGGAAATATTTGAGCTCCCAAGATGAAAATATATAAACATTGGGATGGTCTGGAAAGACTCAAGGTCTGGTGGGGTGATGTCACATTTATGACTTTCACTAATGCCATTTGCACCTGAATTTGTATGTCTAAGTATAAAACCTTGTTGCTATCCAACACACTTCAATCTCAGCAACTTTTGCAAGTTGCTATGTTGCTTGTTTTACTCCAATAAACACTGCTGCTACACTCTGAACATTTTCTTGGGAAATAAGTTAGTTAGCAGATGACAAGACCAGAGGATCCACCTGCAGTCACAGGAGCTTAAGTGAGAGTAAAACCTCTGGGCTACCACAAGAGGGGTCTCTTTCCCCACCCCCAAGTTCACAAGACATGTAGGGCCAACTTGAATAGTGCATCTTTCACCAAATGTGTGCCATGGGCATTCACTTGACTCCTACCTCTCCCCCACTGCTTGCCAGTGATTGCCTATTTAAGACACCACCCTGTGCCAGATTACCTACCAGTGTAGAGCAGGAAAAAAGTGTGGAAAGGGGGGAAAGTCCTACCTGGTCCCAAAGCAACCAGCAAGCTTACATTGTATCTGAGGCAGGAGCATGGGCCAATAAGTAAGTCAGAACGAGGAAAAGCAAAGGGCAGCAGGAGCTTACATGACCTCAGTGTCCGCCTCTGTGCCCTCAGTATCGTGGCACACAACATGAGGATGTAAATTACCACAGCCTCCTTTCATTGGCAGCCAGCAAAGCACATTTTCACACAACCACACTGCTCAGTACTGTGAGGGGAATCCAGATTTCCTCCTGAGAAGTCAGCCATCAAAGGCCTGCTGAAACAAAAAGATCTTCACTTGCCTATGGAAAGATAGCAGAAAGGGTGCCATTCGTTAAGGAAGGCATTCCAAAACCTGGGAGCAACCACTGAGATGGTCCTAAATGTGGATCTCAACACAGATAAATTTCTATGTAAGAATCAAAACAAGCCTTGCATCTAATATGGAGGTGAGATGGGAAGAGAATCCTATTGGGATTCTTAAAAAAGAAAAGAAAAAAGAAATAAAGTGACAGATGTCCATATCCTTACTTTCTCTTTTCTTTTATCCTTCCATTTTTTCCCTCCTCACTGCACATGTTTATTCATGGTTGGATTTCTCTCCATTTTATTTGCCAGAATTTTCCTTATGTGAACAACAGAATCTCCTTCTACATTAATATAGTTATTCTCCTCTGTACCTTGAACTTTATTTTCAAGAGTCACTTAAAAAAAAAAAAAAGCAAAGCCTTTGTTGAACTAAGGTAGCTTCACCTTATTATCTTCTGTTATCACCTGATTGCACAGTAACATCTATTACATACTCCATTCTCATTGCTAATGATCCTGACCTCTTGCCCTATCTTTGCATCTTATAATATCTGTACTATATATGTTCCAGTGAAGGTGAAGGTTGCTATGGTTGATTATTAGTGATTTTCCGATCTGACTTTTGTAAATGCCTAATGGCAAATATGCATTTCTCTCCTTTTTCTACAATGAGCAAATTATTCAAATTCACAAAATTTCTAATTTGATTGAAATGTAAATTGAAATTCTCCCCCATTCCTATATATGACCATTCAAGATAGAGTCTTTCCAGGGCTTGCACAAGGATGATGGCATTATGACATTCAGCTCCCGCTACTGCCCATTGATCTTTCCTTCTTGCCTGTCTTCAAGTACAACTTCTAAAATCCTTTCTGGGAATTCAGCAATAGCTGTGCTAACTGGAGCATTCTGGGCAATCCAGTCCATAAAATAATTTCTCCAATCTCCTACTATGACTGCACTGTTCCAGTATACTTCTGGTCTAGTATCAATTCTGGTGGGGTTTTATATTAATTGCTGCTTAATGGCTTAATCAATGTTTGTTTTTCATGTCATCAGTTTTTAAATGTGGTTTAAATTGGAAATTGTCTTTTGGGATTCTTAATTGGAAAGAGGGGTAGAAATATAACAATAATGCTTTGCATTCACACAAGAATATCAGCATTTACCAGTCATTTGCTACCAGTACACACAGTGCCTGGCAAAATGGTAGCCATAGTTTTGGTGTGTTCCATATCACCTTCATTTTTCAAATCTATAAATAAACAGTTCACTTACTTTTGTTTCATGTTCCACGACTTCATGTTGTTTCATCATGTTGGTGTTTCTTAGCTTGATTTATTTTGGAAAACCAAAGCAAATGCATCCATTTGCATATTGTTAAGAAAGTATAAAACCTTTATGGCATTTTAATCAAGATTTACAGAATACAATAAACATGATGTATTGCCTGGCACTTGTCTAATTGAATGGTGGTAGACAAACTGCACTAATGATGCCAATTTCTATGAATATTTACTGTTTCAAATAACACAGCTTGTCAAGAACACATAGTGTTATAAACTGTTAAATAAAAATAGCCCAGCCTTCAAATATCAGAATCAATATGTTGGGTCCAACTAGGGGTCCCCCCCCAAGGCAAAAAAATGTTTACTATTGCTCAGAAAAATCATGGTCAATGAGGAAAGGTGTATTGTTACTGCTTACCAAACTCTCACAAATTGTAGATATTTTACAGTGAACTTAATCACTTGAATTCATTATGAAAGGGTTGTAAACATGGTTGGATTTCTGTCTGACATCCAGAAATTTACATTTGCAGCAAGCTCTTTGGGTGGTATTTTGCAATCAAAACAAAGTCCAGTATTTATTGATTGATTGGTTGATTGATTGATTGCTCAATTTTTCCTTCAAAAATTAGTGTTGTCTGTGGGGAGCACAGAGCTAAAATTCAGAAGACATTTTTTCCCTACTCAACCCTCATGCACTAGGATTTTTAAAACTGCATAAACTGAATTTCAAGACATTATTTGGCCCAGTGAAAACTCCAGTGTATCATAGTTATGATTGGGATGGTGGCTAAGGGCAGAAGATAACATACATTTCATGTCTTCTGATTCCAGTTAGAATTCCAGTGTTTTCTCATATGGAGCCAATGAGTGATGAATGGTAGATCTCCTTCTCTGGAAGTAGTGAATTTAGATTCATAGAATCATAGAGTTGGAAGAGACCACAATGGCCATTGACTCAACCCCCTGCCATGCAGGAACACATACTCAAAGCACCCTCAGCAAACGGCCATCCAGCATCTGTTTAAAAACCTGCAAAGAAGAACACCTTCTTCCTAGTGTTTAGGTGAAATCTCTTTTCCTGTAGTTTGAATCCATTGTTCTGTGTCATAGCCTCTGAAGAAGCAGAAAACAAGCTTGCTCCCGCTTCAACATGACATTCCTTCAAATATTTAAACATGGCTATCATGTCACCTCTTAACCTTGACCCTTTTCGCACGGGCTTCCTCTCGTGAAATAGCCCCATGTGCCTTGCAGGAGTGGGAGCGTCGCTCTGCATGACACACTCCCACTTCCGCGGCGCTCACGGGGCTGAAGCTGCGCTCACATGTATTTTTTATTTTTGGCTTGCAGTCGAAAATAAACGGCACTTGAGCAAGGCTCCCAGCAGCGTCTCACACTTACCCGAGTGCGGAGTGCCATCGCAGGCGGGCCTCTCTCGCTTCCTCCTCGCTTTCGCCCCCAGCGCCACCTACAGCTCCCAGGGAGCACCCGTCACGGAAGAAGATGCCAGGTGCAGTAAGGAGGCAGGGGAAGCAGCGGTGTTTCAGGAGAGGGTTGTTGCGCGAGCCGCTTTTCTCCCTTGCGCAAGCGCTGGCGCTGCGAAAAGGGCCCTTGTTTTAATCAGGCTAAACATACCTAACTCCCTAAGCTGCTCCTAATAGGGCATGGTTTCCAGATCCTTCACCATTTTAGTTGCCCTCTTCTGGACACATTCTAGCTTGTCAATATTCTTCTTGACTTTTGGTGTCCAGAACTAGGCACAGCATTCCAAGTGAGGTCTGACCAAAGCAGAATAGAGTGGTATTATTACTTTCCTTGATCTCAACACTATACTCCTATTAAAGCAGCCTATTGCACTGGCTCTTTTTCCTCTGGATCTGACTACCACTTTTTCCACATGGGCTCTCTTAGTGCCAAACTTAGGTCCAGCATTAACAGAGCCTCTGTTCAACCCAGAGCATCTGTGGGAGATATAAAAAGTGCAATCCAGAGAATTTACCATCCCATTGGAAGACCACCAGGTGCCTCTGGAGCCAAACTACTGAAAACTAGAGCATGTTGCTTCATCTTTGTGGTATCACAGTTCACAGAAAAATAGCAAGGGACTTTTTTCCAGTACAGTTCACTGAATGACAGATGTCCTTACCACACAACACCATCCTGGCAAGGCAATGCATTGCTCTCAATGCGAAACACATGCTTTAAAGCTAAGGTTATCCCACAATTACTCTATGCTATCTCAGTATGGATACTAGGATTATCACTCCAGGTGGAAAAAGTATTGTCATTCTTCCTGAGAAAATTATTCACAGTTCCAAATTGTGTGCCCACAGCAGTCCTGAAGCTTGAGGTGAGAATAATGTCACTAGAATGTACAGCCTGGAAATGGGCAAAGAGGCACTGGTTATGGTGGATTTTCCTTGAGAAAAAGGCAGGATACATGTATCTAATACAAAAAGACACTTATACCTCACATCTAAATAAAATGACCCTTGATAAAATGCTAAAGTGGGCCTCTCAGAATTTTTTTACTATCAGCAGGTATGACAAGAGCAAATTTGATTTTGAAACAACATATGAAAGATATAGATTGCTAACATGCAATAGCAGCGGCACGATCCACCTGTTCCCCTATTTATTTAGGATTGGGGTTTAATATAAAAGAAGAGGCTAAATATCTTTAAAATCTAAGTATTCCCAAATTTCGGCAAGCTTTTAGTAGAGCAAGATTCAATGTCCTCCCATCAGTGTTCCTGGAGGGGTGATATAAAAGACAGGCAAATAACGAACAAGTGTGCTGTTGTGGAGAGGGAAGGGTGGAAACTGTACGCTATGTATTCTTTGAATGTTCTTTTTATAAAGATCAGAGAGAAAGATTAATATACCCCTTGTTAAGGAATTTGCCTGGAAGATCTTGGAACACATGGCTAAAATTTCTTCTTGACAATAAAGATAAAAAGGTTACCAAGGTTGTAACCAAATTCCTTTTTCTGCAACAAATACCCGTAAATGTATTTTACAAAATTTATAACACTATAGGCCACATAGGCTAGGATGGTTAGAAAATCAATCCAGAAAGTTGCAGTTGTTAAGAATATTTAGTAGCCTGAGAAAGCCATAGTGTGGTGAGTGTTTCATGGAAAGGACATATTGTTGGGTAGAGTAGCTACTGGATTAATCATACTTAATTATATTCTATCATTTTTAAAAATTGTTTTAATATACGTTATGCATACACAACTCTGTACTCTTATGTATGTGAAACATAGTACATATAATATTGTAGGTACAATATTGTATGTATCTAATGTTTTTAATAGCCTGACGATTTATAAATCATAATAAAGGCAGATGGTGATGGTTGTAGTGCTTGTACATCTCCACATTGATGGATTAGTCTCCTGTGGTAATTGAAGCACATACGATAGCACCTAGTCTGAGAAGAATACATCACAATACCTGTCAGGCAATGTGGAATAAAAACATATCACACATGCCATGCTTCCATGACATACTTCTTTGAGGTGCATATGCAAAAAATCAAAGGTAATTTGAAAATTCATTATAAAAGCTTTCCCCAACACTGTTTTTGAAATTGGGCAGGCAAACTGAAGACTGCAGTTACAAATTTCAAAAGGTCAGTTATTCCATTATTTAAATAAATCCTCCCCGGAGGGAGAAAAACCATTCAAAATGGTTATAGACAGAAAGTCTTTATGTCATGCTGTACATAAAGCATGCTGACTTGCTGCTCAACTGTAAATGTGGAAGCAAAGCTGACACCAAACTATTAGGCAATCCTTGGTTGTAGCATCATCTGTGGCCCATCCCTGATATCAAATCCCCCATTCACAGCCTACCACTTCTGCCAGCACCAAATGATTTGGGCTACCAGGTTTATCACTGCCATACTTCCCTAGCACCAAACATCTGCTCCTCTCCACTTCATCAGTCATTCACCAAGAGACAATTAGACTGTGGTGGTACTTCTGGATGAGAGCTGAACCAAGGACTGGCTCTAATCAGGAGCAGCGACAGGCACTACACTGCAAATATAGTGTCTGGTCCAATACAGACAATAAAACATTGAATGTGGGGAAATTTAATGCAGCAAGTAACCACTGCCAATAGCAGTGGTTCAGCAATTTTTACAATCCACACTAGGGAACCACCATCACATTGTTGTGGTTGGTGTGTGCCTCCAAGTCAAGCTGGTGGTATGTGCCTCCAAGTTTCTGCCTTATGGCAACCCTGAGGCAAACCTATCATGGGGTTTTCTGGGGCTGAGAGTGTGTGACACAGACAAGATCACCCTGTGAGTTTCCATGGTGGAGCAGGAGTTTGAACCTTGTTCTCTGGGGTCACAGTCCAATACTCAAACCACTACACAACCCTGGATCTCACCATCACATTAGAGAAGGTTATATAAGCTCTGCAGGATTGCCAAGATGATGTATAAACTTCTCAGAGTTCCTATGCCTTCAGCAGATGCCTGGCACTGCATAGCAAACATACAATAGAACTAATTTATTCAATACAATGTTGCTCCTAGAAGCTTCTTGCTCTGTGTCATTGTATATTGTACATCCGCCATCTCTTCTGAGATTTGTTTTTCTTCCACCACTCTTGTTTGCTTAACAGTTAAAAATCCAATTGATTTCATCTGTTCTGTATTCTTGCTTCTGTATCTCCCTCTTTTCTTCATTTTGTTTTCTCTGCAATAATTAAGCAATAAATTATCAACCTACAATGGCAAATGAATTAATTTCATTAAGTGTAATTTCTCAAGTGAGAGGAGGGGAACTATATCCAGTCACCCAAAAATAATTAATATACCCCCATCTCATCTGCAAAAAAGAACTGCTCAGCCTTGACCAGAAAGATGTCACTGAAGCATTTTGGCATATATTAAGAGGCAAAGCAGAGTTGTATGTATTTGGCTTGCTGCTTCCATGTTAAATTATTCTATAATTCATGCAAGCAGAATGTTAAATCCTCAGAAAAACCATAAAAGAGAGAGAAAGAGAAAAGAAGACAATAAAGTTTTGTTTACTTTGCAGGCAGATAAAAGACTATAGCAAGTCACTATCCTCTCTATGAAATCTGCATAATCAGACAGACATATGTATGTTACCCAAGGGAGCAGGAAATCAGATATTCCAATCTTTGAAAGTCAAGGCCAAATTTTGTTTCCTAGCAAACCATCTACAGAATGTATTTAGGCATGGTTTAAAAAAAAAAGTCACGGCAACACATGTCTCTCAACAGTCCACCAAGACTCATGCTCCTTCATTTTAACAGGATTGGAAGGTGGCCAAGTCTTCTAAAGCAGGATTTTGAAAAGCTGTATGTACTCATAGGCACTTCCTCTGCCATTGGGGGCTTGAGGCAATAAGTCACTTCATTCATCCAACCAACATGCCCCTTGGTGAAACAGAACCACCCAGGAATATTTGTCTCCCTGTCTTTGTTTCATCTACACAGCAACTCTCAGCCTGGACTCAAGTCTTGCAGGAGCAAAACACAGGCCTTCATCCTTCTACCCCACATTTACAATGGGCAGTACTTTATAGGACAGCAGAAAGACTGCTCCTCTGCCAGAGAAGACACTGGTATTGTCCCCTCTTCAATGTTAACACTTAGGTACACCTAGGGAAAATGTGAATAAAAATGCTTAATGGTAAGCCATGTATTATGCATGTGGTGGCTTGTAAATATTTGACATGTACTAATTCTTCCCTGTGGTATTAAGCATGAGAGCTTACTTTATATCATTATTCATTGCAGGTGTCATTGCTGTTGTGTGCCTTCACGTTGTTCCTGATTTATGGAGACCTTACGACAAACATACCGTGGGGTTTTCTTGGCAAGATTTGTTCAGAGGGGGTTTGCCTTGGCCTTTCTCTGAGGATGAGAAAGTGTGGCTTGCCCAGGGTCATTCAGTTGGTCTCCATGGCTGAGGGGGGATTCAAAAATTGGATTCCAGATTGGTAGCCCAACACTAAAACCACTACACCACACTGGTACTCACTGGTGTCCTACATACCCTTAAGTAAACACTGTCCCATCAGAGGCACCCTGTTTCTAGAGGTTGCAAAAGCAAATACCCTGAGGCACCTTTGGCTACAAGAATTTGCATCAGAATTGCCCATATCCCATGTCTTTAACAGCCACTTGTTCCATCAAAATAAGCAGATGAGCCCACTGTGGTTACAAAGCTGTTAAAGGCACAAAGCTACAGGACAAAACCGAATATATACAGTTCCACAACCTCATATCATTTTTCCCTGTAATCATTTGAAATGAAAATTGTTGATGATATTCCTGCTCTGGATTGGAAGGTAGAAGTATCGAGCAAAATCCTGCTCACATCTGTTACCAACCCTATTACCCCGCCTATGAGATATGCAATTTTCATAAATTGAACTTATTAATGACCAAAGAACATGATTGGGGTCACACTGACCAGAAAATATGTTCAAGATTACACTGGCCAGGGATGTGTTCAGGTCATGAAAGTTCAAGTACAATTTGGTGGAAAACCTAGCTCAGATGGGTTTGTGCTAATCCCTTCACCACTTTAAGCTTTTGGCATTTTTGAATACAGTGAAAGAACTGTTCAGACTGGTGAGCAATCACAGAGGTCCCTCAATCTTGCCCTACAGACATCCTTCCTATATCCTATATTCCCTACTTGACCAAACAGTAAGAGATTATCATGAGTCCCATCAACATTTTGTCATTCTGGAGTTAAGCAATCATCCCATTCTGGACGTCTTTGTCAGTCCATGGGAAAGCAATTAAAGCTTTGTCAACACACCCCTTTAGGATGTGAAATAAGGTATAAAAACCTAACTTTAACCCCAGCCATTTATAGTATGTAGTACACAGTGCCCCAGACTGCCATTTGTGCTACCTCAGACACTGTCTGAATCCCTCCACCATGACCCCTTCTTCAGGACAGGTAACTAGTGCCCTGCTTGCAGAACATTGACTCAGAGGCTGAAACAGGGCGCATGCCAGGACCTGCTGTACAGGAAGAAGTTACAATGCCACAAAAAGAACAGGGGGCAGTGCCAGCTCCAGCAGAGAGTCCTGCCTCTTCAGACATGGGCCCATTACCCTGTATGTTGGGGGTCCCAGGAGGGGCACCCAAATAACCAAATAAAAACACAAGTTTGGGGAATTTAGCTCGAGCACTCTCTTAGCTAAACAAGAGGCAGGGTAACTTTAGCAAAGATCTTTAATCCTATGTCTACAGCTTCAGGTCAGAGAGCAAGTAGAAAGTTTTAAAGTAACAAAATAACAGTTTTATTGAGACATAAACAGCAAATAAAACAACACACACTCTAGCTAACTTGGAAGCAGAAATAGAGAGCTTGGGAATGGGTAATACGACACCTGGTCTCGTAGTCCTGGAAAGAAAGATGGGGTTCCTGGGAAGAAAACTCAGCACGGCTGGCTGAGGGGAGCTCCTTCAGACTACCAGCAGCAAGGTGGGATGGAAGTCCAAAGTAGTCTGAAGACATCCCAAAAGTGGGAACCTTTTATAGGGTGGATTTTACCTACAGGCTATGTTATGCTCGGTGAGAACAAAGGAAATTTGGAGTTGGACAAAGGAGTTGGAAAAGGTCAGCTTTTGCATGATGGGTTTCACTTTTAAGACAATAGCATGGCCAGTTCGTTAATAGCCTGACATAAAGAAATGGCTTGGCTCTTAGCTGTGTGGCTTTGTGTAGATCTGAGCCGAGCAGAGCCAGTTTGCAGGGAGGTTTTTCCCTAAAGCAACGGAGAGGCTTAAATTGCCTGCCTGAATGGGGTTTTGGAACGCACAACCATTAACGGCTGCGCCCTTACGTGCCTGTCCAGGGGACCTCTGCAAACACGTGGAGGAGAGTGGCAGAGAAAGGTCAAGCAAAGGCCAAATTATTTGATATCAAAAGGATATCTAGTGCCCTCACCAGACATATCCGAACCATGATAACACTGCAACTTACCTTTTTCTCAGCGCTGGGTGCGGGGATCACACGATATCCTCTTGCGAGAGGCTCTCATGTCCCCGCTGCTTCAGCTCCGCAGCTGCTGCCTGCCAGCCAGCAGGCAGTATGATGGGTCTGCCTGCCAGCAGGCAGCATAACAACTCTGCCTCTTCCTGGGAAAATGCCCAGCTGCGCTGCAGGAGGAAGTGTGAGCACTGTAGCTCCGGACACGCCACATGCACAGTAAGTGCACACAGGACCCTGGAGCAATGCACGATCGTGCACCATTTTTGGCTACAAGCCGAAAATGAAACAGTGCATGATCGGCACCTGCCGGTCCCGGTAGCATCACGCGATTGTGAGCACATCCTCTGAAACGTTCCTCACAATTGCGCGATGCTCTGGAGGCCCTTTCACATGACAAATGTCATGCAAAAAAAGTCATAGAAGAGCATTACCTGTACCCAGTTTCTCAGAGCACAGGCAGCAAAGAGAGACCCAGTGCCACTCTCTCAGAATTTATAACCATGGACAATTAATCAAGCCACAGCTGTGCTAGGCTTCAGACCTATATAGCTGATGTCCTTCCCCTCCAGGAGTTGTCAAAGCTTATCTGACCTTCTGCCCTGCTGGATACCTTGCTGAATGCTTGGAAAGACCTTCGACATTCCTTTGCCTTGGAACCCTATTGGGCTTTATTTATGACTCTGTTCTTACTGCCTGGAAGTAAGTAATGAGCTCAGAGTTATTCAGGTTGTTTTGTTTGTTTTATCAGCTATGCTGGAACTGAGATAGGACACCATCACCCTTTCCACCCAATCTTTCTCTATCCAGCCTTTTTCGCTTCACTTTCTATTAGCCTTATATGGTTCTTAAGAGTGTCTGATTTCTTGTGTGTTTGTCAATTCAAATAAAATAGGTTGTGGGTTTTCCAAGCTTTGAGGCCCTGTTCTATTAGTATTTTCTCTTGACGTTTTGCCTGCATCTGTGGCTGCCATCTTCAGAGGATTCAGAGATTCTCTGAAGATGCAGGCAAAACTTCAGGAGAAAATACCAATAGAACACAGCCTTAAAGCCCGGAAAACCCATAACAACCTATGGATTCCAGCCATGAAAGCCTTCGATTTTACATCAAATAAAATACTTTCTTTAATTTTAATTGGAGTCCTCACTACAGTTAGTACTGGTATATATAGGTGAAAAGATTCTGCTGTTACCCTCCTCTCGCAGGCCTCCTTTGACATATAATTCCCTGCAATTTCTAAGGAGATGCTGGCATTGCAGGTGGACCTCAGTATCCTTCACCTCTTAGGGTAACACATCCTCACTGTCTCTCCACCTTTGTACTTTCCGTATATGGTGCTACTGGAGACACACTGTCTGCTTTCCCATTCATTCATTCATTCCTATTTGGCCAGGTTATTAAACTGGTCCAGATCACTTTAGACCAAGTCAATCTAATCTGGACTCAACTCAGATCTAACCTAAAGTAGTCCAAACTAGCCTAATCTAAATCAGAATTTGGAATCTGGACAGATCAGACATGCAGCTCAACAAAGTAGCAAGGACTAAATCCCAGTGAAAGTCAATGTCTGTCAGTGGAGTGGCCACCATCAGGTATAGCTCAATGAAAACAGCTCCTAGTCACAGCATCTTATGTCTGGAATTCAACTGGGGAACTCTGCTACCATAACCACCTGCTATGCTAACATTTTCTTTTTCTTTGCACTTGGCCATTTCTGCACATATTAGACTCTCAACATCCTATGGTATCCTGAGGTTTGTAGTTTAGGGAGGGGCCTTTGAGGCCCCTCCCTAAATTGCAAACCCTAGAATTCCATAGGATGTTGAAAGAGGAATAAGAACACTATAATAGTATAGTGCAGAAATGGCCTTAGTCATTATAATAAACTCCTTGACATCTATTATTTTTAAAATGTTGTAAAAGAAATAGTCATCATGTTATAAAACCATAAGATTAAAAATGTTACTCCTTCTCATATCTAGAACACAGAGGAATATAAACAGAGTACAAAACTGGATTGAGCATTAAGATATTAAGTAGACTTCACAGTACTGCGAAAAAGCAAAGGGGAAATACATATATTAATGTTATGAACTTCTTAAGAATATTTTGAATATTATGACTTTCTTCCTGCCTAAGGTGTGTGTTTGTGTTTTGGACAATGAGGGAGGGGAAGAACGTTTTTGAACATGTTTTGTCTACAGAACCGTGTGTGGGTAGGCAAAGTGAGAAAGATATTTGAGGAGGTGCTTAATATAACATTGGCACTTCCTGTCATAAAGACAGCACTTATACCAATGTCTCTTGCGGTTCTATGTTTCTCACTTTCACTGGCTTTGCTGTATAAATTCAAGGCACAAAGAACATCACAAGTGGGATTGGAAACTGACCTGGAAGGGTCACTTACACTAAAAGATGCTAAGTATCTCATATCCTGCTGTCTTACACATCCTTTTTTCTGTACTCGCAATCTTTTTTTTAATAAAAAAAAAATCCCTCCTTCCTTTTTCACCTTTGGTTTCAGCTGCACAGTGAATTCATGCAGCTATGCAGAGACACAATGGATATGCAAGTGGCTGCTAGACCTACTTCAGTTTTATGTCCCCAAGCTCACCCCCTCCAAAGCTTTTAATCTGACAGATGTAATACAAAGGAACTGACTAGAAAACCTAAAACCACCTCTTCTATAATGCTAGAAAATCAAGTGTTTCATAGAACTTGAAGTACTTTTGAAGATTAGGTTTTATTAATTTTATGGAGACGAAGAATGATCAGCTATGTACAGCAATCAGGGTCAAAATAAAAGATGCATTTAGCATGAATTTAGAACAAATGCTCCCTTAAGTGGCCAGAGATGTTTGTTTGTCATAGCACATGATTATCCTCAACTCTCAATGGCTTTTTCCGCATTTTATTTTTAAAACGGGGCAGCGTGTCCTCCAGCGAGGACGTTTGCACTTGGGGGCGAACTGGGTCCGGACTACTTAATGTATGTCCGGACTTCAGCCCGCTCCAGAACGACCAGAACTGGTGGTTCCTCGTGCTATTGAAAGACCGATTAAAAGAGGGTTTTCAATAGCCCAGCGTCCCCCAGTCTGTCGCTGCACTAATGTGTAGATCTGCAGGCTTGCGCCAGCACGAGGCTGCAGATCTTCCAGGGGCGGGCTTCCGGCTGGAGAGCTTCTCCAGTTGGTGGAGAGTCTCCACCAACCAGAAGCCTCCATTTTTGTCCCCGGAGAGTGTGTAGCGTGAGTGTGCGCTGCTCTGGATTAGCGTGGATCGTCGGGGGGGAGCGTGCCAATCTGGTAAGTAACGGACTGCCCCGTTTCCCCCCCCCAAAGTGTGGAAAAGCCCAATGTTACATTTGAAGATAAACACAGATTTAACTGTAAGTCTGGCTGACTTACAGCTGAAATAAATATCTTTAAGGTAACTCAGCTGTTTGATAGGCAATATGTGAATCACAGGGAATAATCATTCCATTAATGTCTAATTTGACCCAATATATGTAGTTTGGTCACCAACAAGAACTGTTTTCAAATACTCTACATAGTTTTCACTAGGGATGTTGGTAAATTCTGTACATCAGTATCTAACCCACAAACACTGCTACAGGTTGGGTGATAAAGCTTTGTATACTAGGAAGTACAGCAGTAATGTGTCAGCTCTACACCAGCATGATATAGTGGTCTGAGTGCTAGACTAGAGCCATTTCCACACTACACTCTTATAGCGCAATTATTCCACTTTCAACATCCTATGGAATCCTGGAGTTTGCAGTTTAGGGAGGGGCTCTCTGGCCCCTCCCTAAACTGCAAATTCCAGGATTCCATAGGATGTTAAAAGTGGAATAATCATGCTATAAGAATGTAGTGTGGAAAGGTCTTTGGAGATCAAGACCTGAATCCCTCCTCAGCCATAAAAACCTACTGGTGACCTGGGCCAAGTCATATTCTATCAGCCTCAGAGGAAGGAAAGGATAAACCTCCTCTGAGCAAATCATGCCAAGAAAACTCCATGATGGCTTCACCTTAGGGTCACCATAAGTTAGAAATGATGTGAAGGCACACAAGAACAACAAAGCCCTGTTTAACTAGTGAATCAATGTCTGAAAGCAAACAAGGCTGAACAGGTTGAATTTCAATATAAATAAGACAGTGTTGGTCTGAGTGGAGAAGTGCCAGTGTTCTGCCAACTGTCCCTGCTCTGCCCTCTGAGGAAGAGAAGAGTAGGCAGTATCTGCTGCCCTTAATCCCTTCCCTCACCAGCATTCCCTTTTCTTTGTGTGTTGTATCTTATTTATATTATAAACCTGAAGGCAGAGAATTGTCCACTGGCAAGCTGCTCTGGGATGCTTTTGTAGCTGAAAGGCAGGGCATAAATATTCCAAAAACACTAATTTACTAACTAGACAGAAATTTGCAGCTGGTCTTGCCTTGGATTGCCCTTGCCCTAGAGGTATAAGTGGGCAGTCTGGAGGTTCTCTAAGGTCCTTTCCACAGGAGGTTCTCATCCCAGCACAGGGATGGGAGAGGAGCAGGATGGCAATGACATTTCCTCAAGACATAGAGGCTTTTAGCACGTTATCCGTTTGCGTGACTGGGGAGGGCGTCTTGCATGAAAAGCCTCATCTGGAACGCTGCTGCTTCCTCACTCCTTTGTCCTGCCGCTCGCTTCCTGGTAGCGCGACCGTCGCGCTAGCGCCCCGCCCCTTCCTTCCACAGCACAGTCTGAGAGCTGTAGGCTGCGCTGGGGGAGGAAGCACAACCGGCCCGGCTCGTTCGATGCACCTCACACAGGTAAGTGCACGAGTGCCCTGGGAGCATTGTGCAACCGTGCAGTATTTTTGGCTTAGAGCTGAAAATAATAAAATGTGCGTGCGTCCCGCTTTAGGCTCGTGAGCGTCGCGTGAATGGGAGTGTGTCGTATGGACCGATGCTCCCATTCACGCGACGCTCAAGGGGCCCTTGCACTACAGAAACTGTGTGCGAAAAGGGCCAGTGCCATGGTCCCATCCTTCTCCCATTGCCAACCAACATGATTGTGGGTTTTCCCCATCAATGACCCCTGATTGCAATACGGTCCCACACCTACCTGCTCTGTGGAAGGTCTGGAAGCACAATGGAGGTGCTTCCTGTCCTAGCACAGCTTAGGAAAATGCCCAGCTGGACTGTGAAAAGAAGAGGCATGCCCATTGCCCTCCCTTCTGCAGGTTGCCTGTCCAGTGTGGAGGGGAGCATTCCCATTCCACTCCCTTCCCAGCAGAGATGCTTCTGGGATTGCAACCAGAGGATGACATGGTAAGTTAAGGTTAAGGGTTTTGCATGGAGTTGAAAGAAAAGTTGAAAATATGTCTTTGGGTTAAGACTGGCTGTTTGACTGATTGAGCTGTTTATAAATTTGTTTGTTTGTTTTTCTAGAGCATATGCTCTAAGAGGGAAAGGCTACTGCTGAGAGGAATTCCTGATCTATTTAGGGCAGAGTTAGCAGCCAGACACTAGTTCTGTATTGCTCCCCTTACAATTTCTGTGAGTTCATGAGAAGGACATGATGGATAGAGAGAGTAAGCAGATATACTGCATGGGCATTTAGCAGGAGAGTTTGAGGAAGAGGTCCATAAGATGAAGAGACATGGACAGTAAAGGAGCTGCTGCAGTGACCTTCAATAACTAAGCCAGGTTTACTTTCCTACCTGGGGTGTACAAAGTTATACCTACATGAAATGCAAGTTGGTTTCCCTGCTGGAAGAGAAAGTACAACAGCTTGAGGTCTGTGTCTCCCTGCTTAGACACAGCAGAAAGAGGAAGGGAGATGGAAAATTATCAGATATAGGAAGTGAGTACTCAGAAGAACATGGCACACAAACTATGCTATGATTTTGGAGCTACACAGTCAGTTCCAGGCCCTCTACTTGGACTGTGATTTTGGACTCAAGGAACACAGACAGAAGTGGCATGCCTCAGAGATCACAGATATGACTATGGAGGCTCTTTTTAGGTAGGATTTTTTTTTTTTTTTTAGGAAGGATTCCCTCCACCTCCAGAAGGAGGAGGAGGAGGAGGAGGAGGAGGAGATGTGTGGTGATGCTGGTAAATGATTCCCTACTGAGAGGCAGAGACACAGTGATGTGTCGACCTGACAGGATTGTTCAATGGTAAAAATATAAATTCTCTTACTCCCAATAGTGTTTGCGGTGAATAATATTGTTATTTGTCTCTGTGCAATTCAGGAAATCAAAGAATTTGTTTTGCTCTGCTTGATGAAAAGCTACACTGAGAACATCAGTTTGCGCAAAGTACATGATAAATCCTACTGAAACACATGTCTTCCCCAGGAAAAAGAAAATCATTTTCTCCATACTTTCCATACTCAACTACAAACCCAGAATAGACAACATAACATCAGCAACCACACACAGGGTGTAAAATCACAACAAATTATGAAGTTACTTGTGAAAAGAAAAAGAAAATCATTCTCTTTTTCTTGTGCCTATGGCAAACATTTCTGAGAAGGTGCAGCTTTCCTCATGTGAGTATCTCACAGTGTCATGAAGCTGAAGTGCATTGAAGATGGTTATTCTTAAAAATATATTTTTTACATCTCTGCTCAGGAGGTGTGCTGTCTTTCTGGTACTAGAGGATTAGAGATGAAACAGAAGGAGTGGCAAGACTCATCAGGCTCACTCTACCTTCCATAGACCCTTCCAACCCATGAAGAAATAAATGGTACTACTGCACACGGCCTTCAAAATGTTTTAAGTGAAAATTAATGGGCCAGAGGATGTTGCATCATCACTTCTTCCCATTGAAAGTCATAGTCCTGAAAGACAAAAGACGAATATTCAAAATGTGCAAATTATGTGTTCAGGAGATTTGGCTTCTTGGACCATGATCATCAATTCTAGGAGGTACAACTCCAGCAAGAGATGGATCTAATTTGAAGTGCTGCTTAGGGATGAACCAATCTGTCAGTTTCATGTTTTCCTATGTTATTTTTTTTAAAACAACAACAAAAAAGCTCAATCTCTTTCCACTGAATTTATGAAGAAATTTGCACTTAAGTTCTTCTCCAGTTCAAATTTGGTAATTTGTACTGGCCAAATTCAATAAAAGCAACTATACTCCCCTTGGAGGGACCATATTGTTATACCTGCTGGCCATGTAGCTGTTAGATGTGGAATCTGCTTGCGGGAGTCAACTGTTGTTCAGCACTGCAGGGATGGCTGAATATACAGTGATTCAAAGCTAATCTAACAGTGAGTGAATCTGTCAGGTTTATTTTTGATGACACTCAATACCGTTAAGTATCAAGTTCAGACAAATTTATGGAAAATTGGACATTTTGACAAGTCCTTTTCAAAAGGAACCAAAGGCAATTCTCACCTAGAAGGTTTGAAATCATAGAATCATAGAGTTGGAAGAGACCCCAGGGGCCATCAAGTCCAACCTCCTGCTATGGAGGAACACCCATCAAAGCATTCCCAACAAGATGGCCATCCAGCCTGTGCTTAAAAACCTCCAAAGAAGGAGACTCTACCACACTCCGAGGCAGCATATCCCACTGCCCGACAGCTCTGACCATCAGGAATTTCTTCCTGAGGTTCAGGTGGATTCTCCTTTCCTGCAGCTTGAATCCATTGCTCCTTGTCCTAGTCTCTGGAGCAATGGAGAACAAGCCCGTTCCCTCCTCAACATGACATCCCTACAAATATTTAAACATGGCTATCATGTTCCCTCTTAACCTTCTCTTTTGCAGACTAAACATACCCAGCTCCCAACGGCATTCTTCATAGGGCATGGCTTCCAGACCCTTCACCATTTTGATCACCCTCCTCTGGACACGTTCCAGCTTGTCAACATCCTTCAGAATAGAGTGATACCATCACCTCCCTCAATCTAGACACCATACTCCTATTGATGCAACCAAGAATCGCATTGGCTTTCTTGGCCACTGCATCACACTGCTGACTCATGTTCAGCTTGTGATCTACCAAGACTCTTAGATCCTTTTCACACGTACTGCTTATCCAGCCACATGTCCCCCATCCTACACTTGTGACTTTCATTTTTTCTGCCCAAGTGCAGGACCCTACATCTGTTGAAATTCATTTTGTAAGCTTTGGCCCAGCTCTCCAATCTGTCAAATCAGGAAAGTTAAAAAAGGATCTATATTGGGTTGTCTGTGCTTTTAACATCAGCTTCGGAAGCCTGCTAGTGCCATACATGGGCAGGTACAGGAGAAGGTACACTACGAAGGCCTTCTTCATAATGACTAGGGGTGTAAATCCTCAAGTATTTTGTCCTCATATGCAAGAACAAATAATTACAGTCGTACCTTCTGCAGGAGAAAACAAATATTCCTTCACAGTATTCTCCCTGTATACAAACATCCCAAAATACTGCTGGAATTATGTTGTGAAGAAAAACACATGGATTTTTTTTTTTTTTGCTCAAAAACAAAACAAAACTAATTTTCTGCACAGGTAACTCTTGGGGGGAAGATAACCCATTTTCTGTACAGAAAAAAAGTGGAATTTGCACACAAAAACCCTACATGTTTTTCCCCCATGGGAAAAAAAAATATCTGCAACATACTGATCTTCCTCATTGGTTTTCTAGATGCTTGAGAAATCAGTTTTGACCTGGGAATCAATCATTACAAATATTCTTTCCATCTCTACTAGTGAACCATATGCATAGTTTTTTCCTCAGTTCAAATGTGTATGGTCCCATTATTTAAAATCTTTAAATAGTTTTAAAGCCCTGTTTGTTTAGAACTGCTTTAAAAGAAAAAGTGGATACTATTATTTGTCAGGTTCATTTTGGTGCTCCTATACTGTTAGACTATTTTATTGCTTTGAATTTTTATTTTTATTCTGCTATGTTGTTGTTGTTGTTGTTATTTTGCTATATGGTTGTTTATTTCACCATTGATTTATGTTGCTTTGTTATTTGAGTGTGAATGTAATTTTGTTCATTGGAATTCCCATTATGAGGGTTTGGCCCTAAAAGGAAGCTTGGTAATTTCATAAATAAATGAATATATCATCAAAAAATGGGCCCTTTCTGCACCTTACCTTCTTCCGGCTCTGGAGTGCAGGGATCGCACAAGCAGCCTCTGGCGAGAGGTTCTGGCAAGAGGTTCTCGCGTCCAGAGTCCTTCGGCTCCGCACGAGCAGCCTGCTTATGCAAGAGCCCCACCTCTTCCTTCCGCAGCGCAGCCTGGGACCTTCCTAGGCTGTGCTGGGGCAGGAAGCGCAACCAGCACGGCTCAGGAGGCTCCACACGTCAGGTAAGTGCACGTGGGGCCGGGAGCAATGCACGATCATGCACTATTTTTGGCTTTTAGCCGAAAATGAAAAGGTGCATGATAGGTGCCTGCTGGCCCCTGGTGCGTCACATGATTGTGAGTGTGTTGTGTAGATCGCTCCTCACAATCACATGACTCTCCAGGCTCCCTTTTGCATGGCAGATGCTGTGTGGAAAGGGCCATGATTTTCAATTATAGTTTGAAACTATATAAGCTGTTTTCTCCATTGGATCTTGCTTTTGGAATTCATGAATCAGTATGTTGGTATTATAATAGGTTGATATCAATAGGATTATACAGTTCTCAGACATGGCACTAAATGCAGTCTGCAGAAGGGGAAGTCTGGAGGCTGGTTAGTGTTCAGTGACCAGCTAATTCACAGCATAATGGCACAGTGCAATGGCTCAGTCTATTACCTACCATATCTCTTCAGCAGGCCTTGGAACACAAACCTATTTGGGTAGAGAGAGAAAAAGACAAGCATTCAGTAGGAATGAAGGAGAAGAGTTGTGGGGAACAGAAGTGATAGGAAGATATATGGGACAAGTAGTTCAGTGAGTTCTGATGAAGAGCATCTACACATGTTGGCCCAGAAAGCCATCTATGACTGGCATATTGTTGTCATTGTGTGTCTTCAAGTCATTTCCAACTTATGGCAACACTAAAGCAAACCTATTACAGGGTTTTCTGGGACTGAGAGTGTGTGATGCACCGAAAGTCACCCAGTGGGTTTCTATAGATGAGCAGGGAATTGAATCCTAGACCATTTCCGCACAAGACTGTCATAGCACTATGATTCCACTTTCAACATCCTATGGAATCTTGGGGTTTGCAGTTTAGGGAAGGGCCAGCCAGCCCCTCCCTAAACTGCAAACCCCAGGATTCCATAGAATGTTGAAAGTGCAATCATAGCGCTATGACAGTCTTGTGTGGAAATGACCCTAAGCTCCAGGGTTATAGTCCATTCCTCAAACTACTAGACTATGCATGGTCTTAAATGGCATATACCCCATCATTAATATTGGTGAAATGGTCCCCCTAAAAACAGCATTGTCAATGGCAAGAATGTGTCAATAAAAGAAAATAGACTCTTTCCTAAAAATGTACTGTTCCATCTACTCCTTTAAAAAAAAGTCTATAAACTGAAAAATATTACCTTAGTAAACAAGCCATGAAAATTGCTGCCTAGCCCAACAGGAACTGCAACAGCCCTAGGTGTGAATGTTAAAATGAAACTATTTGACAACATTAGGATAGACATAAGATAGTTTTATGGCACACTATACATATGTGGCATGAGATTGATCAGACCTGTGGAGTAGCAGCACAGACCCAATGAAGCAAAGGGATTAAGGGGACCAACTGTGAAGTTTCTAGTTTAAGGTTCAGCTCCCACTAGGAAAATGTAAGAAGGAGAAGGCTATACAATGTACACCTCTGGCAGCAGGACCTGAACTCACTCTAAATTCTGTAACTAAATCATAAGCACTTAACACATTACTGAATATTACAGAAATTCAGTTATCACAATAAAAAGGGTTAGCCTAGGTAGCCAAGAACAACTTTAAGTAATGCAAAGCATTTATGTAGCACATTTTAAGTGCTCAAAGTGTTTCATATGGATTATATCAGCAGCCTTCTTTAAATTATATCACCTCACTCAGGATAACAGAAGTCGGCTCCTGCACAGTGGGTGAGCTCCCCTGCAGCATTATTTGGTTTGGATCAGAAATATGTCAAGCTTTTTTCCTCCCAAAGTTTGGAAAAGACCTCTGATTCTTTTACAAGCCAATATGACATTGGGAGTTCCTTCTGGCAGATCCTATTTTCTACCACAATGACCTAGAATGTTGCAACATACAAAGTATTTTGAGTAGCTAAGATATTAGCCACTCAGACCAGCTCCCTTGGTATTAGATAAACTATCGCCCTTTCCACTCAATGCACCCAACCCACCATGGGGATGAGAGAAGGACAGGGCCATTATTACACTTATGCATGACATCATCCCAGGCCCATCCTTCTCTTGTTCCTAGGCAGTGTGATTGCGCCGCAAAACATTGATGTGCTTTCCCCATCAATGACCAGTGATTGCACTGTCCTCCTGCTGCACACCTGCACTTACCTTTGTTGCAGAGTTCCTTGAAGCATAATGGCTATGTTTCCTGGCTGCATTTTCTGCCCCAATGCAGCCAGGGACAGTGCCCAGCTGCACTGTGGAAGGAAGAGGTGCGTCCTGGTTCCTGCAGGCCCCCAGTGCAGAGGGGAGCACTCCATTGTGCTCCTCCCCTTGGAGAGTTGCTGCTGCCATCATCACCAGAACACTGGAACAGAAGTAAGCTGTGGAAAGGGTCTATGTTCCCCAATGCTGAATTAATAATTAATGGATACAATTGGGCTTTTGAAGGACATCCATTTTTGGGACCCTTTCATAGCTCTTAGCTTGAAATCAGAGGGAGGCGGTATTAATCTGAGAGATCAAAGACAGAAGAGACACTAAAACAAAGCGGAGAAGTCCCATGTTTTATGTTTCGATAGATCCTGTACATAATAAACATGCATAATAAACATGTCACCTGTGTCTTTCAGAATGCTGCTCCAGATTTTTGGCAGAAACATTTTTGGTACAAGGAAAAATACTATTGCTTGAAATCTCCCCCTCCTTACCTCTCTGAATCTGCTTGTTGGCAATATCATTGCTACTTTGGCAGCATTATTTTAATCTGTTCATTTCAAATCAGCTTTCTATTTCCAAAGAGTGAAGTTCAATGCATCACAGATCAAATATGGTTATTTGATAACATCTCATCTGGTAATGTGAGAGATTTTGCTAGAAAGAAGTCTAATCTGAAACAAAACTACTGGTGCTGAAGCAACAGCCAGCTGGGACTGTCAAGTGATTCACTTTGGAGACAATGCATATGGAGACATGCAGACGTGTGAAAAATTTGCCTCTGTTTCTTCTCCCTCAAGGCCCAAACAGGGCATTTTTTATGAAAGTTGAAAATATTCATGAAACATCTAACCCCTCCACACATTTCCTTTTCCTCCTGGGCTGTACTGTTCTCACTGATCAGTATCAATACCAGAAAAATATGACAGAGATGAGTCATCAAAGATGAATTATTTTTGCATCTTCTGAGCCTCACTAGGATTTTAAACGGTCTCCTCAAGATGAAACAGTTCCCCCTATAATCTGTTCCCGTGAGCTTCCCCCTCTCCACCTTGAAAGAGGAAACAGTTGCTGATATAGCTGGGCTGGGAAGAATATTTCTGCTGGGGCCTCAGTCTAAGTCAACTCAGTACAGACTTCCTTGCCAAACTTCAAAGAAAGTGTATTTAGAGTTCAGAGCAGGGCATCATGAAAGAAGAGGAGAGTAGAAATTTGCAGCTTAGTTTGAGATTTCATTCTGGGATCCTGGAGAATCTTAACCCCAAGGAGAGAGAAAAACAATTTCACGTTTTTTGGTTATTGAGGAAACTCATATTCAAAGTGGATAACTTATTAATCATTTTCACCATGTTCAGACTCACACATTCAAAGTGTATATAGCTGCAATACCACTAGATACTGGAAGTTAGTTTCATTGAATTCAGTTTTTTTACTTCTGAGTAGACAGCCACTAAATAGACTGCATTGTATGCTGTTGGTATTTGGAAATGTTCATTTGCAAATGTGCCATTCAGCATTTTCTTTATTTGGTCCACTCTTTTGAAATTCACTGGGAGAATTTCAGATAAACATGACATTCTGAAAAATAAAATGGATGCACTGAACAAAATTATGTAAGTGACTTGCCTTCTGGACTAGGGCCATTTCCGCACTAGACTGTTATAGTGCTATCATTCCACTTTCAACATCCTATGGAATCCTGGGGTTTGCAGTTCAGGGAGAGGCCATCCAATGATAGCCCTATAACAGTCTAGTGTGGAAATGGCCTTGATGAAGATCTATCTCAGTTTTCCATTATCTGTGTTGTTCCATTATCTCTGACTGGAGCCGATATATAAGAATGAACAATGCTTTAGGGTAAAATGTATTATAGGCCAAAACTCCTGGTTGCAGAATAGTATATCTTTTTCAGCATTTTGTTTTCAGTGGACAGCAAAAACCTCTGAAACAGATTGTGAAGTGACATCCATTTTTATCTTCTATATCAGCCATTCTAAGCCTCCAGTTATTCTGGACTTCAGCGCCCAGAAGCCTCCGCCAGCCTGGCCAATGATGACAGATTCCGGGAGCTGAAGTCTCAAACAGCTAAAAAATCAAAGGTTGAGAATGACTGTTCTACATTCCTGTATAATCCTTTTGAAATATATCTGAGAAATGCGAGAAACATGTTCCATCTCGGTTTTGTGCTTTGCTTTGCTTTTGCATATTTGTTGTATCCATACCTCTCTTAAGACAATGGCAGAATCATACTCAATTTGTGGGTCAAAAGTCATACAGCCATGAACTTCTGATGTATTTGGTAAAGAATAAAATGCACTGAATAACTCCCATACATTTGAGAGATGCCAACCAAAAAACAAACCTTCATACAGTTCTAAAATGAGCAGATGCCTAAAAGACTGCATGTCCTTGAGAAACTTCTGTAAAAGTGCATGCATCTGGAAAAAGCACAGTCAATATGTATGTACTTGTGTGCAAGGAGAGAACATACAGAATTAGGATGGAATGAGCTCATCAGTGAAAAAATAAGAGCCTTAATGAATTAAACTTGGTAGATTTTCCGACTCCTAGACAGTGAACATCATCACATCTCATGAATACTATTATTTGAAAACAAGTTGTGTCACATGGACAGAGAGAAAAATTGCTCCATCTTTTGAATTCATTTTCATTTTTTAAAATTAATTTTATTATGATTGCATCGTATAAAAAAAAATTTCTCATTGTACATTTTACCAAACTATTACTGCTATCTTCCACACCTCTCTGGATTTCGATACTGTTATTTCATTGATATATCAGCATTATGCATCGCATTACATTTGTTAACATACAAGATAGATCTTGCTCTTCATCCCTACTTTACATGTTCCATGATATTCCACTGATTTTTACTTCTAGCTACTCATGCTACATGAATCAAGAATTGTTACCTGTCAACACCCAACCCATTTCCAGAACAACCTGCCATTCTTTGTTAATGTCATCATCTGATTTTCCTTTTAATCTCTGAGAAACTATATCTGCATTCCGATTTTCAATAAAAGTTGCCCACCATTGCTCTATTGTAGGTATCTGCTCAGTTTTCCATAGCCTTGTGTACTCAATACGGGCTGTCATAATCATATACAGCATTATTCTCCAATATTTCTTTGTAACAGTTCCATCTAACATATGTGTCATATTTAATAAGTACAGTTCAGGTTTCTTATCAATTTGAACCCACAATATTTTACATATCATATTATGTATATCATTCCAATATTTTTTAGCCTTAGGACATGACCACCACATATGAAATAGTGTTCCAATGTTCACCTGACACTTCCAACAATGTCCTGTTCCTGTATTGTATATCTTCTTTAATTTTTCTGGTGTCATGTACCATCTATGAAAAAGCTTGTAATAGTTCTCTTTTAGGTTCTGAGCTGCAGTAAATTTTTGTGTCCGTTGCCAGCTCTGTTCCCAGTGTTCTAATTGAATTGGATGTCCAACATTTTGAGCCCACAATATCATTGCTGATTTGATTGTCTCATCTTCTCTTTCTTCATTGTCATTTTTAAAGTTTTTTCATTTAGTTCATTTCAACTGCATGCATGTTATTTTTGATTATGAACTCATTTTATTTTCCATTTGTTTTCCCCCTTGATTTCCATAGAAACCTAGCCAGTATTCTCCTGCCTGCAATATTAGTGATCACCAGCCAAAGTGGTATGACATGTGCAGTCAATTCTACCACTGTACCTGTGCATCTACCACATTTTAGATTAAACAGGCTAAGAGTCTCCACTTCAGAGTCTGTGTAAAAGTGGATTATCTTATTGGTTTCCCATTATTTGAATGGAAATGTAGCCAGTTTCTACTGCCTGTAGCACTGATATACTAGGCAGTTGTAAATATGCCACCCAAAACACTGGTGGCAGAAAGAAAAAGCTGATAGGCACTAGATGAAATGGGGGTACTGGATGAATGTCAGGTTTCACCTATCACCGTGTAATACAGTGCAACTACAAGCACAATGCATCAACAGGATCTTGGTCTGCATGTTTTCCAACCATGTAGCATTTTTTTCAATCATTCTATTGCTTTACCAGTGTATCAAAACTGCTGAACTTCAGATACTTATGACAGCCTCCATTTTACAGGCAGTGAAACCAAGTTCACAGGCATACCATATACACTATCAAAACTAGAACAAAGTTGTCCTATCTGTCAATTTCACTCCTGTTCTCTCTCTCTTCCCACTCCCCATGACCATTCTGTGACCTGCAAAACCTAATGTAAATAGACCTTGTCAGTTTCATCCCCTCTCTCCCCCCTATTGACTCTTCTGTGAACAGTAAACATACTAGGAAATGAACTCAATACACTGGGAGTCAAAGGTGCTTGCAAGGTAAAGCTACTGGGAAAAAATGGAGAAATGGCAAGTGGTACTTTGCTTTTCCTACTTTTTTTTTTTTTGTCCATTTGTTTTCATCATAAAAATGAATGAAACAAATGGGGCTCATCTGTTTCATTTCCCATTCATTTTGAAAATGAATGCACACCTGTCCTTTCTAATTAAAAATGTAAGAACAAACTGTAGATGTATAAAGATGCAGTGCTATGTATGCTTTCTTAAAAGTGAAGCATGCTAAAGTCAGTGGGATTTACCCTCTAGTGAAAATGTTTAGGAGTCTAGTTTAGGATTCTGGGAAGAGACCAAAGACAGAGTAGATAACAAAAATGCATGGAAGACAACCATGTGTGGTGCTACATTTAAAAGAGCCAATCCCATTTTAAACTCTGTTAACAAAAGTATCTTTTCCAAGGCAAAAAGATACCCTGTAGAACTCAATATCAAGCAGGATTATAAAGAAAAGTGGTTTTGTTTTCAATAGACATGCACAAATAGAGGTATTTGGAAAAAGTGTGGTTGTCCAGAATTTGTTAGACTTCAGCTCCCAGCATTCCTCATCATTCCCTCTGCTGGTTAGGGCTGCTGGGAGTCATAGTCCAGCAATATCTCCAGCAGCCCCCCCTTTTTTTTTTGAGGGAGGCCAACTACAGTTGCCTTATTCCCATCAGAGTTTAGAAGGAAACTCTCTGGCTGCTTGAACCAAACTAGGTCCACATTTTTAAGGATGGGATATCCCATTTCCATGTCTTATGTGGCATATTCCTGCTATTTATTAATCAAATTCTATCATCCAGCAGCAGGTAGCTATAAACAGTACCCTTCTTTGCCCTGTAGAATAAGCGTTGTTAACAAATGAGAACTACTTGTTAATGACTTATACTACCTTTCCTCAACCTAGGGTTTTCCAGTAATATTGCACTACAAATCTCACCATCCCCAGCCAGGCTTACACATATATCAATTTGAAAAGGCTGGTTTAAAAGAAAGTCTGATATCCTGGAAGATTATTCTGATATATGTATGAAGTGGTCCTAATCAGCTAGCTTTTCCTTTTGAGGAAAATACACGGTGAATAAATCACCATGTCCAAAGCCATGCTGTCTCATACATCCCCACTACAAATCTCTTGTGCAGAAGTGCTTTTCTTCAGTAATCTGGGCAGAAAATCATCACATGATAAGAATCTGAAGAAATCTCACTGTGTTACCTATTTCCAAAGACACACTGAGACAGCTTTTCACAAGTTGTTGTTAACTCCTACAACATAAGCTAAAAATTCAAAGATATTCTTCTATAACACTTCTTCATTTCCCACACTACTACCCCTACTCTTGTCAAAACCAACACATTTCTTCCTGGAATGGAATTTGAGATCATAAAACTTTCAGAAGAGAGTTGTTGTCAATGATTTTTAAAAATGCTTGTTCCAGTAGCTCTACATGACCAAACTGTGTTTCCACAATACTGAATGTGGCTGCTTATGATGTGTCAAGACGTTTCTTAATATGAAATTAAGAAAAAAGATTTCTGCAGGACCAACAGCTGAAGAACTATCTAACAAGAATGGTGAGAGAACAAAGAGAGGTATGCAAAACACTTAGGCCCTTTTCGCACGGGCTTTCTCTCACGAAATAGCCCCGTGAGCCTTGCGGGAGTGGGAGCATCGCTCTGCACGATGCACTCCCAGTTCTGCAGCGCTCACGGGGCTAAGCTGCGCAAGCATGGATTTTTTTATTTTCGGCTTCAAGCGAAAATAAACGGTGCTTGCGCAAGGCTCCCAGTGGCGTCCCGCACTTACCGGAGTGCGGAGCACCGACGCAGGCTGGCCTGTTGTGCTTCCTCCCCGCTTCTGCCCCCCGCGGCGCCTACAGCTCCCGGGGGCACTGCGGAAGCTGGGGGTGTGGCTGAAGAGCACCCATCGCACAAGAAGACTTCACGTGTGGTAAGGAGGCGGGGGGAAGCGGCGGCGTTGCGGGAGAGGGTTCTCTTGTGAGCCACCCTCCTCCGTCGCGCAAGTGCCGGCGCTGCAAAAAGGGCCTCAGTGATGTCAGAACTTTAAAAATTCAAAGTAAAGACGTACAGTTTCAGCATAGTTACAGATTCAGAAGACAAAAGGGTCAGGAAGGGAATGATAAATTTCAAATGTCCGAGATATGAGCTAGACCAAAACTATTTTTGCGATCATGACAAGGAAATACTTTCCCAGGATACAAAAATTAAAAACCAGATTGAGACACAAGGCAAAATGGATACGTTGCTACTATATATATATATATATATATATATATATATGAGAGAGAGAGAGAAGAATGCCACAGATGGCTCTTTTTTTGGCCCTTTTCCTGTTACAGAAGGGGGAGAACATTGTTGGAACTTGAGATTTCTGCACTGTCTTTTCTTTCCTTCTTCCTCTAGGAACTGATTAGCTTCACTGTCATTCCTGAAACAGTTTCACTAGCTAACAGCCCCTTTCTGGGCACATTTAAAAGTACTGATAATGACCTACAAAGCCCTGTACAGCTTAGCTACAGACCATTTGAAATTTCATAGCTGTCCAAGTAAGCTTAGATGACTCTGCCTGAGGCTTCCAACCTTCAAGACAGGACTTTCTCTCATCCCACCACCCCAGGATACAGACTGATCCTTCTAGGCAGCTGCTCCTATGTTATGGAACTGCCTTCCAAGGAAAGCTCAGTTGGCCTCCCCACTGCTCCTATTTAACTAGAAGGCATAGGCTTTTTTATTTAAACAGGCCTTCAGCTTTTAACTAGTTGGATAAGAAGGATATTTAGTGGGTATGTCTCCCCTTTTTCTTACTATGGCCCTTTCTGCATGATGACAGTATCTCAGCATGAGGGCACAAGAGGAGCAGGACCAAGATGACACTTCCACATGACATTGTCACGGTCCAACCCTTTTTGCATCACCAACTAGCGTGTTTGTGGGATATAGCATTAACAGAGATACTCTGTCAATTGCCCCCAATCAGAGGAGCTTTCCACCCCAGCTAGCCACGCAGAAGGGCCAGAAGTGCTATCTACATGCTTCCTCTCCTACTGCAGCATGGGAAGAAGGCTGACTGTAGTCTGGAAGGATGGAGAGTGTCCCTTGCACTCCCTTCCACAGAACTATTTTGTTCTAAGTTACATTGTAAGCCACTTTGGCCCGTAAACTTGAATAAAGGTATGAATTTAAACAAACAAACAAACAAACAAATAAATAAATAAATAAATAAATAAAATCTTTCCTTTTGTGAAGCAAAGCATGCACTCAGCAAGGACAAGAAGAATGGTTGATAGATCAAAAGATACAAGCAACCCATCCAGTGCTTCCAGTGTTTAACAGTTCATGCAACAAGGCAGTAGCTATTATGTTAGGTATGCAATTTGCACAAAAAATCGATCTCACAAATGCAAAAACTCTCTTCAGGAGCAGCAGAAAATAACTCTTCATCTTGTAACCTGGGCAAAAAGATTTGCTGTTTCTTGGTCTCACATGCAAGAACAAGTTGAGCAAGGATTTACATCTCAATGACACATAGAGAGAAAATTAAACTGCCTTGTACATGCACAATGGAAGAAAATAATAATAAAAACAAAGCAGCAGTTCAGAGAGCACCACAATCCCATTACAAGCTGCTCAGGCTATTAAGTGTGCTGCTTAAATGATTCTTTCAGCTCAACAGCAATGGCACAAGGCATAGTGGGGAATCTACTCAGCCAACACACTTTAACTTGTTGATTAAAGTTTTTGCAAGTCTGCTGCATCCAACATGAATCTCTAACTGTGCTGCCAACTCTCAGTGTAAATGGTAATTTATCACTGTGTTTAAAAAAAAAAGAGTGGAACTAACTGAAATCCAAGGTAAGTGCCCTTTGTTCAGTCAGAGCATAGCTGGGCCTATTTTTCCAGTCACCAGTTAGGCAACAGTGCCTTTCTGCACTTGCCATTTTATTCTGTTAAGACTCCATTTCCTTAACTTAATGTTATAGATGCTGGCACTCAGCTGTAACAAGATTGGATAAGAACTGCAAGGTCAGGCTATCAGCAGTCAATGAAGTCAGTGTGAAAAAAAATCCGAAGAAATGTCCCAGTAAGAGCATAACTGATGTTTAATCCTTCTGTGTAATTAAGATTCCTTTTCTGGTGAACTTTGAATCATTATCTAATCACCTGCTCTTCTGATCTGCTAGCTAAGTTGTATCCTACTCCTTGCAGGTTATAATGATATAATCCCCCCCCCCAAACCAGAAGCTGAGACAGGTAGATTTTGCTCTGTCCTGGAATATGCAAAGCCAAGTTCAGTTTGGAGATTTTTCCAGGTTCTGGTAGCCTCTACAGGTCTAGCAGCAGAAGATGACACTTTACCACAGTAGAATTCTTGGGACATGATATTCAGTAGATATGGTACAGCCCAAGGCCATCCTCTAGTCTTCTCTGTTCACATACTAAATGGACTGCAAAATCTTATCTGGACTCCATAATTTGAGTGTCCATTGGAGAGTGTGCATCAGACAGCAACAAAAATAATGAAAGATACGCAGGACAGGTCATATTAAGGAAATATTCAATTCAGTTCATTTTGTCCTAAATGAAGCCAATTACTCTCTGGCCTTTTCCGCACGAAGAAGTTAAGATGGACCAAGGTGTCCTGTCACGGAGGTCATCCACACCTTGGATTGGACTAGGTTTGGACTATTTACATTAGTTCCGCACCCAAGTCTGATCCAAAACGCCCCCAAATGGTCCTCCAACGTGCTAAGTGAAGACCAGAAAAAAACAGGTCTTTCAATTTTCCGGAGCGCGTCATTTCGTTCCTGCTCAGTTGTGCAGATGCATAGATTCGCACCAATGAGAGCCTGCGATCAGCGGAAGGCGGGCTGTGGGCATGGCCAGCTTCAGCAGTTGGTCCGGACCCACAAACAACTGGAAGCTGCCATTTTAGCCTCACCAGTGCGGATCTAAAGACTTTGCACTGCTCCAAATCTCCCTGGAACAAACAGAGGAGCCCTGCAGAAGAGCTTAAGGGAAAGTCCGCATTGCTTTGAGGCCAGAAGAATCAGTAAGTAATGGCACGGAGCGATTCACTAGCCTCATGTGGAAAGTGCCTCTGTCTTACTACAGGTAGCACTGTCTTGGTTAGTACCAGTTAGAGTAGATCCATTCAATCAATTGTTGAATCATGAGTCAACAGATTTACTCTAGTCGGGGCTAAGAATAATGTAGGCCTGCAAGTGTTAATTTGCTCAGCAACGCTTAGATAACTGAGTTATCACCAACCCTATTAGATATTTCTTATGTGGAAGCTCTACCCACAAAAAGAAATAAGTATACTAGATCTGACACCTCACTTCCTACTTTTCTTCTTAGCTATGTCTGGAGACGAACTGTCTACAAATGGGACTCCCTCTGTGTGCTGAGTCTCTCCTGGAAATTTAGAACTGAGTTTTTCCCTGATTCTACAGTCTTGAGGATAGATTTCATAGAGACTTGCCCCTACAGAAGCTTTCCCTTTTTATTAATTTATTAATTTTATTCATTTATATCCTGCCATTTTTAAGTATTACAATTGAAATTGCTGGTTATGACTTTTTAAGCTTTATAAAGCGTGTCCTATCTATTTGAAGTACTCCGTCTTCCTCTGGGACCCTTTCCAGGACCAAGATCTTCTGAGAAGGCTCTTCCTAGATCTCTTTGTTGAGAACATAGCACAGGACATTCTGAGTAGCTGCTCCTTGGCTCTGGATCTCTCTTCCTAGTTGAGGCTAGGATGTTTCTCTTCTTGCTGTCCTTCTGCCAGCAAATAAACTTTTATTCCAACACGATTTTAGGAATTGACCACAATAGGCTTTTCATTATGTACCATCATGTTCATTTTTATCTTTGGTTTAATGATTTTAAGCAGTTTTAATTCTCCAGATGTTTTATATTTTGAAATAACTTATGTAAATAATTGCTAAAGTTTTTTATGTATTTTAATCTGTACTTGTTGTATCATCTTATAAGCCACCTTGATCCCCAGTATCAAAAAAAACAAAAACAAAACAAAACAGGATAGAAATGAAAAAATAACAGCATCAGCAATAACAATATCAACAACAAAGACTGAAGTATTATAACCAAATATCTGAACCAACTCTGCCTTCTTAGGAGTTTTTTGTTGTTGTGTGTCTTCAAGCTGTTTTGGACTTATGGTGATCTTAAGGTGAGCCTATCATAGGCTTTTCTATGGCTGAGAGTGTCTGACACACCCAAGGTCACCTAGTGGGTTTCTATGGCTGAGCAAGAAATCGAACCATGACCTCTAGTGTTATAGGCCCTTTTCACACTTTACCTGGTGCTGCTGGTGTCATGAGGGGATCATGTGAGAAGCATCTTCCGAGAGGCACTTGCATCCCCTCTGCTTCCCCTCTGCACCAGCTCCGTGCTGGCTAAAAGGGAGCTCTGCCCCTTCCTTCCAGAGTGCAGCCAGGTACTTTCCCAGGCTGTGTTGTGGGAGGAAGCATGATGGCCTTGCATCTGGAGGCTCCACACACAAGGTAAGTGCGTGTGGGGCCCAGGAGCAATGCGCGATCATGCATCATTTTCAGCAACAAGCCAAAAATGATATAATACGTGATCGCCACCATACTGGCCTCAGGAGCATTGCACGATTGTGAGGACGTCATGTGAAACAGTCCTCACAATCGCGTGAAGCTCAGAAGGTCATTTCACAGCAGGACTGGTGTGTGAAAAGGGCCATAGTCCAATGCTCACTGCTCCATGCTGGTTCTCCCTTAGTAGATTAATCACCCATAATTTCAGATGAATGCCATAAAATGTAACAATTTATTCCTCTGATTAATATTTGAATGCACAACCAAGAAATAACCTTGATGCTTTGAAATTAGGCCCCAACCTTTGGTACCCAGCAATTTAGAAAAGCCAATTAAGACTAGAGCAAATGCTGTTGTGGACTTTACTGATTTGATCCTCCTCCTTCTCTAAAACAGCTCTAAGGTTCCAATCATGTTCAGACCAGTTCTCCAAGCCTCCAATTTATCATTGGGTGGAAAAAAATATTTATAAATGGAATTAAATATTCTCACAAACCCTAATCATTATGGGTGATTAATTTTCTATTCCAGACTCCATTAAGCGTCTGTACAGATATTCTGTCCACAGGCTTAGGTCTCTAATTTATTTGTCTCCCTCCCTTTGCTTCCCCCACCGGGACATGGTCGTGCTGGGATACTCATTAGTTTTATGCTAGCAATTCTGCCTGGCACCTTAGAGCCATCAGCATCACCTCAGAAATCATTAACGTAACTGGCGCAGCAATCTAAAGCTGCCAAGTATAGAATAATCATTGAGGGGCCTGAGACATGTTCGCCCATAAATGAGCATTTTAGTGGTGTGGGGGGTGGCAAGTACTTTGACTTCAGTCATTCTCCAGAGACACGAGGGAAAAAAGGTCTCAATAAATTTTATTTCGGGCCATTTAAAAAAAAAACGAAAGTCCTTGACATGTCTGAGAAAACAGCATGTTTTGTTTTTCTGAACCAAGGGTGGTACAATACTGATGTGCAGCCTTGTATGTTAGAATAAGGAGAGCTCATGTATACCTTTGCCCCTTCTTAGGACCATGGGTCATATTTATTTTTTAGCAGGTGTATAAGTCACGGTATCATACTCAGGCATTAGTTTTGGCCTGCCAGTTTCACATGTTGGAGATTCTTCAGATGGTATTTTACTTGCCCAACTAGTAATATTACATTCTTTTTTTTTCCTTTCAAATTGCTTGGTCAGATTTATTCCACAGCTGATTGTTTGCTTAGAGAATCAGGTTACTTAAATAGAGAGAGTGCATTGGAGAAAAGTATTGAAGGAGAATGGCATTACCAACCAACCACTCTGGAGGCTTCATTTTGCAGTCATCATATACACAAACTCCTCATAGTTGACTTGCCCATCCCCATCAATATTTGCCTCCCTTATCATTTCATCCACTTCCTTATCAGTGAGTTTCTCTCCTAAATTTGTCATCACATGGCTTAACTCAGCTGAACTGATGTAACCATTCCCAACCTTATCAAACACGCCTCCCGGATGTCCTCCTTGCTCTCTGTGTCCTTCATTTTTCTTGCCATCATAGTCAATAGTGCTATTCCCATCAGCATCCACCTCATCAATCAGATCTTGCAACTCAGCCTCTGTGGGGTTCTGCCCCAGGGACCTCATCACAATGACAAGTTTCTTAGTGGTGATGGTGTCATCCCCTTTGTCAAAGAGGGAAAAAACCCTCCTTGAATTCTGTAATCTGCTCTTCAATGAGCTGGTCAGCCATTTCCAGGTCCAGTTTGGTGGCAGAGTCAGAGCATCAAGAGATCTCAAGAAGGAGCACCAAAAGCAGCAGTGGTGGTATTACACTAGTAATATTATATTCTATCCGGTAGCCAGTACTGCAGCCTGAAAAGTAAATGGACTCTGGTTTCTGATAAATGATGATGATGATGATGATGATGATGATGATTTTACATTTTGTCAACTACCTTAATCTCTCTTCCCACCAAAAAAGGATAGTAGGACAGTATATGCAATATTAAACATAAAAACAGTATAAATCCAAACATCACTATCGTTCCACCATGGCTCTTTCCCATACGTTCCATCAAGTCACTACTTCCCACTTGTCCTACTCCAAAGCTCCTCCAAAGCTCCTCCAAAGCTCCTTTATTTTTCTTGGGGCACAGGAAGTGTCAAGCTTTTCTAAGCCCCCAGTGAAATTGCCTGCTGAGGACTGGGTCTACCAGTTATAGAATCCCTCGCAGGAAATTGATCATGGTGATTTATGAAGGTAAAGAGTATAACAAAAACAACTTCAACAAAACTGATACTCTTCATAAAACAGAATATATAGAAATTAACAAAAGAATGCATATTATGGATACCCTTTAAAATGTGTGTATTCATTAGTAATACTTTTCCATATGAAGGTAAAACTTCATTCCACAAATTGGCAAGAGCTTCACATAGGCCATTTCCACACGGGGTGAGGGAGTCACCCCATGACGCTACTCGCTGGACTTTTGGACTCCCCAGTCCGGTCCACGCTTCTCTGGAGCAGTGCATGGCCACTGCTCCTCACTGCTCTGGGGACGAAAATGGTGGCTTCCGGTTGGTCGAGGGTCTCGACCAACCGCTGAAGCTCGCCAGCCTAAAGCCCACCCCTGGCAGATCGCAGGCTCACAGTGGCGTGCTCCGTGCTTTTGAAAGACCTATTTTTAGCAGTCTTTCAAAAGCACACTGGACAACCACTTGGGGTCATTCCGGAGTGTGCTGGTGTGCGGATCTACATTAAGTAGGTCCGACCCAGTCCACTCCCAGATGCAGACGTCCTCCCTGGAGGACGCTCTGCCCCGTGTTAAAAACCCTGTGTGGAAATGGCATAGAAAAAGAACCTCTGAACTTTTACAAATACCTTCCATAAATGGATACTAATTTTTCTGGGGCTGAGAGCCTGTGACATATCCAAGGTCACCAGTGGGTTTCCATGGCTGAGCAGAGAATCAAACCATGGTCTCCTGGATTGTAGTCCAGTACGCAGACCACTACACCATGCTGGTTCTTGTTATGCTGTCGCAGAGTAAAATTCTGGGGTTTGGATAGGAACGTCATAGAGGGTGGAGTAAGTCTGTTTTCTGCTGCTCCAGAAACTAGGGCCATTTCCACACTTGACTGTTAAGGTGCTATTATTCCACTTTCAGTATTCTATGGAATCCTGGGAACCCCAGGGTTCCCAGGATTCCATAGGATGCTGAAAGTGGAATAATAGCACTATAACAGTCAAGTGTGGAAATGGCCTAGGACATGGAGCAATGGCTTCACACTTCAGGAGAAGAGATTCCATCTAAGCATTAGGGAGAACTTCTTGATGGTAAAAGCAGTTTGACAGCGGAATGCACTGCCTTGAAGTGTGGTGGAGTCTTCTGTTAGGTTTTTAAACAGAGGCCAGATGGCCATGTGCCAGGAATGCTTCGACTGTGTATTGCTACATGGCAGGGAATAGGACTTGATGGCCTTTGTGGACTCTTCCAGCAGTATGATTCAAAGGGACATGTTGGTATATTGAAGCACTCTTATTCACTGAAAATCATCCCACCCCAAATCAATAATTAATTAATGCCTGTGAATTTTCTTGCCTCTAACATGAGAAAAGACAGCAAGCACTTGGTTCTTCTGTTGAGATTTTCACAATTTGTGCAAAGTCTCTAAGCCAGTACCTGTTGCTTCTGTGCAACAATGCAAATATATACATAGAAAAAGCGGTCATAGAAAGACTGACTGATCAGAAGCATGCAAATAACCCAGCCAACACATCTAAATTTTTGTGCAGCTAAGTTAGCTACACAATTTACCCAGTTTATGCACATTGCAGAAAAATTATTCATAGAAGTGCAAAAGCTTTCTCGAGATTCTCAGAAAATATCCCGCTGTCTCACAGCCAAGAAAAATTAAATAACTTCTTATTTTCATATATGAGAATGAAACAAGTGCTGATTTCCATCCGTAGCCCCAGAACATAGAAAGGAGAAAGCAGTGGTGGTGGTGGTGGGGGCTATATGAATACTGAAATCTAATGCTTGTAAAAACAGTAAACCTTTCAGAAAGACTAGGGTTGTATCCCTAACATTAACCACATCTTCTTTTTTGGACTGAAAAACATAAAATGGTGGCAGTTATTATTTCAGACAGTTCAACAGATATCAACTAGAAGAGAGCAAAGTTCAGGGAAAACTCCAGGGGTTGCCTAAGTGGTAAGATTCTAGTCAAAACCTTAAACTCTGGGAAACACAGCACATCTTGGATTTCATAGGAAGTGTTTTCAGAAGCTGTCAGGCTGACAAAGTAGTCAGCTATACTTGTATATTTCCTGATGCATTTTGAAATGTGTGTCTTTATTAAGAGAAATGCACTAGCTTCTAAAAGTTTCCTACAGATCCATCTTGGTTCTCATCAAGACTCTTCCTTGGTAAGTCAAAAGAAAAGTTTTCTGAATTGACCTTTGGGATATTTTCTGAAGCTACTGAAGTCCTTTGGATAAAGAGAAGTATCTCAAAACTCTGTGGGAGCTATCATGCTGCAGCTGCCTTCTTTGGCACCTCTCCTTTTTGTTCTGATTACTTAGCCAATCCTGTCATTTCTGAGAAACTTTGCAGTCTTAACTGGTGCTTCATGAAAACATTGTTTAGCAACAGGCCCAGGTGGATATTGCAAGTATTTTTAAAAAACGTTCCAAGAATTATTATATTAAATTGATATAGTATTGTTTAACACAGGTGTTTCTGTAATCGAGACACAGTGGAAGAATACAGACTATTCAAAGTTCTTCAGACACATACTCCCCCATGTCTGGTGATCTACTATTAATACGCAGACCTCTGATACAAAAGAAAACAGTGGAATGACAGCAATCTTCCATCTCATGTTCATTCTTAAAGGCATTTTATTTCTCTTCTTGTTAGGTCTTTAAGTATTTCCCCATAAACTCTTTTGCTAGATTCCATTATGCTTACTTGAATTGTATGCTACCTTCCTTCTGACTTAATTGATCTTCTTAAGCTGGGGGGAATTCATGCTGAAAAGAAGGCTGAGAGAACACCTCTATATGGTTATGGATAGGAAAAGCTCAGTTCTAGATTAGGAATAGAATTTCATTTGTAAAGAAGCTTAATCATTGTCCCCTGCGTGAGCCATATACACCACTGCACTCCTCATGAAAAGCTGGTTTCAGAACTACAGCATGTAGCGCTTTGGGAAGGAACCAAATTTTCTGTGCTTAGTGGGAAGGAGACTTGGTCAAAGTTCATCATTCACAGTGCCATCATGAGAGAGGATGGAGCCAGAGTTTATTAGGTTCTGTCCGTCCCTTCACTTCCTCTTTGGATCTGGTGATCAAGGAACGTAGAAGGAAGACAGCAGAGAGAGGGCTCTGGGAATGTGGCAGAATGGAGCTAACTGTATTACCCACCCTAGTCAGCTTTATCAAACTCACAGCCAAGGCTATTTGCAAGCCAGAGAGGAAGGTGGTGGGGAGATGCCCATTCAGCAGCTAGTCTTGACTGTAACTTGCAACCAGTGGAAGAAAAGCTGACCTCATCTTCCTAGTTCTCTATTGAGCCATTGGAGATCTGAGAGGATGATCTCAGCTTTCTTTCCCATCACTGCAGCCAGACACAGCTTGATCACTACCCCACTCATTCCCCTCAAAGTCATTAAATGGCCATGTCATTGGGCTCCAGCTCTTTAAAACTGCCTTCCAGGGGTAGAGACAATGTGGGGTAGGGACAAGCAGAATATTACTTTCTGACTGCATAATGTAGGATCATGACACAAGTCTTTCCACATTCATCTTCTACATAGGCTTCTTGGGTTTGGGCTCAGCAGGTTTCTTGGGACCTCATAAGACCCAGTTAGGCCCCCATGTGCCCATTTAGGCCTTGGTAGGCCTCATAGATCCTTCTACGCCTCTGCAGGCCTTCATAGGCCCCACTGGACCCTGCTTGACCTGTTAAATTTTTACTCTGGTGTTTGAGTGGAACTGTTGTCCAGGTTAGGAGTGGTATAGGTCCTTAAAAAGATGTTCAGAGTTCAAAGACCAGCTTTGTGGCCACCTTCTAAGCTCCCATCTCCTGACCTGTCTTCATCCCCTGATGATGAAGGAGAAGGAGTGGTTTGGTAGCACAAGCTAAGACCAAGCAGGCACCTGCTACAGTTAGAAAGGAAATTAAAGGTGAGGGAAAGTTGAAGATATCTAACCAGATTCTTGCCCCTCTAGATGTCCTTGATTGCTGTTTCCAAAGGGAAGAAGTGTTTGGGAGGATGTTTAGGAGGAGCCAAAGGAGAATGTTAAGGAGATCCAAGAGGATGTAGCATCTTGGGGGATTGCTGCAAAATGTGGTTAGCCAGGTGAGATGCAGTGCACACTGGATGGAGCAGTAACACTGTACATATGGCCTTGGGTCATTTGGGCAATTTGGGGACACAGGTGCAACAGGCGTAGTAGTAGGGGTACAGTAGGTCTTTGTAAGAGCCTGGCTATACAAACTACTTGGTCTGTTGGTCCTGCCTCATGGTATCCCTGGTTTAATTTGGCCTTGGGGCAGGCCCATCCTTTACTGTGTGACTTGGGTGGTATGGGGCCTAGTACTAGTAGTTCTTATGCTGTACCTTATTCTGCTGTCCCTTACAGGGAGCAAACACTACCTTTGGGTGACCACTTGTTTCAATCTACTATGGATAAGATATTAAAGGGGGTTTATGTGGAGGTCTCTTTCATCTCTATCAAGAGATGGAAAAGAAGGATAGGAATGACTTAGATGAAAAGGAGAAAGTTTTGCTCAGGTTGAGGGTCAATAGCACATGGTTTTATTGGCTCATGGGATTTTTAATCTATGCCTAGGCATAAGTATGGAAGTCATTTCCACTGTTTCAACATATGACATTATACATCCTGGCTTCTTTTGGATGAGGCTTTTCTTATGAGGGCTGTTATGAAATCTATCCTCTGCTAGGATCAGATGCAACCATAGCTGTGGATACAGCTGATGACCCAGCCATGCCCAGCTCAGGCTGAACTACTGTATGACTACTGTATGAACATTCATACAGTAGTCACATTGCACAGAAGATGGAAGCTTTAGTGGCTACTTGATCCCAGGATGGACAGGAGCAGCAGAAAAAGTCTCTGTGTTGGGAGTTCGAGACCCAGGGTACATGCACACACAGTCCATGTAAGTTTTACCAGGTGAGATTGGTGAGTGTGGGCTCCCATTCCTTTCAGAATTACCCCAAGATAAAAAGCTGCAAGGACAACCAGGCTAATGAACACAGTGCCAGAGGTCCCCCACAACCCAAAGTGGCTCAGTCCAATTAGTTTTCATAGCTTGTGCATTATTTTACAATTATATCCAGATTGGGTGGGTGATATTTACTGGTTCTATAGAAAGAGAATGAAGAGCAGAGGCTCAGATAGGCCTCTGAGGGTAACACAGGCAGGTAGGAATGCTAACAATCTGAAATGTTGCAAATTGCTGGGGTAAAAAGTGAGGGTTTAACTTCCCGTTTCCAAATTTTGAAGGGGTGTTCTGGCAAAGCTAAAAAAAAAAACCTTTCTCCCAAGACTGACTGACAAAAAGAATTCCAGAGTAGGAGATTGCTTTGACACCAGAATGACAGAAGTTATGGAAATTATGATAACCCTTTGAAGTTTGGACCGGTGTGTATGTGGTGTGTGTGTGTGTGTGTAGAGGTGCTAGAAAGGTATCTGGGTTTGCTCCAAAGGGAGGATCTGTGATTCTCTTATCTGGGCTTGTTTTGGAAGTACGAAGATCAGAGATCGAAGGAGAGATTAGCTTGAACCCCTATGCCAAGGATTTTCTGCCTTATCTTCTTTGAACTTTATGGCCTGGCCATGTCTCTGATCAGTCTGTCTATCTAACCTTTCATGCCTTATTTTCCAATAGCCTTGTGTTACTCCTAGGAGAGCCTGATTTCTTGTGTGTGTGTGTGCTTGTTATTTCCAATAGCACATTTTGTTTAGATTTAAAACTGGAGGCTCTCTGAAGTTATTTACGGTATACAAAAATGAAAATGTCCTGCTGTTACCCTCTTTTCACAGGCTTTCTTTGACCTATAATTCCCCCAAATTCCAGTGAGAAGCTGGCATTGCGAGTGGATCCCCCATCTCTTAGGATAACATACTGAAGGTGAAAGCCCTAATTATCCAAGAAATCCATGACTTTCAAATTATTCAAGCCCAATGGCTTGGAGCATATTGCTATGCTCAGCCATTTCCTATGGTCAGCTATACTTAATCAAATATAATTATCTAAAGCAGGGGTTGGTAACAGTCCCTCAGAATGTGTTCAGCTATAACTTCACCATTGGTTGTGTTTGCTAGGGCCAACGGGAATAGTAATCTTCTGGAAGACTACAACTTGCTCACTCCTTATGTGTAAGCTTTTCACCATATTCCTTCCTTGAGCATTGGTCTCTAAGTCAATATGCTACACAATTTAACACTGCAGCTGCAACCAGCTGTATATCCTGTACAGATAATGACTGGGATCCTGTTGGTGTTTAATGCATAAACATTTTGTGTCTGATGAGAAATATCTCCATCAATTTCAATGTTGTGAAAGCAAAGTTGTACATGCAGCACCATTACATATGCTAATACACATTTTTAGCTAATGTATATTCGTCTGCTTCTGCTGAAATTGGTGCTAATCTCCTTTGGTTGTACATTCAGTTATGCATTCAGTTGAAGCATGTTGCCACTCAACACAAGAGTAATATAACACAATCAACACTTTACTCCACATGCAGCAATTTACACTATGCAATCTTAATGAAGGATCCCAGCATGCATATCCATATGCACAGCAGAATTTTTTTTCTTGTGCATGTGAGACATAGTAAAAGTCTGTGAAAATCTTTCTGCCTCTATAACATTGTCTGTTCTCAGTGTTTCCATTGCCAAAATGGATGGAAATTTTAAAAGAGAAGAAAAACAAACACAAAGAGTATTTCCTCTTAATGGAAAACTCACCTGCCCAGTAGGCTCCGTTCTGCCAAGGAATGTGTAGGCTACAATGTTTAACAATATTGTTGTCAGCAAGTTATAAATATGATCAGCCTCTCTGGGCTCCAAATGGGAAAACCAGAAAATGTAAAGCATCAGGAATGAGACATGAAAACATACACATTGCCAGATTCCATGAAGGAAGAAGAGAATTAAAATGATTAACAAAATGGTTATTGCAAAAGATGGGTCTTACCCTTTATGGTTCTGGGGGGATAAATATAGAAAGTGTGGGCTTTACAAAAACATCTCTCATTCAGTTTATTATCAAAGGGAAATCAGCTAAGTAGAATGGGAAAACTACCTCCTCCTCCTTCATCTTCTTCATCTTCATGCATCCCAGATCTTTCTCCACCTTATTGGCAGCAAGAAAAATAATTTCTTGTAGCAAACAACACAATTGAATGAGAATTGCTGGTCATTTTTCTCTTAAACAATAATACTATCTGGTAGAGGAAAGTAGATTTAAAAAAAAAAAGATGTACTTGGCCCCCCCTACCCTTCATTATGACTTTTCAGGCATGAACTACAAACTGGAAAAGGAAAAATAACCATTACTTGCACAGCACAATTCACAGTACATTTTAATGGATTTGAGAAACAAAAGATAAGTTAGTGATGCTGATTCTATTCACGTGGTATGTGGTCTATTTCCTTTGCAAAGCCCAGTGCTGACATTTCTGAAACTAATCCCACCACCATTTAAGAGAGAGATTCATAGCCTTGTGGTGATACAAACATACGAGTGTTCCACAGGCTGGCCACAAATCAGAATTAAGTATCTGTGTGAGATACGCTTGTGTACCGTGATACCAACATTTAAAAAACTATTATGGACAATGTATCTATCCAGCTGCTTTTTTATTATTAGGATCTGCCGATGACATTACTAGATGCATTGAACACCTAATTCATGATCTCACATGTGGTAAACTGTGGAGCTTTTCCAAATAGAAGATACAGTTCTGAAATGACGTTGTAGTACTGCAGTTCAAAATACAAACCAGTTTGCCATCTGTTTGTTCCTCATAATCTTTCCTCTTAATTTTGACTCCTTCCTGGCAACAGTAACTGTCTCATGACATCAAGAGAGCCAGGAGTGCAGTTACTGAGGCAAGAGGGGGTTGAAATGAAGATATCCCCTGAAAAAAATAAGTATTATGGCCCTCCCAATGAAATTCTCCTTGAGTTCCAAGATTTCTAGCATACCAGTAGGTTAGGCAACCAAATAAACAGAGCACCAAAGTTACCAAGGGAATGAGAACATTGCAAATATAAGAGTTTTAGGTAAGAACAAATCACAGTGTCTCTCCACAATGATAGAAACTGGGAAGTGGAGGAAAATTTCATTTTTGTATGGAAAATTCTTTTTTGAGTTAAAACGAGGATAGCCCAAAATGATTAGTTGCCAGAGGCAAAGTAGCACCCCCACCCCACCCCAGCTGAGTCAAAGTGCATTGTACTGAATGCAAGACAATCTATTCTGTTTCGAGAAGGAGAATATTCCACAAATGGTTGTCTCCTTTCCTGGCAGTAAAATAGTGGATAAATACTTTATATTGTAAAGTGTTTTGAGCTTTTTAAAGAAACTGAAAACAGCAGCCTTTATAATAAACCTCATTCAGAATACACACACACACATACAATTAAGTCTGTTGGAGCTCCTCCCTACATCTATCACAAGTAGGTATTTCTGCATTTTGTTTTGTTCTGTTCTGGTTTTTTGTTTTGTTTTTTCTGGGCCAAAAGTGTTTGTGAAAATCACTTCCTTCATTTCAACAGCCATGTCATACAAACATTTTTTGATAGCAGTAGTGGTATGATAAGCTAAATCTTTATTTTCTTCTTTTCATACTACACAATTACAAAAGTGAAAATCTGTTGAGCCTCTATGCTATTAGTTCATCCTAACTAGATCAGACTCTTGAATTAATTGTTGAATAGTGACTCAGCCCATAGGTAAATGTCATGGGGCTAGGGGGTCTACTCTAGTTAAGACTAACAACAGGGTTACTTTTACCTTAATTGAATTAGTCATAATCTCAATGGCATTTTTATTCCATGTCACTTTGCAAGAATTTTTCCCCTTTCCCTCACGGACATTTGTGCATATTTTTGTCCACTGTCCGTTATCAAATATTTTCCTGTTTACTAAAGTTGGGTTTACCATACATCCTCTTTTTCCCAGATATGCCTTCTTTTTCAGACCTAAAGTCTGGGCACATTTTTAAAATATTGAAGAATTCTTAAAATGTCTGCTGCTCCTTTGCCTCCTGCCTGCCACTGCCAGAGCCTCATCATAGAATCATAGAAATGTAGAGTTGGAAGAGACCCCAGGGGCCATCCAGTCCAACCCCCTGCCATGCAGGGACACCCTCAAAGCACTCCCGACAGATGGCCATCCAGCCTCCGCTTAAAAACCTCCAAGGAAGGAGACTCCACTACACTCCGAGGCAACATATTCCACTGTCGGACAGCCCTGACTGTCAGGAAGTTCTTCCTGTGGTTCAGGTGGAATCTCCTTTCCTGAAGCTTGAATCCATTGCTCCTTGTCCTGGTCTCTGGAGCAGCAGAAAACAAGCCCTCTCCCTCCTCTACGTGGCATCCCTTCAAATATTTAAACATGGCTATCATGTCCCCTCTTAACCTTCTCTTCTGCAGACTAAACATACCCAGCTCTCTAAGTCTATCCTCATAGGGCATGACTTCCAGGCCTCTCACCATTTTGGTTGCCCTCCTCTGGACCTGCTCCAGCTTGTCAATATCCTTCTTGAATTGGGGTGTCCAGAACTGGACACAGTATTCAAGTTGGGGTCTAACCAAAGCAGAGTAGAGTGGTACCAGTACCTCCCTCGATCTAGACACCATACTCCTATTGATGCATCCAAGAATTGCATTGGCTTTCTTGGCTGCCGCACTGTCTTGTTAGGTCCATTGAGAACTCTACTCTAGAAAGGATGGAGGTCAGCCTAGTAGAGTGCTCAGGGAGAGGGAGACAGTGGCCTTTTCTGCTTGAAGATGCTCTTGCATGTCATCCCGTCACAAACTCAGCAGATGGGTGCATGTTCCCAATATCCTCTCTGCCCACAACTGGCTGCCTGAGGAAGGAAGTGTGAGGGACATGCTCCATCCTTCTGGACTGCAAATGGCCTTCTTCCCATGCTGCAGTGGGGGAGGAAGTGTGTTCATTGTGTTTCCAGCCCTTCTGCATGGCTGGCTGCAACGGAAGGCTCATGTGATCAGGGGGTCATTGACAGAGTTTTCCTGTTGATTATATAGCCCACAACTGCATCAGCTGGCAACATGAGAAGGGTGGGACCATGCTGAAACATCATCACTCCTCTTGTGTCACCGTGCCAGGATGCTGTTGTCATGCAGAAAGGGCCTCTGACTCAAAATTAGGAAGGAGCTGGAGGGCAAAGGTAAGGTAGCCAAGCAAGATAGCTAAGGGAGCTTCTGACTATGTGGAGGCCAATGGAACAGAACAGTTTGATGGAGAGGGTAAGGCAGCTGTTGGACATGTGAAATGGGTGTTTCTTATAAATACAAACACAACACATTTTTTATGCATAATCCATCATCCGATCTGTGCATGGTATAATTGTGTCACTGTCATGGGAGAAATATACAACCAAAGTACAGGTTTTTGCAGGAACTGTTACAGCAAAGCACATCAGATTTCTGTTGCTGGGACAGAAAGTATGCTACAGTGAGTGCTAAAATCGGGTAGATAATCTCAAGATCTACTTACTTGTTTTCATCTATGCTTCTTTTTCATATATTTCCTTCTTGTGGTCTCCAGCAAAACTAACAAAATTTTGAAAATAAAAAGAAATATTTCAATAAATAAATGTAGTTTAATGGTAAAGCTACTATTAAAATCACAAGCACACATTTTTTTGTGGAACAGAAAGAATAGAAGCATGTCTGTGAAGGCAATGTTTTCCTTCTTCTAAAATTAGACCGTAGACACACTACCTGATGCTACTGAGGTGCACAGACTCATATGTGTATATTTTGGATACTTTTTTTATGTTAGCAAAGATATATCAGCTTTATTTAGGCTAGAAGCCCTTCTGTTTGATCCCATCCTCATACTCTTTGCTTTCTCCCATCAATGTGTGTTTGTTCACGCTGTGCACTGGGAAAGTTTTCTTTATTTTGTTATGAGACCCCTATATGGCCTCCTAGACCAAAAGGGCTACCAAAGTAATGAACAAAAAAAGGAACAATTAAAACAGTACAAAGATAAAACAATGTTTAAAACACATCAAAATATTTTTAAAAGTATTTTTTTTAAAAAAAATAGTATAAAAACAAATCTAGGCCATTTCTACACACTGTTACAGTGCTATTATTCTACTTTTAACATCCTATGGAATCCTGGGATTTGCAGTTTAGAGAGGGGTCTTTAGAATTCTCAGCCAGAGAACTCTTTGGCCTCAGTAAACTACAAACCCCAGAATTCCACAGGTTGTTGAAAGTGGAATAATAGCGTTATAAGAGTATAGTGCATAAGTGGCCCTAGAATACAATTTTAAAACAGTTAAAATGAAGCAATTTTAAACCTCAAAGGTCAATCAGAACAGCACTGTTTTGGCTGCCTACGGGAAGCTCAAAAGAGAGCAAGACACCCAAATTTCCTTGGGACACAGTCCTATAGATAGGGTGTTGCCGCAGGGGGAAAACCCTGTAATCAGCTTAATTTCATGAGGTATTGAGATACAACAGGCTTAAGACAGTGTGCACTGACTGATCAAATGCCAGCCCTCAGGGATATATCTGAACCTCTAAGCTGACTCTACAGAGTTAGACATGTATATGTCATTTTGCCAACAACACTGTGAATAACAAAATAAGATGATTGAAGCATGACCCTTTTCCAGTTTGGTATGATTTAGGCATTCAGGTTGTCCACTTGTCATTTTTTCTCATTATTGGTTTCCATGAGAAGGGCAGAGGGAGGGGAGAGAAACTATACAGTTTCTCATAATTTGCAGTACCAGCCCAATTATTATAAACAAGTTTTCACCCCACCAACAGATCTAATTGCCATTCTGAGTGAGAGGCCTGTTTTTACCTTGAGCTTTTGATTGTTAAATTGCTATTTGCTTTCATCTGGTTTTTATTTGGAAATCCCATCTGCACACAGTCAGGGAGAAGAACTGTAAAATATACAAAAATTGCAAGCATAGAAGTAAGATGAACAATATTTTCTGGGTTTATTTGACTACAGTGAAGTTTCAAGGAGGTATTTGCTTTGCGAACTGTGAGGTTTCATTCATATAGCTGTTATAGTTAATTATGCTGTTGAGGCAAGATGTTAGACAGAGCTCAAGCCAACTGGAAAAAAAATGGAGTATTATAAACTCCAATATTGATATTTTCTAAAGTGTATATGCTTTAATTAATTACATAAAGTTTTGGTTAATCACAAGACTTCATCTTCCTTTTCTGAGGAATGATCAGGAAACATTTTTCTAAAATTTTGCAGAGACTGAGAAGATAGTCTTGTTTGGCAATTAAATGAATACAATTTATTTTCCTTTGGAGGCAATCGTATAAAAGCATTTCAGTGTTTATAACTCTGAGAATATTTAATCCATTGCATGTGAATGGAATGCAAGTCAAGCACCAATGGAAGAACAGAAACGGTGCCCAAAGGACTGATCACAAATTAAAGTTAGTAGAAGGATGGTGAACTAATGTGCAGAATTGGAAGAACTAATGTGCAAGATTAGGAAACAGAAAAGATGAGGGGGAAGCTATGACAGGAACCAGTATTTAGCTCTTTAACAGATGTTATTTGGACATATATACCAGAAAAGAGAAAAACAGACTCATAAATTTCAGTTTTGTGTATTTACGTCTGGGCAAAGACCCAAGTTTCAATATTCAAAGAAGGGTCACACCTATGTTTTGCAAGCATAATTTGAGACACTAAGGGGAAGTGTTAACATCATGTACTAATTCTATAAATTTTAAAACATGAGGCAAACCTCCCTAAAGAGTCTTTGGCCATTGCTATGACAGGTGCAAGTTCCTTCCTTCTTGTTTCCTTTTCTTTTGGCATGATAAGAAAGTAGGTGGAATTTTGAAGTGATAATTCTTCAGTATTAAAGAAACACTTATTAGTGTCGGAGGGGGAATTGCATGGAGAGACCCCTCCTAAGGCACCAGTGTCTGATGCAGGGACAGGTTTTACTCCTCCTTCCCACCCCTGTAGTTTCTTTATGTTGTCTCATTGAACTCCATGGAAACTCTCTGAATGACTGAAGTTAACCCTGGCCTACAAAACCCCACCCTCTTAACTGCATAAATGCACCTCATAATTCTATTCTCAGGCCTTTTCCGCACCTTACCTTTTAGCAGAGTCCTCTGCCAGGAAGGGAAAGTGACAGGAGCGCTCCCCTCCAGACCAGCTGCCTCCGTGATGAAGGAAGCGTGATGGTCCCACCTCTTTCTTCCACAGTGCAGCTGAGTACTTTCCCAGGCTGCACCGGGGAAGGAAGCACAGTCATTGCAATTCCAGGCTCTCCACAGACCAGGTAAATCTGCGATGATGGCACGATTGCAGGTCATTGATGGGGAAAACCTGTCCATGATTGCGCTGTGTGGAGACAGGAGAAGGAAGAGAGTGTGATGACATCATGCATAACAGTTATCACCGTCCCATCCTTCTCCCATTCCCATGGCAGGACAACAATGTCCTCCAGAACGAGCCTCAGTGTTCCATACTACAGTTTCAGAAGTTTAGGAGTAGGTTTTCTTCAAAGTCAGATTACTGATCACTTTATTTTCATGGGGTCAACTCTTTATATTGAGACATTAGCTAAGATCTGGCATCACATGGGCAGATTGTTAAGTTATTCCAAGTTTAGCTACATGTTTCCCCGCTCTCTGCGTGTTTAATCTACCTGTTTTCAGTAGCCATTCAGTAGCCAGATGTGAGAAGGAAAAGGGAAAACCAAAAGGCCAGTTGGCTCCATTCCTACCACCATCATCAGGAAGAGTACATCATCCTCCTGGACCTTCAAGGACTCCTGGGAGGTTCAGGAGGATGCCTTTTTCTCCTTTTGGTTGGCTGGAGAAATACAGCCAGCTGGTTGCCTGGCTGTCCCTCACCCTCCACATGTTCTCTTCTGAAAACAGATAAGTTACTCAGGGAGGAGGTAATAAACAATGGGGGGCCCAAATTCCATTATCTACCATGACCAAAATAGTTATGCATGTATGCTTAAGTTTCCCTTTTACTTGCATATGGCCCTAAAAGGATGCCAGTCATTGTATTCTTCTTGGGCCATGACCCAAAAACTGTATGATCAGTTTCACATGCCCAGTCAGTCTTTGAACATGTGTTTCTCAAACATCATTTCACAATGCCACACAGCAAACCACTTTTTAAACCCACAGAATGTTGCCTGTGAATGTCAGAAACCTGTCCAGCCATTTGTCATTTTTTAAAATGGTAGTGTAACTTCAATTACAGAGAGTTACCCAGAGCTTGATTTTTTAAGGAAGAAAATTGCTAAGCTTGTATAATATTGTCAGGGGATCTTCCCTCCACCATCACTCTGTTGAAAGCAAGATTGTTACATTTATACAACTACACACATGGACACCAGATTTTAAAACAGCCATGTTTCCTCTCAGCAGAGAATGTGACTGAAGGACATAAGCCAGAATCATTGCTTATTATTTGATTTTATCATCAGTATTTTTTCTTCTTGGCATATTCACAACAATAATCATATGTATATGAACATGTGAGGTCCCAGTTGTGTGAAGCCTATTATCAGAACTGGATTTGGGAGCTTAGCTTTGTGCCAGAGGTTTTAACTGCCAGGTTCTTAGAAGTTCCCACCTTCTAATACCTCAACACCATGCTCACTTTGAGAACAGATTGAATAAACTGATTTTTATTTTAGTCAACATTATTTTAAAAATTATTCATCACATATTCACATGTGCTGCTTGGAAAGCATGTGGTCACCTGCTTGTAGTGAATATGTTTTGTCAGGCTGAAGTAAGTTTTGGCTAGATTTCAGTTTCTCATCCAAAGTGATTTAAGGAACCAAGCGTTAAAGATTCTGAAGATGTGTGTGTTTGTGTGCATTCAAGCTACCTATTGACTTAAGGTGACTTCATTAATATTTCAGAGTTTTCTTAGACAAGGAATACTCAGAGATGGTTTGCCACTGTCTTCTTCTAAAATATAGCCTACAACACCTGGTATTCCTTGGCAGTCTCCCATTCAAGTATTAAAAACGTTTGACTCCACTCAGCTTCCAGGATCAGATGATGTTTAAGCTTATCAGAAGAACAAAGTTACACAAATTTATCCATTTCACTTTTTCCACTTTCATTTTTTTAAAAAAACTCAATTCTTCCTCTTCATTTATGAAGAAATCTATACATTTTTAGAACATGCTGAAAATCAGACTGAATGAAATTATCAGGCACTTGCAACAGCAAGTTCCAATAGGTTCAGAAAACCATACTGTACCTGTCTGCAATATGACTACTAAAAGTGAGGGTGTTGTCAGGGAAAGAAAGCTGCACACACAGGTATGAAAGGGTGAATCTGTACATTTCTCCTTCTCCCACATTAAAATTGTTCCTATCTCAGATACTTTCCAATGTACTATGGGGCGAGGGGCTCCTTTCTTAGTAACATTTTGTAGGATGTGAGATTTGTGAAGAAACAGACAACAGCAATAACAATTTTATCTTTTTTATAAAAGGGTGTGGTTATCTTAGAGATCCAGTCAGAACTGGCTAGGAGAAGATGTTAGCATGCACAGGAAGTCTAAACTGTTATATTCCTAGAGTCTGTTTCCTTTCCATTTTTCATGTCTTTCTTGATTCCAAAAAGAAGAAAATTCTTCCAAACAGAAACAAGTTAAAGTTTAAAGCAAAAATGGTGTTGGAACTGTGCCCTTACAAGCAAGAAAATCCAGATCAAGTCCTCTCCCACATATTAATCAAGCATGGCCATACTGATGCACCTTTCTTATATCTTAACTTGCAGCCCAAGCAAACACAAGAGATATTATCCAGTTTTTATTCCTCCAAAAGAAAACAAAATCCGGGTTAAAGCCAGACAAAGGTTGTGAGACTGTACTCCAAAGAAGCAAGTAAATTCAGATGACATACACTGCCTCAACAAAATTCTAAACATGAGCACATTCACAATCCCAGCTTCCACTTCCCACCCACAATTAAAGATGAGAGGTATCCAGCCTGTGATACCATTCTTTGTCTGTGGACTAATGAAAATGTTTGTATTCTGACAGGCTTTTAGGAACTAACTCAAGACTTTCTAATTGTCCTGTTCTTTTCGTTTTTATACTTTGTCTTTTAAAGTGGTTTATTATAAATGGTTTGAATTTTACAGTATATTTGTAAAGTAAGATTGCTTGGAATCACTCTTTTTGATTGCTGTTCCAGAGCTGGCTTGAAGGATTGACTTAGGTTTGTTTCTAGACTTCTCATGAACTGAACTCTCTCACAAAAGACATTCACTTAGAATTAAGAATTCCCATCCAAGGAATTTGTACTAGAACTAAATGGGATTCATGGTCATTTCACATTATGATCTACTTCTAGTTTCTCCAAGCTTCCTAGTATTAAACAACTAAGAGACAGAAATTCTTTCCAATCTATAGCCTGCCACCCAGAAATCTACCTGTAATTTCAAATCTGACCATCCTGCTCTGCAATGCTTAGCATTTTGTGATATTGTCAGGTTGTCTGATACAATGCTAAACAAAATATCTGGAATCCTGTCCAGCCAATAGTGTTTCTCCACAATAAATACTGGTCAATAGAAACAAATTGTTTGACACTGCTTCTGCAGAACTGAATAACTTTCATATTTATTAACATATATTTAAGAATGGTGGCACATGATCACAAACTGAGCTGCAAATATAACAAACAAGTGGCTCTTTTAAATAAAATCAGGCTCCTCATTGTGCTATATACTGATAGACATGCTTGGAAGTAAGTGGCTAAAATTCTAACAATTTTAAATACCTCCATCCCTAGCTTTTGTTCAATCCTGTATTTCCATCTGGTTATATTGCATAGTCACATCACTACTCTTCTGAATGCCAGCACAGACCACAAATTCTGCATCCTGTTACCACTTCCACCCATTGTCACACAGATGTTTTTTAAGCTTTTTTTCATTACATGTGAAGGACAAAGAGGTTTAAAAAAGAGTCACTCCAGAAAGGACTCCTTTGGACTAGATTGGTAAAATCTGCAGTGTATTGTAGCTGAGAGTTGCATATACTCAGATAAAAAGTTCTTTCTAGTTTACAGTGATTTAGTGCATTTTCTCTCCTCTTCACTACTACTTTTCAGTGGCTGGATGTACCTTATGTATGAGGCTGCAGGCATACAGCCAATAAGTATCTCTCAGCCTGATCTGCCCTTCTGACAAAGCTTTTGATCCACATGGTATCTTGCTAACATAAAAACATATCAAACCATTCCACCCTGGAAAAGATTGCAGCATTTAACAATATTAACAAGACAATACATTGCAAGACTTTCCATTTTGCACCCCTGTTCAAGTTATAACTGTGAAGGCTCGTTTGAAACTTGATTTGTTTGGAAGTCTTTTATGGTTTGGGATCTGGTTGTTGGAAGGACAGCCTATTGGCATCTGAACCATCCAGGTGTTAACCCTTCCAGGTATTGGATGAATCTGTCAACTTCATGTTCTCTCAATTTCTAATTTTTCCAGTCTGAAGTTAAGTTCATTTACAACGCTAACAATATTTTTTTAAAAAAACTTTTCTTGAAAGTAGGTACTGTTTGGTTTCTGCAGATCTCCCTTGGCTAGTGGCGTCTGATGGCTACCATGTCAGTGCGGGTACCTGTCCACTCCAGGTTTTAGTCTGGATTTTAAAGGGTCTGTACAAAGAGCTGAAGCTATTTTGGGGTTAGGATGTTGTAGCACCTTGGATAGCTCTTTGAAAGTACCAGTAAAAACCCAGAATGGTTCACCAACCCCACTGACACGTGACCCACCAGCCACCTGGAACTAATGCAAGCATTTTTGTAGAATATAATTGTGTAGGTTGGTTTGTTGGTTTATTTGTTGTTGTTGGGTTTTGTTTTTTGGCTAATGGCTTTCCTTATGTATTTAATACATATTTATCATGATAATACATATTTACTATAATACTTATTTGATTATGCTTTTCACTGATACATTCATTTTGTGTATCCTTTTTTCTAATATATGCATTCTGAACTATTTTTTTTTTTAAGCTGGACAACTCCATTGTGAAATTTGGAGAGGTATGAATTCTGAAGGGCAGTCTGTGTACTGACATAAATGTGAGAAATTAAGTATGTCTGCTGTGAAATAGAGCTGAGCAAATTTCTTCCCCATTCCTGCCAACAAAAACACAAATAGGAAATAGTTTTATACATGGAACTTTTTATTAAATATAAGATGGGCCTATGCAGAGGAAGAGATGTGCATTCATGAATGTTTTACTACTACAAATCATTGGCAATATATGGAAGTGCAGATAAATTCCAATTTTGCATTCCTTTCTCCTTCTTCTTCCCTTTAAGACCCACTGTGAAAACAAAGCTTGTGTCCTATGTAATCAATATTATTGCTTTGTTTTGTTGTTTACTTCATGCATTTCTTTTTTAAAAATGACTGCTTCTCTAACTTCGCTCTTCCCCCATCACCTTAAAAGCTAAAGCCCACCACAGTTCTGCACTTGAATTACATATTCCATTATTTCAAATTATGTTTTATGCATATAGACTTTTAAAAATTGCCAAGTACTTTGAACCAGGCTGCATTTATTACTGGATGACATTGCTTACAAATTAAATTAAAGCTGCAAATACTTTTTTTTAAAAAAAAATCTTTGTTGCTGATTAACAAATTTCTCTTAATCAATTACAGGATGATTTAACTGAAACAAGTACAGTGTCTTAAGAAGGTGATATTCTGAGAAGAATTAATGAGACATTTATCTTGATTAAATCTGTTATTTAAAAATATTTCTGAAATGCATTGCTTGACTAAAGAGAGGGGATAGTTTTCTTACAACATTGCCGTTGATTCACAGTACCATTCACAGGGGACCTCTTCATTTAAAATCCCATTAAAAATCTACATTTTTAATGGGAAATTAATGAATCTAACAATTAGGCATGACAATTGATGAATGTTTTTGACAGGCTCATTTGAAGTTTGGGTTGTTCTTTGAAATTCACTTGCAACCCAGTTCAAGGTACAACAAGTAACAAAAAGTCCTTTCATGCAAGCTACCTCTTCTGTTAATCCATGAAATATGAGCATAGGCAGGATTTCATTGTATGGCTGGTATTCTGTATTGCAGTTACAGATTCATAACCTAGAGTTATGGATCTATAACTGCTTTACATTCTCTAATATTAGGTATTCCTGATTGTGAGACTTTCGCCATGATCATAAAGGCTCCCTGCCCTACTGTAACAGCCAGCAGCTGCACTGAGCAAGAGAGGTCTGTTCTATTACCAATCAAAGTGCAGTGGGGTGACATTTCCTGCCCCTCTTGCCATCAAGTGAGGCTGTGATGAGAAATTTTGAAAGAAGTCCTGTTTCTGATTGTCACAGCCTCACTGGTTGATTTGCTGCACAAAAGTAGCACATGCAAATTTTGAGCGGATTAAGTCCCAAAGCATGAACAATCTTGAAAAACTGTGTAGTACTCAAATACATTCTTGCGAAAGGAAGAAATATTCTAAAATAACTTTTTATTTCATTAAAAATGAAATTAGAAAAGAATTACGTCCCCGAGGAAGAGCAGGATATATGAAAGAAATAAATAGGTGACAACCTGACGTAATTACTTCGCTTATAATGTCCATGTTTCTCTTCTAAAACTGATTTTTATAAAAGAGCTAATCTGTTGAATGGCTGGTCCATGTCCATTCCTTTAGTCCAAAATATGAATTTTGCACAGAGTAAGTCCCAAACTGTGAAGAATATTCTTTCTATCACTAATGCAGATTTCCTTTTCCTTTATGCTAGGAGCAGCACCAATAGATTGATTGATTTGAGATGAAGGAGAAATTGGTGAGAAAGTAGACTGGTAGTAAGTACTGTCCATGTGTGATTCAAGGCTTCTGTAAGAGACTGTACCGTGTCATACAACCCTGAATACATCTGATCTCATTTGATTTCAGAAACTAAGCAGGGTTGATCTGAGCTACTATTTATTGGAAGAAAGGGATCAACAGCGGACAATACCGCACTAGATATGCCAATAGTCTGAAGGCCTTTCTGCACTATACTGTTATAGTGCTCTTATTACACTTTCAACATCTTGTGGAATTCTGGGGTTTGTAGTTTACTGAGGCCCAAGAGCTCTCTGGCTGAGAATTCTAAAGGCCCCTCCCTAAACTGCAAACCTCAGGATTTCATAGGATGTTGAAACTGGAATTATAGCACTGTAACAGTGCAGTGTGGAAAGGCCCTGATTCTCTATAAGTTTCCTGTGTCTCTATGGGCTTCAGGTTTTGAAGGCTAGAGATAGTCTGGTTATTGTAGGTTGTGAACCCCTGAAACATGGGTTCTGTACTCAAGATCCCTGCGGAAATGAATACTTGCAAATTCTGCTTTGAACTGACTTTTTCCGCACCTGAAGGGAATGCAGTTACTCCTTTCATTTGCTCTGAATTTTGCAGTGTTGTTCTTGGCATTTAGAAATTTGTTTTGTGGTAAAAATGCATTTTAAAAAATAAGTATTTAAATATGTATTGAAATGTCTATTTTTATTTTGACCTTTTTTTTTTAAATAATGTGACTCAATGTGAAATACGACAGTGCAGATTTAGGAATGAACATGTGTTAAAGTAAAATGGACAAGAAATAGACCAATTCCTAATCCTTACGCAAGGCTGTGATGCCCAGGAAAAAAAGCCTTTTGTAGCTATGCTGGATATAATTGAAACCTAAGGTCTTAAGTTCCACATTCATAAAATGTCAGGGATACAGAGTAGAAAAGGGAATCAGAGAGAGCATCTGTGTAAATGCGGAACTCCACAACAGGAGAACGTACTATTCCCTTGAGCTTGCTTCTCTGACGGCTGCTGAAGAATAAAAGAGTCAGTTACAATGCATCTATCAAGTTTTGACCTCATACCTCAGGCTTTAAAGAGCCCTCAGATATCACTTTGATGATCCCTAGTGTGATGACCTTGTGCAGGTACCACATCACATATCCATTTGTCTGAGCTCACACTTCCAGGCAGACAAAACAGCACAATTGATTAGTTAGACTCTAACTGTTAGAAGAGAATGCTCATCCTCCTAAATTCACCAAGGCACAAAGTTTCCTGCTGCCTTGCCACTGAATGAATTTATTTAAAACTCATACTAGTTTTAAATGTTCAGGATATTGAATCACTATTTTTAATCCTGTTTAATAACTTTCTGTTACATATGGTAATACCCCATTAGATACTCCTGTTCTGTAACATAACAGCAGTACCCCAGTAGATGTTTCCTGGGCATTACTTCTTGAATAGAAAATTTAGTATTAGAGGGAGAAATTACGTGGAAAAAATAAGGGTCCACCACAAAAAGGAGAGCAGTTCAACATGTATCAGCAAACTTCCCCTTTTCAAAAAACAACAACAACAACAAAACACAATAAAACTTAGTAATATGTACATGTGAAATGAGACAACCAGGTCCCATAAGCCTCGCATAAGTAAACAAATGCACTTTGAGCCTTCTAGAGACCACTTGAAGGCTCTGTTTGAAATGTATCCATGGTGACTTTTTGTTTCATCAGCCTCCACTTTTCTTATGATTTCCATTTAGGTGGCCAAACTTACAGATCTATACTTGTTATCAGCATGTTGGAGGTAGCTAGAGCAGCAGAGTTATCTGCTATGCCCTTTTCTCCCTGTTTTGCTCTTTGTGCATACTCAATAAAATATTCTGGAGAGACTCTGTTGTAAGCAACAGCTACATGAAGAATAGCTAGAGTAGAATCCTCCTCTTTCGCATTTCAAATTTTATTACACTTATTGTAGACATAAGTGTTGCAACTTGATACCAGAAATCAGCATTTCTCCAGCCTTTCTTCACCATTCTCCCAATGGAGATGCTGCCATAAAATTTCCGGTAGGACAGAGGATGAGGAAGAAAAGGGAGTCTGAATGGGCATTAAAAGACTTTGTAAAAAGGAACTTCACTATAAGAGGCTTTGTTAAATGAAGTGCGCTTATACTTGGATGCTTTAGAAAACAGATCTATCAACATCCATAGGGTTTGGAACCCTATAGATATCTGATGAGGACTACATTTTCTCATGTTCAGTGGGGCTCATTCTCTGATAAGTCGATCTAGAATTGCAGTGTAAACCTTTCTGTTACTGGAGAAGAGATTTTGGAAGAGTATGGAAGGTCTTTGAGGAAAAAAAATGTATTGTAGTAGTCTTATGCCCTTTCCTTCAGAACATCATAAAGCAGAAGAGAAGAGAGGCCAGAGAACATGTACACAAAAGCAGCTATCATCCTACAATCCACCATAGGTTATGCTGGCTAGGACTTCTGGGAAATGGATACAGAAAAAAATATATCAGGAAGAAAACAATTACTCTTCTCATGCATGATATCTCTCATGTATGACCCCCCCAAAAAAATCCAGATAAAGGATCGGGGCCCTTATAAAGGCATCCACCACATTATTGATTGAAATATAACAAAATAGAAGGAAATATGGAAAGGGCAGGCAAGGAAAAATGATTAAAACTGCTATTTCCCCTGTGGTCTCAGCTGCAGACTGTCCTTTCAGTCTACTTTCCATACATGTTCTGCATTTTGTTGAGCATCTTCCTAGTTCATAAGTAATTGGACAGTGATACATTTAGCATCACCGGAGGAATGGTGTGAACTCAGATTGTTTTCTAATACATGTAATAGTGCTTGCTATACCCCCCTTTTCTGACCCCTAAGCACTTTGTCACTTTCACTTGGTCAAAAGTCATAGAACTGCATCCATTTGTTTATTTCCTTTCCATTGGGTCCTCCTTTGGCTGCTGGATGAATTTCTCTAAAGCGAAAGGAGATGGCTCTACTGCACTTTTTCTCATCACTTTTTAAACTGCATGTATGACTGATATTACAGATCAGTTAAAACCCTACACCCTCTCAACTTATTCAGACTTTTATCTAAGCAACTATGAAAATGGAATATTGATATACTTCATTCTATTTTCAACCATACTGTCCCACAAAGGCAAAAAAAGGAGACAAATAAATATATCCTTAGACTAATGCTTTCCTCCCAATAATCATCCCCACATAAATAGCATATTCTGAAAAATATTTTAGTCTTCAATGTGTAAAAGAAACAGGTGCTAGAGATTTAAAGTTACTATCTGACACACAGGGTTGGAACTAACAATTCTTTGATCACTTCCATTCTGATGACCTTGTCTTTGGGAGCCCAAGCAGAAGGTGATGTGGCAAACACATAATGCATTGCCTGGGAGTTTATTCTCTTACCAAGGGAATCATTAAAGGAAAGCTTTGAAAGGTTGATGTTTTCATTTCTGTGGAAATTATTGATTTACAGTGTGTTGCTCTCATGTATCACAGTCCTCTGCATTAGTAGAATCAATCTGACAACTAGAAGTGTTGCTTGTGTTGGAAAAAGACCTCCAGTGGGCTACATACACTTTCCCTCAGTTATGGTGTTGTAGAAAATTAAAAGGCCCAATTTTTGTTTTATTTCTGACCCATCTGATGAAATCATACTTCTACTTTCATACAGAACTTCCACACCATAACTATAAGAACTTGCAAAAGCTGTGAGTAAAGCCAAATCCCATTGGCATGTTACCTGCAAAAGGTAACATGGCAACCTGATTCAGACTTCATTTTCTTTTTTCATCTCCCATAGGTTGCAACATGTATCCTCTCCAAAGAATCCCCAAACCTTTTCCTGAGTCAAAGACCAAGGCTCTTCCCTGCACTGGACTGAGAGGAATAGTTTGTGTATACACGTATCTCTATCTATCTATCTATCTATCTATCTATCTATCTATCTATCTATGGGTAGATAGATAGATAGATAGATAGATAGATAGATAGATAGACAGACAACCAATTCTTGACATGATTCTATCAGTTGTAATGACCAGATTCCTGAGCACACTGAAGAAATAATTCTCTGAATATGGAATATGTGGAAAATAAATTGAGACTTTGTACTGAATTCAGGTGGGACTCCCATGTAGTGATATGATTGTCCCCTGCTATCTCTTGTTGCTTCATATCTTAAGGTTATAAATTTTGTCCATCCACCAACCACTTCACTTCATTTTATTTAATGAGTGTGTCCTACTGGATGTTTAATTCCATACAGTCAACAGTACTTTAATTCTATACAGTCAACAGAGGACAAGCACAGAAACATAAAAAGGAACCGACAAATCAAAAACCTATCTCATTCAACACTTTGTTTACATGGTGGTCAGCCAGTTGGCCATGGAAAGCCCACGAGTGACATACGAGTGCAACTGTATACCCACCCTGGCATTTTACAACAATTGAAATATATATGCATACTGCTTCAGATAACTTGAAATGATATCTACCCATTCTGACTAGTAGCCAGTGTTCTAAATCCAATTGCTAGTCCAAACTAGTTGCACATCCACTGAAGCAATAGGATTTACTTAAGTGTGGACTTACCATTCAGCAGTTCACACAATGGGTCTAATTTGGTTCAGATTAGCAAATGGATTTAAGCCAGTGATGGTGCTAGCCTCCATGAATCCTTTTAGTCCTCCTTCAAAGCTGTCCAAGTCAAAATACATCACTGCATAATATGGCACATAGCCCTGCACTGCATGAAAAATAAAACTCTTTTATCTGTTCTGAATATCCTAAACTTCACCTTCAGTGGAAGGCCATCAGTTCTAGCAGCATGAGAAATGGAGCAATTTCTTTTTTCTCTTGTAAGTTTAGATGCAGACTGCATGGAATAAACATGTGTATTCTCAAACCTCTTGTTACTGTTCTGTGCTCCAGTATCTGCCACCTCAAGTGGTCACCTCACTCAGTTTAATGGCAAGACCAGCCTTGGGAATTTCACTATTGCAGGCAAAAAAAAAATTAAATAGATATCCAGGCTCCATCCTGGTTTTTGCTTTGGCTTCCTTTGTTTTTGCATGGCAGGAAGAGATGAACTAGTGCTAAAAAGGAGATAGAAAAAGATTACATGAGAAATCAAAGGAGCCCAAGTGTATATGTTCACATAGAATGGGCTGCAGGGAGAAGCAAAACAGTTTCTAAAAGAGAAAGCCATGAGTTTGCCCACAGATCTTCTTCAGGGAACACTTCTCAGTGAAGGCAAGAAGAGAAGATAGGGGGATTTTTTATCCACGGGGGAATTCCCAACTGGCAAAATTAACTGGAGCTCTTCCAGGATGTAGCAATGGAAGGTTGAGAGATTGTACCCAATAAGAAGTCTGCCTCATCAAATGAAATATGCTTTCAGTCCCAAAATTACTAGGACCACAGAGAAGGAGACATTGGCCCTTTCCACACGCGGGCGGAGAAACGGGGTAAGCCACGCTAAAACGGAGTTTACCTCAGTCCGTCGCCGCGTGCAGCAGCGCGTTTCGCTGCTCCACACTCGTCGGCATCCCGCAGCGTACGGCAGCTCCCAAAATGGCGGCTGATGACTGGCGGAGGCTCACCACCAACCGGAGAACCTCGCTAGCTGGAAATCCCACCCCTGGCAGATCTGCAGGCACACCCTTGCGTGCACGTGCAAATCCACACCGGGTGCTGCGACAGGGCTGCACGCCCCGTGCCTTCTAAAAACCACATAAAAAGTGGTTTTTAGAAAGCACGCGGTGCTGCCACTTCTGGGCACCCTAGCGCAGATTGGGGTGTGGAATTACTCTAAAGTAATCCACCCCAATCCACTTTACCATGTAGACAACCTCCCACGGAGGTTGCGCTACCACGTGTTATTTCCCCATGTGGAAAGGGCCATTGAAACTGTTCACACCAAGAATTCTGATATTTTCTGTGTTTGCCTTCCTTTGACAATTTTGCCTGCCTCTTCTCTTGGGATGCCTGAACTGTATTTCTAAATGTTCCAGGTTTTAAGCTACTGCAATGCTAGAAATTTGAGTAGCAGAGGAGAATCTTATTGGTGGGGAAGAATTCTTATTTGGAGGAAAAAATGTACTCATCTTTTCCCCTCTATAGCATCACCCCTGGAATGGAACTCAGGTGGCACCATGATATTTTTGTCCCTTTAAAATAGCTTGCTTTGTAGTCTTCCATCTGAGAAGCATTTATCCTAGAATTAGTCTAGAACAGAATCTATATACCAATATAATTTACACCTCATTAGGAAGGTTAACGAACAATTCCCAGTCCTCCACGAAATTAGCATTCAGTCTAACGTCCATGTGTGATGTGCTACTCTCTCACACAGATGCTTTCACATCCAGATTTAGAAAACACCGCCTGAATGTTGTTTTGTTTGTTAATTTCAGCACAAGCATATGTTCCACATTCCACTTTCAAGTTTAGACTTATTCGCATTTCCCAAGACACCACACTAGTTTTAGAACATTTTTAGCTTGGGATTTTCTTGTTTAGCTTAGCGACCTGCTGCCTGCAAATTCCCTCTAAGCAACCAGTGAGATAGGAAGAAACAGGCTGCAGTTTTTTGTGGCTTTCCGGACAGTGCTGTAGAAGAAACAGCCCGCATGTTGTCTACATATGAGACTGGTTGGATGATGGCTTCTTTCATGCATTTATCGAAGAGTCATCAAGGTCAATATGAGGGACAGACGGCCCCAACAGAGAGAGGCATAACAAATTGAAGTGTCCCATTTCAGCATGTCTGCATAAAGTTTATTCTTGTCATTGGTGCAATCAAATTAAATCCATTCACCAAGAGACAAAGCTGTAGAAGCTTCATTTGGCTGATTCCTAGGCAATCCAAGAATGATGGAGCCATCTACTGGTTGATTTTCTTATATGTGCATAAAATGACACTCCATTTTACAAAAATAAAATAAAATAAGAAGGACTTGTATGTCTGGAGGACTGACAGACTTGTTTAAACCAAAGGCTCCCAACTAAGCTATGCATCTAGGTTCCTAGATTAAAAGATCTGTCAATTTTGCTTTCCATCACCAGTATGAGGATGTTTGTACAGAATGGGAAATTCTTATTTAAACCAAAGTGAAATGAAATTCTAGTTCATCTACACTGGCTGAATTTAGTAGGCAAAGTGGTTTCTAGCACTGAGAAAACTTGCCTATCATGTGGCTTCTAAGGATGAAAAACCTGACAGAAAAAAAGGAGGTGAAAACCTTAATTTCTTACTAATTCTTTCCATTAATTCCTTTCAGATAATCAAACCAACAGGAGTTCAAACCCAAACTCTGAAAAGCTATGACTTCAAAGCCCTGGGCCATAATGGATGATTCTTGCAATTTCATCTCTTCCATATTTCAATTTAGCTACTTTTTAAATTCTACATTTATTTCCATCTCAAATATGGAAAAAAATCTGAATTTTAGTTAATTTTTTAGCAAAAATCACATGAAACTAAATTTTCACCCATTCTTGATTTTAACTGAGAAAAGTGATATTTAAACAATAAAAAAAAAAACCTTAACTTTCATAAAGCAAAGCTTTGCTAAACAGACTGCAAGAGGAGATTGCTTCTAACAACCAAAATAGCCCACAGCTCATGAACAGAGCACTTATTTTATATAAAGATAGGACCAAGCTCAGTCCTTGGTGTTTGCAGAGATCCTTGTGATCAAATATGGAAAGTGACCCATATGAAACTCAGGAATGTGCCTGTTCATCCATTTAGCTATTTGGACAGGCAGCATCTCTCCAGCATCTCAGGTAGGGATCTTTATAATCATCTACCACATGTTCCTTTTTCTTTCTTTTTCACTGGATATTATGACAGGGATTAGACTTATGATTGTCCACACTAGCCTCAGCCCTACTATTAGCACAGAACTGAAAAGTACCTCTTCTAGAATACAACATATATAACAGCTGGGGGATTCTAGGAGTTATTGTTCAAAGAAGGAACTTTCTTAAATTCTGGCCATTTGGCAAAGCGACTCAACTGACAAAGCTGAGGTGTAAAGAAAGGGCAGCATATTGTTAATGAGGTAATTTGTTATTATTGTATTTTTACAGTCCAAGATGGGAGGAGATATGCTTGTTGGATAGGTGAAATATTGATGTCCATTGTTTTCTGACACAAGGAGAAACAGCCAAAAAAAGTCTAAAATCTTTTCCTAATCTACCTGCATAATGAACCAATTCACAAACATTGGCCTTAACAAATAAATTGGACAGTTTCTGCTGGTATGTTAAAAATGGCCAGTCAGTTATGCACTAATATATTGATAACTTTTGTTTTAGCAGTGACAAATATCTCTCAGTTTGATCTAGTAAGATGCTATATTCCTCCATTTTTGAGTGAAACAAATCAGAGGGGAAATACTTAATTCAGGAGATGCTAGCTTTCTAAGGATTAGAAAAGATACAATGCACCTAGCTGCCATGTTTTATGAAGCCCAAGAGAAATGAATCTTATTTTGTTTAAGTCAGAAGATGATGTTCGGAGTTACTACAGATAAAAAATTTAAGTTAAAATTTCTTTTTTTTTCCTCTTAAAGTTTATGTGTACATCAGTGATGTGAGATGTTCTTGTCAGGGAAAATAATCATAAACATGTAACTTTTTTTAACTAAAACTGAAATATTACCAAAAAATAACCTTTTTATAGATTTTCATTTTTTTATTCTATTTTCAGATAGAGAAGTCTGAATAATTCTTTCTTTGTGACTAGAACTTAACTATCTACCAGATTTCACAGTTCTTCAAATGTTGTGCTGCATTTCTTGACAGCTTAATTATATCAGAACACCCATTTATATTTTGAGAGAAAACATAGATATTAAAATGCATATTGAGAATACAGCTTTGAGGGGAGAAATTAACAAAATGAAGAAAGTGGAACAGAATTAGGGGTATAAAGAAGAAAGGAAACACAGAATGTGTGTCTGTGGGTGGAGGGGAAATAGGTTTTAGTTGCAATCTTGAATTCCCATTATCCGAAAACTACTGGTGAGTGCTTTGCAGAATCAAATCATAATATGTTTAGAGGAAGACAAGGTATTTCAGAAGCTTCTATAGGAAGATGGGGAAGAGGGAAATTCTCCATGTGAAGTGAAGACAAAAGCTAAGGGAAAACTGGCTGACAATGGTCCTGGGATTTTTGGCCTTTAGCACTATGGTAGTTTTAAAGGCTGACTTATTGACTGAATATCATTAGACAAATTGATCTGCAAAAAGCCACGGCCATGCTGTTTGCTACAGCAAGTGACACCATAGCAAGGCTCTCAAAGGGATTTTCTCTTCACACATTTATACATTTTTACATGTTCAGAGCAGGAGTAGGAAGCTGGATTTGCTAGACATGTAATGGTCACTGGTGTGATAAACTGAGGCTAAAAGCCAAGCATGGTGCTATTGCAAACTGTACTCAATTTACCTTTCAAATCAAAAAAAGGCGAAGAAGAAGCTGGCTGCATGATCAGAATGCAAAGCCCTATGCACATGGCATTTTTTATTGTTCTTTGTTCTCTTTGTTCTTGTTCTATTGTTTTGGTAGAAAATTCCTATGTATGATCACCTCAGCTGTGCTAAGTACTACCTAACGACATGAAAGAAGTTACTGTCAGATAGAAAAACTGGCCATGGGTGCACCTGTAGAAGGAGAGAAATACAGGCTTCACTGCAGAGAGAGAGTGGCATTTCCATAAAGTGGAGAGGTGGATATTGTAAATGAACTTTTTTTCTGGATAGCTCTTTGGATAACTAAGTTATCTGTGTAGAAATGTGAAAATCTGTCCTATTTTCATTTGATTTCTCAGAATCCAACTGGCACGGTCATCCCATTCAGGCTCAGTATTGGGTTGCAAGATTTCTTTTCTTCATGGAAACCAGTAATGTTTTAGAGATTTGCTTCAATGTATCTATTTTATGCACTGATGCATGCATTCTTCCGCACATACATTTGTCCTAGTGTTTGCATTTTGCAGATATGTGTATTTTAGCCATGATACTTTGGAAATAATACACTTGTTTCATGTGCAGTTTTCTTCACTGAAATGTCTTACAGTCTTTTGTATGTACTGACTATGTATGGAAATGATATTTTTTGGAAATACTCAGTGAACATCCTTCCCTTCCATAAAGTTTGGTATATAACCACATATTTTGCACATTCAAAGGCAGGAACCCTCCTTCCCATAATCTGTGTTGTCCTATTGTGTATCTACAATAGCCTCAGAAAATAATACTTCAGCTCAAGATGGTGTTGTGATGGCCTCTGGAAAACAGCAAATGCCTCAAAGAAATAATGTTGTCCTGGGGGTCGGGAGGCAGAAGCTAGCTCAGCAGATACTCTTAATGAATAACATAGTTAGAAAAGAAACCAATAAGACTTTTTGAGACCAGAGGCAAAACTCTTAGCTTTAAGGGTGTTTTGTTCATCATGTGGCATAAGCGAATCACAAAGCCTTCATGTCACAGAAATCCCACATGAGATTTTTTCTTTTTTTTTCTATTTTGAACTCTCATATCAGCTTCTCAAATTGATTCTTTGCTTTCCTGGACTTACCTTATCCTGAAACAAATATAGCATGGCTGCGACAAGGCCAGGAAGGATCAATGTGGGGTTAGGAAGGAAGGAAACAAAAGCTTTGTCTTCTGAGGCAAAGTGATCCCTCCAGCATGGGCTATCAGATATGAAAGTCCTCTCTGGATTGTTTAACAACATCTTAACAAAATAAAGAAGCTGCTTTGGCTGTACATTTCAGCATTCCTTTATGAACTTCCAACGTCTCCTGTTTAATGTAGAATTATTCCTCACTGTCTGTTGTCCAACTTAATGTTGGGTCTCTGGGGGCCCAGAAGTTGTATTTGATGCTTAAAAATCATAAATAATTGTAAGAGTCCTGGAAACAAGATCAAAGTGTTCATGCTTTGGAGATGTGTAATGAAAAAAATGAAACCCTACAATAATAATTGAAGCCACAATGCTGACAGGAGGATACTTCAAGGCCAAGGATCCCCTTGGGAAGTAATCTTATGTACAGATAGCCTGCTTAAGTCCTATCAACAGTGCATGGGATGTAGGCAGTTTAATGTGGCATGGAGGGTTGCAGCCAATAAGATGAGATTAATACCTCAATCCTAGAAAAATTTACCTTGCTTTTCTTTGATAACGATGAATTCTGACTTCCAAGAGAATGTGCTTATGATTGTGACATAAAACTTGGCAGACATGTTTGGCAACAAGACAACACATTGCAGTTGTTTAGGCCAGTATCTATTTATTTTTGTCTTTGAAGTTCCCTCTATGCTAATAATCAGCAGACAATATGAACTTCTTAACTTTCCATCTCTTTCAGTGATTTCATATATAATTAAAGTGGTACAGCTCACTAAAAAAAGAGACAGAGAGAGCAATTTACATGTAAAACAATCAATTTCAAAAGCATACCAGAATAAAAGGATCTTCACCTGATGAAAAAAGAACAGCAAGAAGAGAACCAACCTAGCTTCCTTTTACTTTACTATACTAGAATAGAATTCCAGGGTCTGGGAACAACCACAAAGAAGACCTTCTCCTGTTTTCCCACCAAATGTGCTTATGAAGGTGATGAAGTAAAGAGACCAGTCTCCCATGAAGATCTTAGAATTCAGGTAGGTTCAATTGTTAAGATATAGTCCTTTAGATAGCTTGGACCTAGGCCACAGAGAACTTCATAGATCGTAACCAGCACTTTCAATTGTGTCCAAAAACTGACTGGTGGCCAGTAGAGCTGTTGTGACAAGAGAGAACTGTGCTCCCTCTAACAAGCCCATGTTAATAATGTGCAGCTTTTTGGCCATGCTGATGTTTCTAGCCATCTTTCAAGGGCAGTCACATGTAGAGCACATTAATCCAAATGGAACATTACTAAGGCATGTGGCCAATTCAGGCATGCCTAGAAATGGGAGCCAGTATGGTCAAGTGTTTTCAGCATTGGTCTATGACTTTGGAATTGTTGCTGTTTACTGCCATCAAGTCAACTTTGACTTATGGTGACCCTATGGATGAGAGACGTCCAGGTCACCTTATCATCAATCGCTTTGCTCAGGTCTTGCAGATTCAGGGATGCGTCTTCCTTGATTGAGACTATCCATCTGTAATGTAGTCTTCTACTTTCCCTACTGCCTCTACCTTACCAAGCATTATTGTCTTTTCTAGTGAGCCATGTCTTCTCAAGATAGGGTCAAAGTGTAGTAGCCTCAATTTAGTCATCTTGGCTTCTAGGAAGAGTTCAGGCTTAATTTGCTCTAGGACTCATTCATTTGTATTTTTTGCAATGCAGGGTATCTATAGACCTCTTCTCCAGCACCACATTTCTAAAGAGTAGATTTTCTTCCTGTCAGCTTTCTTCAACCATACACAGAAACTGGAAATATGATGGCATGGACATTCACTTTAGCATTCAATGAAATATCTTGACACTGAGGATCTTGGCCATTTCTGCACCAGTCTGTTATAGTGCTATTATTCCACTTTCAACATCCTATGAAATCCTGGGGTTTGCAGTTTAGGGAGAGGCCTGTGAGGCCCCTCCCTAAACTGTAAACCGCAGGATTCCATAGGATGTTGAAAGTGGAATAATAGCACTATTATAACAGGCTTGTGCAGAAATGGCACTTGTTTAGTTCCTTCATTGCTGCCCTTCCAAGTCCTAGTGTTCTGAGTTCCTGACTGCAGTCTTGCATCTGATTAATGACTGTGCCAAGGTATGGAAAATCTTTAACTATTTCTATGACTTCATCATCTATTTTAAGGTTACGTAAATTATCTGCGGTCATTATTTTTGTTTTCTTAATGTTCTGTTCTAAACCTAACTTTGCATTTTCTGCCTTGATTTTCTTCCGTAATTGTCCAAGTCTTTGCTATTTTCTGCTTAGCAGTATGACATCATCCGCATACCTTAAATCATTCGTGTTTCTTCATCCAGTCTTCATGCCTTCTTCCTCCAAATCTAGTCCTGCTTTATGTATGATATGTTCAGCATACATGTTAAACAGATTGGATGATAAAATGCAGTCCTGCTGGGGCCCCTTGCCAATTGGAAACCATTCTGTTTCTCCATATTCTCTCCTAACAGTAGTCTTTTGTAGCCTTCAGGTTATGCATCAGGTCAATCAAAGGTTGTGGCACACCCATTTCTTTAAAAGCAATCCAGTACTTTCATGAACTACACTATTGAAGGCTTTGTTATAATTTATAAATCACAGGCTGATTTTCTTTTGAAATTCTTTGGTGTACTCCATTATCTAACATAATTTTGCAATATAATCCTTGCTGCCTCTTCCTTTCCTGAACCAGCTTGGACATCTGGCGTTTCTCACCTCATACATGGTAAAAGTTTTTGTTGTAGAATTTTGAATATAACTTTGTATGCATGGGAAATTAATGCAATGTCCTGTGGTTACTGCAACTTCTGGTGCCCCCTTTCTTGCGGATTGGAAAGTATATTGAGCATTCCCAATCTGTTGGCCATTCTTTTATTTTCCACATTTGCAGATGGATTTTGGTTAAAACTAGAATAGATTCTATCTCTGTAGCCTGAAGCAGCTCTATTGGCATGCCATCTGTTCCTGATGATTTATTTCTCCCATGGGCTCTGAGTGCAGCTTTTACTTCACTTTCTAAAATTGCAGGTTCATCTTCAGATGATTCTTCCTTGAATGAAACGGTCATCCTTTCATCTCTTTTATAGTCATTAACCACCTCTCAGGAGAAACAATTTCTTGTAACTAAACAATAACAATGATAATACATTTAAAAGACAGCAAAAGAAGACAACACTTTTGATGACATAAAAATTACCATATTTGCTGGCTTATAAGATGCACTTTTTTCCTTAAAAAAAAAACCCTCTGAAAATGGGATATGTCTTATACACCAGCAAATATGGTAACACTAAAAACATAGAGAAGGGAAGGGGAATGAAAGAAGTTCTTTCTGCCCAGGCAAAACAGGAAAGGAGGGGGTAGTGGAAGCCTTGATCTATAGGAACAAAGATAGATGTTTCTACAGTTTCTCCTCACCTTCCCCTCCTCTCCTGTACATTTTGACTCTGCTGGGAGTTTCTCCCAAGCAAATAGGAAGAGGGTGGTTGTGGTGCAGCACTCTTTTCATTCTCCTCCTCTCCTGGTGCAACACTCCTTTCTTTCCCCTCCTTTCCTGTGCATTTTGCTCACTAGACAACTAAAAAAAAAAAAATCCCTGAAAAATACCCCTTGAAAAGTTGGGTGTGTCTTATATGCCACTGTGTCTAATACACTGGCAATACGGTAGTTTTGTGGGGTGTCTGCCTCACTCTGCCTAAAGGTAGGACTCGTCCTAATTGAAGAATAACATAGCATGGATGTAGTCTTTTGTCATGATATGTAGCCCTATACAATCTGAGTTTTGGAACAAATGAAGAACCTATGTGCATTCAGCAGCTTCCCCAGAGCAGCCATATCCCATCCTCATACAAGAATTAGTCTGGCTACATTCTTAAGTGTGGTGTAAATATAATATAGAGTAAGAGATTGATTTCAATATGCAGTAGAGGTTTATACTGTAATTACTATATTTTAGAACTATTCTAGGCCAACTTGGGATCTATAATTGGGAAATGAATTACCAAATTAAAAGTGAAAATAAAAGACCAAAATAGCAACATGAATGGAAGATATATTTTCTTGCCTTTTAGGTTATATACAGTTTAATTTCTGTTTCCTTCTGTTCATGAGTGTGTGTTGTGTGCATGTATGTGTGTGTAGAAGCCTGACTTCTTTTCCCATTTGAAACCAGAGTTTAAGAAAGACTTGTAAAATGTGAAAGCAACAGGTAAAATTACTGTTGCTAAAAGCAAAAGTACAATGGAAATCAACCACGGTACCATTATCATGCCAAAGTGGTTGGTTAGTCCTTGCCTTCAGTGCCATACCAACATAGGCAACATGCCATGGAAACAGCATAATTTCTTTTGATTGAGTACATCCCACTGTGATCAAAATGATATCAGGCTTTAAAGATTTGTATTATGAAAAAGAGACTGAAATTGCTGAATATATTCTGATTGGATCAGAAAGGGGCTTCAAAGTGAGCCAAGTGAGATTTGTAAAGATATATTTGAGATATAATGAAATCCAAGAAGAGTCTTGACAACTTTTATAATGGGAAGGGTGAAGAAATGCAAAGGCATACAGGAGAGACTGCAGTCCAAAAACTGGGGAAACAGTGAATGAAATATAAGTTTATAGACTGTTCACAGAAGGGCAGGTTGGCCATGAAATACTGAACTCAAAGGAGTTATACTGTGATGAAGAACAGAATGAAAGAATTCAAGAGACTGCAGAAGTTCAAAAGCTGCATGTAAAGTGAAGTTGAAAGAATATACCTTATAGAAAAAAAGCTGTTTCTCTTTTGCAAATCAAGGGGAAATCCTATGTCCCTTTTAAGTCCTTACTACTGAAGTGCAGTTCGTCTGGCTTATAGCCTAAAACAATCTTCAGCACTCTTTGAATAGCCAATTTTCGTCTCTTTGGCTGTAGTTGTATACATAGGCCAGAATGCTTTGGATGACGTGGGTATTATAAATGTCTTGTTTTAACCTAACTCAATAAGCAGTCTTCATGGATAGATCCAGAAAGCATTTATTAAAGATACAGAACACAGACAACGTCCTTGCTAGATCTGATGATACACAGACAATTTTACTTTTTTTGAACACCTCTTGAACACCAGCTCTTTCCTGCTTACATTTCATTCTCACACACTAGCCTATACCGGTCTGTTGAAATGATCTTGGATCCCATGCTCTGGCCCAATTCCCTGTCCCACCCTCCAAACATTGAAGGAAACACGGCACTGAAGGAAACACAGCAAGATGGATAAGCTGGGCATGGCAGAGATGGCAGTGCCTTCTGAAAGGGCTATTCAACCTTACACAACTCTTTCTGAGGACACTGAGAAATGAAATATCCAGCACCCCCTTGTGCAATGCCTCTCTTCCAAGGCAAATCTTCTTCAATAAGTTGGCTCTCAGTCCCTTGGACTTGGACATTTAGCACCCAGGGGAAAGCATGGGCTCCTGAGGAAGCATCTGGCTGCATATGAGAGGAAACATACTATCACTGTCTCAGGTTTCCTATGTGTTCAATGGAAATCCAAGTAGGCAACAACTGCTGTTTCCTCTGAGCAAATGCACAGCCAAGCACTGTCTGAGTGCCTTGTGCCCTCCACCAGCCACTAAATGGCCATGCAAGTGAGTCATCTGCATGAACAGATGTGGCAGCCCAGTGCAACTGGTTGGACAAAGTGATATATTCAGACACATGGATGCAGGTCAGTACTGCAGGGGAATAAAGCCCATTGGGATTTATGTGTTAGTAACGATATTTTGGAATGCATTATTAATCTGCAGTTCTCTGAGTTGTTGTTGTTGGGGGGTTTTGTATAATTTTTATTAAAAGTTTGTCTCGAAAATAACCCCCCCACACACACTTCCATGCTTAAATCTTCCAGCTGAAATTGCTTATTTCCATTCCATTACAAACATAATTTCCATCTTATAGAGAGAAGAACAGTTACATTATTTATTCTTTGATTTCTTATACATTTATATCCTTACCCAATCCAATACTCTTTTCCATTCTTTCTCAAAGTTCTGGATAGATTTATTCTTCAAAGAAAATGCTAACTTTTCCATCTCTATCATATCCAGAACTTTTAACTTCCATTCTTCTATATCAATATGCTTCTTTTCTTTCCAGTGCTGTGCATACGTCAACCTTGCCGCAGTTATTAAATACAATAATATCTTCTGATGACTTCTTATTTCCCTTTGTTGCCCTAGCATATTTAACAAATAAAGCTCTGGTTTCATTTCAAAATTCAGCTTACAAATTCTTTGGATTTTGTCATGTACCCCCCTCCAAATTTTTTTTGCTATCTTTACATGTCCACCACATATGCAAAAAAGACCCTGTCTTGTCATCACACTTCCAACAATTTGAGTTCCCATTTTTCATTATTTTTTGTAATCTTTCTGGGGCCATGTACCATCTGTAAAACATTTTATAAAAGTTTTCTCTTAAATGTAAGTTTGGTGTAAATTTTATATCTATTTTCCACATTCTTTCCCAAGTTTCTAATTCAATTGAATGTCCCAAATTCTGTGCCCATCTAACCATTGTATCTTTGACTACTTCTGATTCCATTTCTCTTTTTCAGCAATAATTTATAAAATTTGAAAATTCTTTTCTTTTGGTTATCTTTCATCAGTACATCTAATTCATTCTCTTTTCTCTCAAATCCATATAGTTTTTGGTCCATTCTAAATCTTTCTCTGAGTTGTCTCCATGGAAACCAATTTAGTTCATGCCCTTCAGCCCTTAATTCTTCTTCTGTACACATTCTTGGTTTGTCGCCCTCCCATTTCAATAACTCTTGATATGTTAGTAAATTTCCTTGTTTTGTTGGGTGATTTTATAAGCTTCTTGTGATGATGTCCATACTGGTAGTTTTGTATGAAATTTTTGCTTTATTTATGACCAAACCTTCAACAATGTCTTTCGGATGCAATGGTTTTTAAACTCTTTATTCACTGTAGATCTATCATAACATAGATATCCATGCCATCCAAATCTATTGTTTATTTCTTCTATCTCTTTAGTGGTTGTGTTTTCTAATTGAATCCAGTCTTTGATCCAATCTAAACAACATGCATGGTAATAGATTTTTAATGATGGTAAGTCAAGTCTTCCTCTCTCTTTTGTATCTTTGAGTGTTTTAAATCTAATTCTTGTTTTTTTCCCTTGCCAAATAAATTTTTGTAGGGCCTTTTCCCATTCCTTAAATATCTTCTCTTTCCTTATTATCGGTAATTTTTGAAAGAGGAACATAAGCTTTGGTAGTAAAGACATTTTAAAAGTATTTATCCTGCCCAAGAAGGATAAATTTAAATTTTTCCATTTCTCCATATCACATTTAATTTCTTTCCATGTTCTTGAATAATTGTTTTCAAATAGGTATTGATTCTTTTTTGTCATAGTTATCCCCAGATATTTTGTTTTATTGGTCAGTTGATCTTCTCTCCAATTCCACTTGCTCTTTTTTTGTCATATTAAAAGTCATCATCATTGTCTTTTCTCTTATAACTTGCTTTTAGTCCATGGGCCTTTCTGTACTATACTTTTATAGTGCTATTATTCCACTTTCAACATCCTGTGAAGTTCTGGGGTTTGTAGTTTACTGAGGCTAAAGAGCTCTCTGGCAGAGAATTCTAAAGGCCCCTCCCTAAACTGCAAACCCCAGGATTCCATAGGATGTTGAAAGTGGAATAATAGCACTATGACAGTGTAGTGCAGAAAGGCCCCATATCTTTGTAAAGTTTCCATCAGCACCTGAATTGATTCTTGTGGATCCTCCAAAACTATAATTACATCATCTGCAAATGCTTTTAATTTTAGTTCTTTTTTTCTTAATTTCAAACCTCTTATCTGTGGCTCTTCAATTATTCTTATCAGCAGAACCTCCAAAACAGCTGTAAATAATAATGGTGATAACGGGCACCCCTGTCCTACTCCTTTATTTATTGCAAAGCTTGCCGTGGTATCTCCATTTATAATTAACCTTGCTGATTGGTCTTGGTAAATCATCTCTGCAGTTCTCTGAGTTTAGATTGGCTTTTGCTCTTAGTTATTTAACATCATTATATCATGTGTTTATTTCTTTTTACCCAATATCTCAGTCAAGAAAGCCTTCAAAACAATTTACAACAGACTAACACAAATGTAGAATTAAGTCAACCTATAAGTAAAAATAACAAAGAGTTGGAAACTTGAACTGAACTAGCATCTTCATAGCACCTGAGGCAAACAAACAAAAAAATCCTAAAATAATTCTGAATTTCTGAGAAAATAATAATGTCTTCTGCATTTTTCCAGGAGCAAGGGAGACAGCTGCACTTTGCAGAAGAGGAAACTGAGTAGGCTGGAAGAACTATAGCAGCATAGGGGTCAGAATAGTAGGAGTGAGCGTTGAAATGTCTGCTGATGCCAGTCATGTAGGGAAGGGGGGCAGGGAGAGTGGTTCACCCCAGGCTGCAATGTTTTTTGGGTATCCTGGCCCATAGCCACACCCTTGCATGCCCCAGCCATGCCCCCATTTGCACTGACCATGCACCCATGCACCGCAACCACGTTCCACACACAGTGGCCATGCCTTTTGTGCTGTAGCTCCACCACCTCCCACCCCCCTCCACACACTCCAAACTCTGTCACTGGCTGTTGCCATGACTCATGGAAGACAAAGTGATGTCCATCACTATATAGAAAGAAAGCTGCCAGTTCTCAAGGAACCTATTTCCTCACTGGCTGATTTTCAAGTGTGCCCTTGAAACAAAAGGAGCTCTAGGAAGGCTGCTGTAGAAAAGTACCTGTCCCACAAAGGAGACCAAAAAAAAGATCAAGGATCAAATCACATGATGCTTAGATCCCTGACTCTTCCAGTCCACTATGTGATTCTGAATGTTGTAGCAAAAAGTAAATTTTCCAAGGTCTCAGGAAGCAACAGGTACACATGAAGAAGTTCTACTTCTATTAATTTAATTTAGTTACTTGAGCTACTCAGAAGCCAGGTCTTCCTCTCTGTTGTGACACATTACTTCTCTGAGTCACAATGTCTAATCTTCTAGTCCACAGGGGCACAGTCAGTCCTCTTCAAATACTAAAATTGCTTTTAGATAATGCAATCTTTCTACAATGATTTATCCACCAACAGTAAAATTGATGTGTTCTGAATTCACAGTGGTTACCTGAAATGCACATTATTGATTTGATTCCTAAGCACTTCTGTAAAAAATAAAAATAAAAATAAGCAGGCGAAAAAACTTTTTTTCTCCACATCTCCAAGAGTAGCATATATAGTTATGTCTCCACTGCTGCAATGTGCATAATCTTAAGTTTAATCATCATCATTTGTGTGATGTTCTTGATTATGCACATATTTCCTAGCACAATAAAAGGCCATCATAATTCAAGAATGGTACGATTTATGTGAATAGCAGCTGGGTGATTTCACCTTACTTCGTTTTCAAAATATTGATGAAACACTTTGTATATAATATAAAGGATTGGTTATACAGTTTTAAAAAAACTGCAATTAAGATGAAATTACATAGGGAGAGCTGATTAATGTACTCAAGAGTAGGCTTTTAACATCTAAAAATATTTCTGTGACTGTCATCAAGAATTTTTTAAAAATAAATTCACTTTCTGGCAGAATGTCTATTTTACAAAATGTCATTCTGCGCCCCTCACTTCACAATAAATAAATAATGTCCCTGAGTGGAAGATGTTCTATGATGCATAGATGCTTTTCTCACATCTTCAGAATCAACAAGCTTTTGGTATGGTCCAGTTTAGGAGTGCAAATCTTTGTCCGTTCCATTCATGTGTGCAAAAGTGAATAATCAAACAATTTCTCTCTGATAACTAGGTTTAATAAAGTATTGCTATGTCTCCCATTTTCCCATTTGGGGATTTGTTTGTTAAAAAAATAAATAAAAGTGAGATTTTGTGCATGAAAATGTTGAGGCTTTGTTGTACAAAAATATTCTTTGCAAAAGAAACACTAGTAGGGATGTAAAAATATTCAAAAATATTTGAAAAATAGTTGGAAAACAAGTCTTTCAAGTGTTGAGAAACCTTGATGAGAAGAATCGTGGATTGATGCGATTCTTCACAATTCAGGACTCATAGTGCACAAAATTCACATGTGGTTATTTTAACATTTCTTGTGCATAAAAAAGGGTTTTCTGGATGAAAAATAATAGTTCAGTGCCAAAATATCAACTCCTACCTTAAAAATGCTGTTTTCAGTTCAGGAAAAGGTACAATTGGGGATTTATTGTGAGTAAAATTTGCATATGGTTAATTCATAGAAAATAGCATTTTCTGTGCAGGAATTAATATTTTTGTGTTGAATATTATTTTCCATGCACAAAATGCTGTTTTCTGTGCAGAAAAATGTCGTTTTCTATGCAAAACAAGCACATGAAAATTTTGTGCAGGATAATCGTTATGATTACATCAGTCACTTTGCTGGTTCCCCTATGTAGTAATTTAATAGCAGATATTTACTGGACATGGACATCATGGAACTGCTCAGTTCTAATTGCCACAGATCTAAGTCCACTACAAAGACCTAAATTTCTCAACAGGATTCCTGCCACCACATTTTGTATGAACTAATAATTGCCCCAAACCATTGTTAGTTGTTCCCAAGCAATACTTTTCTGCAAAATAACTCTTGCAACTCTTCCTGAAATTTTCACCAAAAAGTTCTAAATGTAAAAGAAAAAAAAGAAAAAAAGAATAGTGCCTTTACTGGGATGTTGAGATATCATTTCTCATCAAGGATAAGAAAATCTATGAATAATATGAACATCCTTAGTCCAGCTGCACCAAATGCTGCTTTGCTACCATTTACCTGAACTTGAAAATATTCCTTTCCAGATGACAGATTTTAGAATCGCCCAACCAGTATGGACACTGGAAGTTCAAGTGCCAAAAACATTTTCAGGTTCTGAATTTTGCACTCTTCTTGTTGTTCAGCTTCCTTCCAAAAAAAGGAATTCATTGTAAGAGGAAAAAGAAATAACAAACAGTTGCAACAGCAACTCCCTCAGTTTGGCTAGGAAACTTACTTTGGATTCAGCATGATGGAAGCATGATATGATTCTTAGTTTACATTCTTGGTTTACAGTCCTGGTTTGTAGTCAGAGTTTAACTCAGTTTGGACATAGCAGGAAACTGTAGTGCAATAAATCCCTGTGGTATTGCACTAAAACTTATGAAAGAAAGGAGGACCTCAAGGAAGATAACACTGTGTACATGGCCACAAGACTCATTTTATTTTGATAAATCATAGTTTATTTGGTCAAGAAATTACCTCTGAACTCAACACCAGTGGTCTATATGAAGTAAAGGACCCTTGATTTCAAAAATTCTTCTAATGTCAGTCCTTTAGGAATGCTTCTGATTTCACCATTCTCATTCCACCTTAACTATTTTGATATATGCATTTAACCCCCTGGAACTCTTTTCTTGACAAAACCCAATTTCTCCAAAAATAAGAGGAAATAAAGGATTTGAGTTTGCTTTTCAATGTTTGTACTGCACATTAGTCTCTGTCTCCTGGCATGGTTATAAACATAACACACACTATAAACTAATAAAGCTATCTCCATACTCTTCTTGAAATAATAACAGAATAAATAGAATAATAAAAGAGGTGAAGTCATGGAATGAAGTATCAGAGCAAAAGCTTTTAAACTAATTTTCAAGGTTTTCACTAGATGACTGTCAAAGAAAATGCATTTGTTTTAGTGACACTATTTAGTGTTATACACAGAAGATGAAATGTACATTTTCCCTCTGGCAATGAAGGAAAACCAGAAATTTCTTAGCTGAATATATATTCCTGTTGCTGTTACTGCTGTTGTAACATACCTGTGTATCAGCTCTGACTTACGACAACTCTGTCATTGAATTTTCTCAGTAAAAAATTTATTCAAGAAAAGTTTGCCATTGCATTCCTCTGAGGCTGAGAGAGTATGACTTGCTTGTCAGGGATTCCAGGCAGGGAACCCTGGAAAATGATCAGCCCACTGCAAAAATGTTGCATCATGCCCCAGCTGTGGATGATTGCAAAGTTGCATAAGGAACTGGGGTCGTGTGCAGAAGGTAAAGGGAGGTGTGCAAACCCTTACCTGATTGGTTGTAGATATGTATATAAGAAAGCAATCCCCAGTCTATATTGTCTGTTGACCAAACCTGGTGTCTGGTGTAAGCCTCTGTTCATCTGTCCTATGTTTTGTATATAATGGAACTTTTCTGTAAGATAAAGTGCCTCCTGTTTTGGAAGAAACTCCTGAGTGTGAGTAGCCTTATTGGGGAACAAGGTTGCTGCTGTTGGCTAGCTGTGCTCTGGCTTTCCTGCTGTGTTTTCTGTGGGGCTGAAACTCCTATCATCCCCTGACATTGTTAGTGGTCATCCTGTGAATTTCCATGGCTGACCAGGAATTCAAATCCTGGCTCCCAGAGTCCTAATCCAACACTCAAATCACTATGCCACACTAGAAACCCTCAAATAATATTTCATTAACTTTTTGCAAGCATTGAGGTTATAGATATGGCTCATCATTTAAACAAGATCATAATTTCCAGAGGCACAGAATGGACTCATTAAAAAAAGAGAATCATAATTAAATATAAGATGTGAGATGTAGAGCTTGGAAAAGTTACTTTTTGGACTGTAACTTCCAGAATCACCAGTGAGAATAGCAACTGACCATGGTGGTTGGAGGATCTAGGAACTATGTGTGTTTGTTGTTCACTTTCTGTTGTTTCCAACTTATGGAAACCTTAAGACATGATGCATTCTTTGTAGATGCATCCAAGATCACCCAGTGGGTTTCCATGACCAAGCAGGGAATCGTACCCTGGTCTCCAGGGTCATAGTCCAATGTTCAAACTACTCCACCACTCTACAAGTTGTCCCCCCTCCCCCCCAAAAAAGAATAATTACCCCAACGTCTTGCTCAATGAGATGATATCATACATGCTGAACAATGCTCTAACAGTTTGATTTTCAAAGCAGTTGTATATTTCAATGCACAAAATTCATCAGAGGTAGAAGATCCCATGTACCCCTAGTGAATTTTGTGAACTGCAATATATAACTGTTGTCTGAAGGCCTGAATAACCTGAAATCATCAGATCTCGGAAGCTAAGCAGGATCAGTTCTGGTTAGTACTTGGACTGGAGATTGTCAAGGAAATCCAGGTATTGTAGTCTGTATTTCAGAGAAAGACACTGAAAAACTCAATGAAAAATGGTGGATATGCCTTCTTTGGAGCTTTTTAAACAGAAACTGGATGGCCTTCTTTCAGGAATGCTTTGATGATATACTCCTGCATGGTAGGAGGTTGGATTCGATAACCCTCATGAGCTTTTCCAATTCTATGATAATTCTAACCTCCTCTGATTATTTTCTGCCTATAAGTCAATATGTAACTTGAAGACACATACACACAGAGAGAAGATACCATGACAGTATGGTTCCCCAATGCATAAATACCAGGGACTTACTTGCCATGGTTCATTTCAAATCAGATTTGAAGTAAATGTTCAGCTACTTGGAACATCTGTGGTTTTGAAGGAGTGGGAAATCAGGGAGGATATTTGAGAAGGTCATCAAAGATTCAGATTCATTTTTTTAACTCTTAACTCTTTTCCCCTAACTTGCAAAGAATAACAAGGTCGTGGCTTAGTGCAGAGTTTTGCAACCATGCTGCCCCACCCATGCAACCAGAAGCCAGTGTGCCTGCAGAGAACTATAATTTAGGCTTGGCTTTATTTGAAGTGGATGGAAAGAGAGAAAAATAATGGATGAAAATATTTGCTTCATGCCAGAGCTTGGCCATCCCACAGTAGCCATGCTAACTGGAAGACTGTACAAGGTGTGATCTAAGCTATACTCCACCCTATTTTTTTGTTTCTCTTTTGCTTCATAAGCCTTTTGGATTCTAGTGTAAATAGGAGAGTTCCAGTAATTAATTAATTAGAAAATATACAGCTTCACTCAGCTTTTCATTCCCTCCACTTCATTTGAATCTCTCCCACCTCATCATACTATTGTTAGAAGAAGTTATGGTTTGTCTTTGCCTTCAAGTCATTTCCAACTTATGCAACCCTTAGGTGAAGTGATCACAGGGTTTTCTTGGCAAGATTTGTCCAGAGGGGGTTTCCCTTTGCCTTCCCTGAGGCTGATGCAATGTGATTTGCCCAAGGTCACCCAGTAGTTTTCAATGGCTGACTGTGGATTCAAATCCTGGTCTTCAGAGTCATTGTCCAAGGCTCAAACCTTATGCTAGCTCTTATTATTTATCATAGGAACATATGATATGTTTCCATTAGTAGATCAGGAATTTTGTATTTAAATTCTTTAAACATTTTTTTGCTGAATACCATCTGGACTTGGTGTGTGTAAGCTTACATGCATGTAGGGATGTTTCAATCTGTCACTTCAATAGATCAAGTTCTTCCAGCCCTGTTTATGAAAAAACTTGCTAATTTTGGAGTGTTCTTACCACAAGTAAGCCAGATGAAATTTTCAACCATGCCTACTTGCCGAATTCAACAGCTACAGTTATTCTGAGTAGGGAAGGGATCGTACTGTACCTGACTGTCTCATAGTTGTTAAAGAATGAAGTGTCTCTTGGGGAACAAGACAGATAGCAAATGTAAATCAGCAACATGAATTTGGTTCAAATCCAGACCTTTAAGGCACTAGGCCTGGATAGATAAATCTTTCAGTTTCTTTGACATTCGATTTCTTAAAAAAGACTCAGATTATTTCTAACCAGAATACAAAGACATTAATAGAAAAATTCTTCATCACAAATAAATTGATGCAAATGTCTTACCCATTCCTACCTTTGCTTACAGCATAGGATGGACAAACAGAATGTCCTGTGGTCTTTGGGCAGATGCACATTTTGGGCTGGTAAAATGCAAAGAGGTTGTGGAACTGCTATCTGCTATCACAGTGATGAAGTCAGTGGTAACATTGTTTTATTCAGCAGGGGGGCCATCATGTAAATAATCTGAATTTAATTTAAAATATTGAATCACTATGCATTGGTTCCATTAATAATGCTTAAAACAAACATCAGTCAGTCTGGCAGAAATCTGCATTTTATACAAATTAATGAGTTTTGCATGTGGGAAAGAAAAACACCAAACTTTTTTTAAAAAAAGTCAGTAAAACAAAAGAACTCTTTGCAAAATGAAAGGATATTTTACTTTTTGCCCAAACAGAAGTAGAGACAATTACTAAGAAAGAAAGAAAGAAAGAAAGAAAGAAAGAAAGAAAGAAAGAAAGAAAGAAAGAAAACAAACAAGCCCTTTGGTTAAAACAATTAATTTTGAACCAGCTGCATACTTGCTCCCAGAACAGTTGCCGGGGAATAGAATCTGAGCTACCTAGGAAGGTAGACCTTCAAGTAAAATCTTACTACTTCTAATAAATGATGGAGTTCAGGATTTCTAAATAGAAAACAGATGGGGCAAGGTTTTGTGCATTCCCAATGGTTTACAGGGCCCAGAAATATGGTGTTCCAGAGATGGGATTAACAATTCTAAATGCAGTTCTCTTAGTGTATCATTCAGGATGAGGACAGTGGCGAAGTTGGAGCAGCTGAATATTGAAAGACATACACACCTTTGGAAGGAAAAAATGGATAGAACATATCTTTCTTTCTTGGAAAAGCTACCCTTTAAGACTTTTAAAGGGTCTTTAAAAGTAGCCGTGCAAACTGAGAGATTCTGGGAGCCGTAGACTGAAAAATAATCTTTCACAGGAATGGAAAGATTCTTAGAAAAATTGTTCAAAATATGCTTCCTGAATGTTGGAAAATCCTGAAGCAAATCCTCAACTGATGAGAATGTTTGCAATTCAGGATGCATGCTGTGTGCACAATTTTTTTTTGTACAGAAAACATTTTCTGTACCAGAAACAGCACTTTCTTCAGTACAGAAACATTATTTTCTGCACAGAAAATACTGTTTTTAGAAGAAAAGTACTGGGTGAGAATTACACAGTTTCTGAAGACTTTCTCACAGCAGGAAAAAAATTGCTAAAAGTAACGCTTGCTTCCTTTGAGGACAAAATTAGTGAAAAGTTACATCCCTAAATACACAAAGGTTTGGGAAAATAAGGCCACAGCTTTATTAGCTACAGCTGTGACAGGGTTGACATACATATGGGTCTGCATCTAGTCATCAACCAACCCACCTGTTGGCCAATGAGCCCAATAACCCACCATCCTGGCTGCCTGGTGGCAGGCATGAAGGACACCTGCCCACCAAGGAGTGCAGAGGATATGTGCACCTGCTATACAGCACACCCACCTCCCTTTGCACTCCTAATGTCCCAAAACTCCATGTCTCAGCCTGATGAAACCACCATCCTGGATCCAGCACCTATGCCAATGCCTGCAAATGAGCTGCTTGGCAAACAACAATGATAGATAAAAAACATGCCTGCAGAGGAAGTGGGTGGGACAATGTTCCAAGAAGACTGAGCTCCAGTTGAGAGAAGCTCAGATAAATATCCTCTGGATGGCCAGAGAGAAAATTGCAGCTGGCCAAGGCCCCAACACCAGCAACAAATGAATTCAAACCAGTAGCTTAAACTCATTGGATGCTAACATCCAGGTCCTTCCTGGGCAGTAATGCATAAGCGTCTGAGTCCAACAGCTGCATGATTGCCGTGCCACATGTTTCCTCGACCAGCCTGATTCCACAAATTAGCCACACAGTAAGTCATGCAGCTACACTTTTCACAAATTACTTATCTCTAGTAGGTCCTATCCATGATATTTGTATGGTTAGCCTTCTAATAAGCAATAAAACACTTTGCTGTATGTAAGAAGATACCCCATGCAATGGAAAGGGTTGCCACTTCTTGATCCTCTTAGTAAATGCTTCCAATATTTGTATGATAAGATACTGAATCCTGGCTTAATGATGGCATTCCAGAAAGGCCATAAATATACATGAATTGATTAAATAGTCCAGAGTTGATGCAAGATTGCAATATAGGCATAATAGTTTTCACCAAAGCACTGCAAAATACAGCACCCGTAACTCAGGAATTTTGGCATCTCTTAAACAGTTTTTATTTTCTTCTTTTAATATTAATGAAGACTGAAAGTTTGATGCCATGGAATGCAGATCCTCTATCATTTTAATAGCTGTGTAAAATACAAATAACAATTTTGTTACCCAGAGAAGCAGATACCCTAGGATATTATTATGCATTTTTTCATATATTTCTAAAGGACAACCAGCATAGTATAATGGTCCGAGTGTTGGACTAAGATTCTGGGAAATCAGGGTTCAAAGCCAGAGATTTTAGAATATGTGATGCTGGCTAATATATTAAGTGCCATTAGTGTGATGGCTCTTCCTCTGGCAGATTCAGTGTGCCAGAAGGCCTAGGGAAGGAGAAGCATTTAGGCAGGAGTGAAATGTGTGGCCTGGCTCTGCTTTTAACAACAGAACTTAGCAGAAGAAAGCTAGGGAGCTATTGAAGAGTTAGGATTGTGGAACTAGTAACTTTTTTTTAAAAAAAAAAAATGTCCCTAAACTCAAGGACAACCCCTACACTATTCTCTGTAAAGCTCACATTTTATTCTGGAAACAAAGTTTTTAAATATAAATTAATAATGATAATTTAACCAATTAAATTATTTGTTGATGGGCCAGCAAGAGAGAAATAGTAATCTGACTAGAACAAAGTAGGTGAAGATTGTAAAAGATTAAGTTTATTGAAAACTGTGATCTCTTTTCCAAAAGCTCACCTCCCGTAAAGCAGCTGCTTGAAACACTCTTTGAAGATGTTTATCTCAAGTCTCATGTAAACACCTGAAGTTCATGCCCCTTATCCCACTGTCAATGGAACTGGAACAGCATGAAACTGACCAAGATGGGGCATCAGAGGGGATGAGGGAAATAAAAGAAGCACCTCAGATGGACTGGAAACTGGAGTGCATCACATTATTATAAACAAATCCATGGGACAATGCAATTATCTTCTCTTCCCATTTTTGCATGTTCCAGTTTGAGCAAGGGAAGTGCATACTCATTGTGTGTCTGTACCTGCACAGGTTAAGGGCTTGGTTTAACTAAACCGCTTGTCATCCTGAGGCAAAAGTCTCTCTCCCAACTCTCCCTGTTTCCTTTCTCCATCCATGCCTCTCTTAGGTTCTGTTACTTTTTCCCACTTCGCTCACTCCTTCAGAATCAAGAATCTACTTTTCGGTCTCTGACAACAGGTTCAGTCTCATTACAGTCATTCGTAAGATCTCCCACTCCTAATTTTTGTTTGACCTCATTTGTATTTGTTCATTGGTTATCCCTTTTAAAATCTATTTCAATATTATAGTAAAATTTGCTTTAGTTTAACTCTTAGCATCTTGGATCGAGTGGCTGAACATCACTGTTTCACAAGGTACAGCTCTTCTAGCCTTGGACTGAAAAAAAAAGGCAGTCTTGGGAAATTTCACAGGTGAGTCTGGAAATTTTGCATCCAAGTTCTATTAAGGATTCCACACACAAGAACTGATCTGATATGCCATAAATTACAATGGTATCCAGTGAAGATGGTGAGAGAAAGTCATGGAGGTATTTCCCATGCAATTCTCCTCTGGAAATGGCTCAGCAGATATAAAAATATTTCAACAGATTTTTTTTTATCTTGATGGTTGCTGAACTGCCAATTTATCATACATTTTGGAAACTAGACTGTTTTACACTATCAGTAGACGTACTTGAATCTAGAGGTTTCCAGCAAGCGTTAAAGATAAGGTGTGGCCATGTGGCAAAAATCTCTCTTGTGCTTTTATGATTACTTGTGAGTTCTTGGTCTATCCTGACACATTTAGCTTCTGACTTCAGATGTGCATCAAAGGGTTTCTCGCCAAAGAACCCAATAGCATCTATTTGCTGTTGAAGATCTCATGTCTGTAATTTTTTTTACACTTCCATTTTGAGAAATAGGAATTTGCTTGAGTTTGCCTTTGGAAGAAAAGGTGACTTTTAAATGCTTCAAAATGTGTCTTAAGTAACACTTTACTTCCATTCCTGAATTTCTCAAAATTTTCATTCCATCATACAGATAAATAGTAGTATGTGATGATACTGGTAAATCAGTGTTGAAGTTTGCTGCTGCATCAGCATGTGGAGCCACAGAATCAGAGCAAGATTATATTCAATGTGAAAGCTGGAAGAGAGATATTTGACAAATGAAAAACATCTGTCAATAATTTGCATTCAGTGGAATCCTGAACACTTGCTGTGGTAACTTTGCCTTTGCTCCTACACTCAGACAAAGGCAAGATACTACACCATCATACCACATAGCAGCATCAGAGTGGAACCAAGAGGTTATTTAAGATAGCTCTGCTTGAGCATCAGCCTCTTTTCCTGTTCTCTCAGTAACACCAGAGTTTTAGTATAGGCATATGGTGGTCATTTCAACGTTGGACAGGAATTTTGGACCTGGTTTATCTGAACTGGTATATTGAACAAAAAGTGGCTGGGGATTTTTTTTGCCAATCTACATTGACCTCTTTTGGGAATCAGGGCAAATCACAGATACACTGGAAGAGGTAGTCACAGCAAGACGTGTGGAATAGGAAGACCTCAAATTAGTGAACAGCCTGTGGGCACCATTTAGGGATGGGTGCTTTCTCAGGCCAGCCCTTTGACTCATGGGACTAGGAAACTGGTCTGGAGGAGCACCTTTGGGGCAGGTTGGTATAACAGCCACTCCTTTAAACCTTATGGATTTAGCAGTATGATGGGCAGGTCTTCTTCCCTGGAAATTGACTAGACACTGTCTGCTGTAGGTATATGGACAAGCAGTAGGATAGGGTGTTTCACCTTTGTATAGTTGGAGAAGGAATGATACTGGCCCCCAAAAGTATTCCACAATCAGGAAGATACTGCATTAGTTGGTTAATTATAATTGATGGCCCTAGTTAAACATATCGTTGGTGATCTATCTTTATTTCTGAGTGAGGTGATAGTATCTTTCTACAATAGCTAACTATTGATATATACTAATCTTGAACATCATCATGGGCTATGAAGGAAAAGAAGATTTCTTGGTATATTAGGCACATGTTTCTTAGGTGTTGTTGATAAAAATTATAATATCAAAATTGGTCCAAAAAGTTCTGAAGGACCAGAGACTTTTGAAAGGCAGAAGCTGAAACTTGTGGGGGGGGGGTTCTTTCTTTCTCATTGTTTATCTGGATTCCTTCTTTCTTTAGTCTTCCCAAAATATTAGTGAAATATGGAATATGGAAGGAAGTGGAAGCAGTGGAAGATGGTCTCTGAAAGCTATATTCCAACCAAGTAATAAATTATTTTCCTCATGCACTTCTGGAAAAAAAAAGTTATAGATTTTATATATTAGAATTATACAGATGTACTTGGCGTGGACCACCCATGGAGATGGATTAATCTCCAAACCTCAGACCTGAAAGCAGAATAAGTGTTATATATCTCCCGCTCCAGACAGCACCTGCCACATTCCCTATTTTGTTTCACTAATTCCAAACCATGGTAAGCAGGAAGGATTATGACATGCTTAAACATGCATTTTCCAGCATATTTGTTTTGTGGTTGATGCTAGGATAACAATGGAGAAGACCCCAAGGACTTCATTCATTCATTTTGGTACCAACTTCTGCAAAGTCCATTAACATAGCATTAATTCCCTCATCAAATATTATTCCATTCAGTAAGCACCTTTCCAAACAGTAGTGCAGTTGAAATAAACAGCAACTGAAAGGGAACTGTGTACATTGGCCAAAAATTGAAGTTTGTATACATCTGCATAGATATGCTGTGCAAATAAATCTTGCTCTTTCCACTGCATTTTCGAGTTTAGCAGATTATTCAGTGCTTTAAAAGATTAATTGATCAATTTGCTATGGAAACATAAATATTTTGGTTAACCAGCGTTTTGTAGAACTGCAAGTTGTTTGACATTTGAAATAGTCCCCAAATATAAAAGTGAAATGAATTTGATTTGTTTTTCATACACCTAAATTTTTTCCACTAATATCTTGGGACAGGATTTGTTTGATTTCCATGATAATATGAACCAACCTATTTCTCACTTTCCAGACTAATATACAAAATGGAAAGCATTTTTGTTGTTGTTGGTTTCCTTCTTGTCCAAAATTTTTCATGCAGATCTCTGACCAAAGAAGAGTTGCAAAAATAGATAAATGGATCCACTTCATACAAAAAGCATATGTTGAGGAGAAGAATGTGCAAGAATGTGTACATTTAGGAGAAAGAGTACAAAAGAATGAATAAACATTTTGTTGACATAGGAATGCACATGAAAATGCAGATTCAACTTTGTGCAAACTGCTTTCAGAAATTTCAAATTGCTGCAGAAGTGAGAGAGAACACATATTGCACCAATGTTATGGAAACAAAACAGGCAGATTTCTCCCTTCCAACTAAAACTATTTTCCTGTAGTTGGATTGTACTCTGTGCTTGTAGTCTGTCACACAGAGCTAAGAAAAAGTTGTGGCTCTGGGAAGAATAGAGAAAAGTCCAAGAGGATAGGATAGCAGTAACTGATTCCTTTCATTTAATGGATCTTGAAAAGCAGCAGGCAGGTGCAATAGATTATTAGCTTCTTGACCTACTAGCACAGGGTAATCCTGACTTTCTTCTCCAAAATAACATTCAGGAAAGAACAAGTCAAGTAAAGCTTACTGACAGCAGCAATGGAATTAGCTTTAGTGCCTCTTTAAAACAGGTAGAGAATTTAGGGCTAGTTTACTTACACTGAAAAGAGAGAGAGAAAAAAAAAACAATAATCCCCTTTAATTTCCTTTATCTTCTAGCAGTGAGATGAGGCAGTGAGTCAGGCAACCTTGCCTTCTTAATCTGGATCCATCAGGTAGCAACAGCTTCCATGTCCATAAAGTAATGAATCTGCTTTGGATTTTAGACAGACTTTGAGGAAGTGTCTTTAAAGTGCTGAACATAATTGGTGGTTCAGCACTTTGGTTAGTGCCTTTAAATTTCAGACTGAAACCCAAAGCAGATTCATAGGAATCATCAGCCCCCATTAATTGATCCCATCACTGAGAATCTCATTATACACTTTTTTAAAAAATCTTTACTTAGCAATTCATTGAGAAAAATTCAGATCTAGGAGCATGGAAACAATATGAGGGGGGAAATGGACAGAGAAAAGACAAATGAAATAACAAAGGCCTCGGCTTGTTATATGTCTCCCTGGAGACTCAGCCATGTAGAGTGTCCTGAGAGAAGAGTAGAGATGGAAAGAATAATCAGAAGTATTTGAAAATGTTTTTAAAAATGTGTTTCCCAAGTGCCACGAAACCTTGATGAGGTGAAACCTGGACAGAGGACAATGTTCAAGATTTAGAACTTGCTCTGCACAAAATTCAAACACAAGTTTGTTTATGTGTTTGTGCGTGTGTGCATAGGCATACAGATGGGGGAGAGATGAAGGCAGTCCGCCCCAGGTGGCAATTTGTGGGGGGTATCCCATGCAATGTGGCCACGCCCCTAAGCGACATGGCCATGCCCCATGTGACTCAACTACACCCTTGTATGATGCGGCCATGCCCCCTTGCAATGCAGCTATGCCTCCTGCGCAATGTGGCCACGCCCCTGCCCCTCCGCTTCCCTTGCCCTGCCCCCCCCACTCTAAGTTATGCAACTGTGGGTGGGTGGGTGGGTGGTTATGGGAAGTTGCTTTTTCTGCACAGAAAATATTTGTGCTCAAAAAAATCTCTTTCCTTTGTAGAAAATGCTGTTTTCTGGGGGGGGGGCAGTGAATTCTGAGCACAATAAGTTCCAAAGCTAGAGTAGTCTTTAAAAACTGCAGTTTTAAAAGAAGGAAGAAGGAACAAAAGATAACAGTTAAAATTGTTTATTTTTTACTTCAAAAAAAATTGGCAAAGAATAATGGTCCATATACTACATTGTTCCTTGGCTGGTAATGGAGAAGAAAAGATTCTAATGTACAGCATATAGCAACAATCTTTCTGTACTATCAACAAGAGCCTGGAAAGTTAGTCTTTAAAGGTAATCTATTCTCAATATCCATTACACTGCTTGAAAAGTAATTCAGTGTTGCTACCTATTACAACATTTAAAAATTAACATGGTTATGTTATTTCTTGCTTTAGTCGTTACTGTTTCTTATTTTTCATTTTTTTAAAAACTTAGAACTCATAAGAAAATGACAGAAAACCTGAAAAAAATCTTGTTGAAATGCCTTGAAGAATGACTTTAAAAGATAATTTTCTGAAGTTTAAACTAAGAGTAACTAAATGCTTTAACATGTAAGTAGAAAGCATTAATTGTTACATGAATAAAGTAACTTTGTTGCTATCTGATCATTTTTGTTATGTCCCATTTCCTAGAAAAGTTACTCTCCATAGATAACTATATAGGAGTCTTGGTAGACCACAAGCTGAACATGAGTCAACAGTGTGATGCGACAGCTAAAGAAAAACAAATGCAAAATTCTAGACTGCATCAATAAGAGCATAGTGTCTCAGTCAATACCACTCTATTCTGCTTTGGTCAGATCCCACTTGAAATACTATGTCCAGCTCTGGTCATCACCATCCAAGAAGGATATTGACAAGCTGTGACATATCCACAGGAGGACAACCAAAATGGTAAAAGTCCTGGAAATCCTCCTAATGAGGAACAGCTTAGGGAGCTAGGTATGTTTAGCATGAAGAAAAGAAAGTTAAGAGGCAACATGATCACTATGTTTAAATAACTGAAGGGATGCCATAAAGAAAATGCAGCAAGCTCGTTTTCTGTTGCTCCAGAAACTGGGACATGGAGCAATGGCTTCAAACTTCAGGAAAAGAGATTGCATCTAAACACTAGAAAGAATTTCTTGATGGTATGTGCATTTTAACAGTGAACATGAAACATAACATGAAATTCATGAAATCTCCATAGGTCAACAGGTGACTTAAAGATTCATACACATACGAACACACACTCACATTTCTTGTAACCTGTTACTCCTGTGCAATGTACCCACTTGTGATTTGTGGACAATCAACACCTGAAGATGTATAACACTCTATTCTGTGGTGTTAAGAAAGCAGATTTTAGAATGAGAAGAACTGAATGAGAAAGTGGCACATTAAGTTTTTTTTTTTTTTTGGAAGAAAAAGACATTAACGTTAGACACTTATCCAATAAAATATGAATCTCTTATGGAATTTTACAGCCAGGATGAGATTGGCTTACATAGATGTAAATCATTAAAGTATAAGAGAAGATCAAAAATTTAATGGTTTCCTAACAGACTCCTCAGGGTATTTAAGAACACTCATTTCCACATGTGTCCTGACTGAAACTATTGATGATGAAACAGACAACATCTGGTTTTCTGTTTGTCACTAGCAATGGCCACACTTTATTGACCAATCACTTATCCACATGAAAGTTTTGTTAATGCTGACTGCATGTGTAAGATTCCTGGCTTAAACAAAAAGGGGGTGGGGAGCACTTTTCCTGTAGCAGATGGAGAGTAAAGGGCAGACAATAAATAAAATGGCAGTGAAAATCACTTTCTCTGTTAACCAGCAGTGCTGTTCTGTAATGATCAGTGCAAGAGCTGGCCTTTTATCACAATTAGTTTCAATTACTATCACCATAGTAAGTGATTGGGGGGTGGGAAATAGCAACACGTCTTCAGCCAGCAGAAGTTGGCTGTTTGTTTTCAAACCAGACATCAATGGTGTCTCAGCTAGGTGATAACACGTATGTAAACACACCCACATACACACACAGACAGATGGACAGAGAGAAAGCATTTTTTAATGTAACCACCAGCCTGAAGATTCCAATTCCCTTAAGGTTTCATCGAGACTCCTGAAGGTAAGTAATTCCTTCAAGTAGCAATCTTCAAAAGTTGCCTTGAAAATGACTCTATTAGCACTTAGCTGTTCCTTTGCTGTTTTCCAGCTGAGCTCTGGGTATTAGGTTATAGGTCATGGAGCTCAAGCATGAGTTAGACATTATGGAGAATGTGCAACTGCTTCTGAAAGCAACTACCTCATGTATCAATCCTTTATTGCTCTCTTTTGCTTCCTCCATTTCACTTCATTGACTGCCACTCACAGGGGCAGGAAAAAATCACAATGCAATAAATTCACTCATTCTGTTCAGCCAAATATGATGCAGAAGAAAAAAGAAGGAACAAGTTTACTCCAGCAGCCACAGATTCTCCATTTTCTCTAGTTCAGCTTAACTTTTACAAAATTTAACTGATGCCTGTTGGTCCAGAGCTCCAAAACCAGAGAAATACGACTAGTATAGAAAGCTTATCCACACTTACTTCAGTGTATGCCCCCCCACACCGAATACAGTGGAAATTTCTGTTTCTGTTACCAGCTCTTGGCGTCACCTTGCGGGGATCCCAGTAGAGCCTCTCCAAGGAGGGGAGCATGACAGGAGTGCTCCCCTCTTCACCGGCTGCCTGAGGAAATGGAGGAAGCATGATGACCACGCCCCTTCCTTCCACAGTGCAGCCAACACTGTCCCAGGCTGTGCTGGGGCAGGCAGCATGGCCATTGCACTTCCTGACCCTCCACAGCTCAGGTAAGTGTGGGATGGCCACAGAAGGGCTGTGTGATCACTAGTCACTGGCAGGTAAAACCTGTCAATAATTTGAGATGTGATTGCACTGCCTTGGGATGGGAGAATGACGGGACAAGAATGACATCATGCATAAGTGTCATCCAGGTCTCGTCCTTCTGCTGTCTCCAATGTGGGATGATGACATCCTGTGGAAAGGGCCATAGTCAGGTCATAAGTTCAGAGAGGATTAGGTGGGAAAACCTGATGATAATATGTTTGTGATAATTCTTTCAAGACTTCAAGCTACCTGTACATCTGAATACAATGGAAGGTGAAACTACCCTGATGAAGGAATCAGAGACCATACTGTGATATCTCTCTACAGAAATCTTTCCTAGACCCTCTACCCAACCAGACATTAAGAGATTGTCTTGACTCTCATTGGTGCTTTGTCACCTAGAGTTAAGACAATCAGCCCATTCTGGACTCCTTTGTCAACCCCATGAGAAAGCAATTACTATTTTGTCTATGCACCCTTCTTCAGGGTAGGAAATAGGATATAAAAACCCCAACTTCACCCCCAGCAAATTATAGTACTTGGATGTAATATGTGGTGCCCAGAACTTTGTTCATTCTTGCTCCCTCTGATGCTGTCTAAACCATTCAACTTCAACCTTCTTCAGAACTAGTAACTATCACCCTTTTCACCCAACCTCTCTCTCTATATATCCAACCATTCACACCTCACTTTCCGATAGGCTTTTATGGTTCTTAAGAGTGACTGATTCCTTTTGTGTGTCTCTTCATTTACAATAGAAAACTGTTTTGACTGTTAACTGGAGTGCTTTCTCCAGTTAGTACTGGTATACACAGATAAAAAGATCCTGCTGTTACCCTCCTTTCTTACACCTCCTTTGAGCTATAATTCTCCCAAATTCTAAGGAGATGCTGGCTTTGCCAGTGGACCTCAAGGTCTCCCCACCTCTTTGTGTAACAGACATGAATAAAATATTTCAGTTCCATAAATGGAAGCCCTTAAAAGTTTTATTTTTAGAAAGAAGCACTAGTTCCACTTAGAAGTCATGACCTAATGAAGGGACCTACTACTTGCTGTCAGTATATTAAAGACTTACATTTTTAAAATTCCTTTGAGAGACTTTGTTTCCAATGGGTTCATTGTCATTATTATCAGCAGTTATTGTCTTTAGCCCATGAACACAGTGCTAATATTCTCAAATTCTCAAAGTCTAGTACCAAGAAGCACTGCGCTTGGTGCTGTTGCATTTTTCTGATTTTATTTTGATGAATGAAACTAACACCTATCCTTATGTACTCTCAAAAGGAAATTTTATAGACAATGAGGAATGAAAGATCTTCAATTGTGTCCCCCTGGAACAGCAATAGAGAAAAGCTGCATTCATTTTTTTCCCCTCAGCTGAACCAGCTGCCTCCACAAGCTGACAAGGTAAGCCTGTAATTAATAGCACAGAAGATTCAGACGGAGAAGGGAAAGGAAGGAAAGGAATGACTTGAGGAATGACTTTTCACAGTTGTGCAAAGGAAGCTGTGTTCAGTTTGGTTTAGTTTTTAAGGTTAGCAATGTAGGAGGGATGTTCTTCTCTCAACATTTGGTCAGTTTATCTGTCCCCCAACAGGAGTCTTGTGGAGTTTGGTTGTGATAGTTATATATTATGTATCCTGATAGGGTTGCCTTAAGATCACCATAAGTTGGAAATCACTTGAAGGAACACAAGAACAGCAATATTATTTGTAGTATTTTTAAGCCATGTGCTATCTTGGGTGTGCAAGAAAAATAAATAAATGTAGGCTGAAATGGAGGACCGTGGTCTTGTCAATCAGAGTGCAGCAGACTGGCATTTCTACTCGCCTTCTATAAGCAATCTCTGGTACAATTGTCAGAAGCAGTACCCCTACTGCAATTCCTCCTTGCACAAGAGTTGGCTTGCATGAGGAGGATGGAAATGCCAGTCTTCTGTGTCCCAGTCATCAAGACAACAGACACCATCACTCACAGTGCCTGCTACTCACTAAATCAGTATTGGGGGATTTTTATGATCATTGCATACTCCCTACATGATTGAATATGTGGGGATTCTGAATATGAATCGGTTATGAATGTGTACCTCGAGGTTATGCATTCACAACTGCAATCATGAATTCCAGCTGTAAAATAAAAACCATATGCAGTGGCTAGAGACAATCCATAATAAAACCAAGATACAACCAACTTTGTCAAAACATTGGAAGACTTTAGGCATACCTACACTATGGGGCAGGGTTCCTGTCACAACAAGATGCATATTTTAGACAGCAGATTGGGATGATAAAGGACTGGGTACCTCTTTCTAAGTGCCACTTGACCTAAGTGTCTGTTACTGTGCCACCTAAATGAATACCCTACACCACCAACTGTTGCCATGTTGCTCAAGCTACCATCCTTGGGGTAGCACTGTTCCTGTATAATTTGACTCTCTGCATCTTGGCTGTGTTCTGTGGAGCCACATGAATACAACACTTCTCTTCAGACTGAAATGCAGTTGCTGCCATAGTTCAAATAGAAGAGCAAAGCCCTATTCAGTAGTTCAGACTAGGGATAATTGAACATGTGGATAGAGAGAAGTCCTACCCCCCATTGTTGCTCCTTTCCTGTGGATCATCTGAAAAGGGAAGTGTGTGTGTGTGTATGACAGCCAATGTGGTATAGTGATTTGAGTGTTAGATTAGGATTCTAGGCTAGGGTTCAAAAATCCTCTTGCCAATAAAACCTTTTGATAGGTTTGCCTTAGAGTTGCTGTAAGTTGGATATGATTTGAAGGCACAGATGTGAATTGCTATAAGTTAGATAGGGTTGCTATAAGTGGGATATGACTTGATATCCAACAGTAACAACAACAACAACAACAACAACAACAACTACCAATGTGTATATTTATGTGATATGCTTACTTTATTCCAATATAGGACATAGGGCACCTTGCAACATGAATTAAAAGAGAGTAAAACTAAAAATGAAACACTTACTGTATGAGACTAGAGAACAATTTTACAAACAGCCAAATATTGGAATTTATATTGGAGTACTAGACTCTAAAGCCTAAGGAAAGAGTGTACTACACTCCATTCCACAGCAATCGGCTAGTGGCCAGAAGTCTGCCCCCCCAAACACCTTTTTAAAACAAATTTACAAGAGAATCCTGAGTATTTTTCTCAGGTTTACTACCAAAAGCTCATATTGCACTGGTTACGCTGCATTATGCTTGATATAGATACCAAATACTCCTATAGTGTGTGTCTCATTCCACTATATCAGATATGGGTAAAATGCAATTTGTAAGCAGTATGTGGCCCAGAAAATAATTATTGTGACCCCAATGCCTCTTTCTTATTGTAACACTTTTTAAAAAAAACTTGAAATACCCCCATACCCTGTAGGGAACATAGGGGCAATTTCACTATGGAAACTCAGCCCCTGGATCAACTCTCTCACTCCACATGAGCACATTTCCTACTTTGGTGAAAGAGTACGTCAACATTGTGCCCTCAATGTCCTAGAAGGCACATATGAAGCATTTTGTGTATTTTTAAAGAATCACTAAAAGTGAGAACAGGGTGGCCTTGGAAATTTCCCCATTCGTGCCCTGCATCCTGGAGATTTCACTTAACTGACAGGATGAGATTGTGTTTAGTGATGCAAAATTCTATTGCATGTCATAACTGGACACTTACTTTGGCTATTGCAGACCTATGATGTAGTAGGGAACATTTTCCTATGAAGAGTCATTATATTATCTCATGAAAAAGTGAATCAAGGACCAGAACCAATGGTAGGCAGAGCCAGATGTGGAAAGATGAGTAGAAATTCTGAAGGGCATTCTCTCTCTCTCTCTCTCTCTCTCTTTCTCACACAGACACATACATATGTATAAATAGAAAGGAAATCTGGCCTGAAGTCACATGTGGCCCATGGACTACACAGGTTTTCCACCCCAGTTCTAAGATGTTATATTGCTTAAAGTGTGTGTTTTTTTTTCTTCTTCTGAAGTATTAAAGCCCAATTAATAGAATGGGGAATTTCTTGTGACGGTATCAGGTGGTAGAATGACAACCCTGAAGAGATCCAGAACTGTTCTCTGATAGCCTTATGTACAGGAAGTCATCCTTTCCAGAAGACTCTTGATAGATATTCATATTAAATTTGTCTTGCAGTGGTACAACAAATTGATGTTTCTTCTGTTTGAGTGGGTTATTGGGATTTTTTAAAAAAATGTTTTTTACTAATTTAATTGTGAATTCTATTAGAGATGCAACATACAGATGTCTTCTACTAAAAAAAGAAGAAGGTTAAATTAAATACCATGCATATATTGTAATTGCTTGGGCAATGGTTAACCAGGTCAGCCTGTCAGTTAGGTAAAGTAAGTTGGGTCCCTTAGATGTTGGTGTGCCACAAATACTCAAATGGTTCCTTCCTCCACCACTGCTGTTCCAGAGAGCTATGCTTTTCACCACTGGCCAAGCCCCAAATGCCTGGCTCTGGGAAAACACCAGTCATATTCAGGCATTTGTATTTGGCTAGTCATGTTGGAAGGCTGTGCTGGCTGGTTTTTGTAGCCAACACCACTTTCCACTGAGGCCAGCCGCCCTCAGCCTTGCCCAAAAAGCAAGATCAAGGCTGGGCAACTGAGGCAAGGTAACAGTGGTTAACAAGACCAGATGAGGGGGTGCTAATGGAGGTGGTTTTGTTCTCTTGCTTCAAGAGGTGTGAAAAATGGTAGCCTTGCCAATAGTTTGCTGTACAGGTACAATAGTTTAGTTTTAAAACTGTCTTCTTAAGTGAGAGCCTTTCCACCCTACAGTGTTATGGTGCTATTATTCCACTTTCAACATCCTATGAATTCCTGGGGTTTGCAGTTTAAGGAAAGACATTTAGAATTCTTAACCAGAGAGCTCTTTGGCCTCAGTAAACTATGAACCCCAGAATTCCACAGGAAGTTAATAGTGGAATAATAGCACTGTAACAGTGCACTGCAGAAAAGCCCTAAGACTGAAGAATCTTATCTGAGAGTAAATCCAGATGAAATTTGTAGGGGTTGAATTCCAAATTTGATACAATTGAATACCAAACTTGCTAGGGATTGAATACCAAACAGACAAGCTTAGGGTTGTGCATATGTCTGAAATAAATGGAAGGCACACTGTAACATGAATAAATTGGCAAGTACCACATAAAAATGTATCACTGCAAATTAATAAATGGGAATTTTAAAAATGCATAGATTGCTCTTCTGTGATCATAAATCAGAACAACCCTGAGACTGGACAGATGGCCAAACTAAATTGAGCATAGCTTCATTGATGACAGTAGGGACAATCCATTTAGCAAATATGGAGAACCTATTGCTATGGCTGTAATATTTCTCTAAAGGCTTAGGAGCTATTCAAATGTGTAAACCAAGCAGGGCACAGATAGTACAGAGCTCTGATGCAGCACATGGCTCTTCTTCTTTTTATGAGCATTACATTTTAGCAGGAGAGGATCATGTCCACAGTCCTTTAAATTTATCCCAGTATATATTTACATGGTATTATTTTTAGTAATGCAAGGATTTCTGGGAACATTGTGGGTTTATAAAAGTATTATCTTACATATTTCCAATTACTAATCAAAAGGAAAAGTCCCACTGATATGAACAGAAGCTGAATCACACTGAGGAACAGAAGCCAGAATAGAAGCAAAAAAGAAATGCAGAATCAAACAAATGTCAAAGAATGTGCTTTATTTTGAGATCAAAGCAGCATTAATAAGGGATTTCTTGATTAAATTCTCTGCCCCAGTTACTTTAATGGCCAGCTCATATTTATACCCAGTGTAGCAAAAATTTCTTTATTTCCACTTCTGCAAATTCATGAAAATTTATGCTTCAGGAGGTTAGGTTTTAAAAAAAACCTCCATCAATTCTTACTAATAAGTAAGGCACAGTTACTTAGCTTAGATGGTTATGATCTCGTTTTCCCATCAAACGATCATAATAACCTAATTCCCTTTAGAGGCATGCACCGCAAAGACTTCATCTTTCTTTTAAAAGTTTTGCAACCTTAATGTATTCTTTGCCTTTTCTTTGGCACATACTCCCTTGCAGTCAAATTACATATAATGGCAATTACTAAAAATACACATCTGCATTCTTAAAATAATCAAACATAACAAAAAGCATAGATGGCAATTCTGCAAGCCATTCATATAGCAGCCACCATTTTCTGTCCCCCCAATCTATATGTAAATCTTTCTGTATTACTCACAATGATTGTAACATAATTATAAACCCCTGCACTATACTTTTGCTGTTATTTTTGAAATATTGTGAATAGCCTGATAATCACTATAAAATAAAGTGCACAGGCTGGTAGTTTGCCTTCAAAACTCATTATGAACTATTTATGATAATAAATTTAACACTATGTTTAATTTTTGTAAGGACACTGGATGCCTTAAAAGCATATTTCCATATGAAAGAGATTCCACGTGACTTTTTTTGTATGAGCACACCAGTTATTACGAGGAAAGAATAGAAAAAAGAGCAAAACCATCTCATTCATGTAGTTCCATTGATTGGCTCTTGCATGCATGCTCTCCTCTGTTGATTTGAATCATCTGTTTCTCAGCAAATATTTGCATATACTCAAAATTTGTTGATTGCCGGATGCAGCATTCACACACGTTTTCCTTTTTATAGAGAAAAATGGAAATCCATGCATATACATAAGTTTTAGTCCTATGATACAACTGCATCTGTTCAGGCTAATTGGGCAGCCTGAACACAAGATTTAAGGGTTTACATCAGGTTCTTCTGTGCAATATCCATCCAATTGACAAGGTTAGGAATAATTTACTACAGGACAGACCTAGAAGAGAAAACGACAAAACATCACTTGCTGTCACCTAGAACTCCCAACTCTAAGCATTAAAATGTGTCATCAGTGAACTACAGCCTATCTGGACAATGCTACTTCCCTCCCACAAGCCATGGATGGTAGTCTTCTAATTGTTTAGTAATATTCCCCATAACCTTAAACAAATGTCCATTAGCAAGACAAGGCTACACAACTAAACCCTGCAAGCAACCCCAGATGCTAACTCTGTCCTGGGGTTGCTTGCAGGGTCTGGTTGTGGCTTTTTCTTGCTAATGGACAGTTGTCTAACGTTAGGAGGAATATCACTAAGCAGTTACAAGAATCTGAGGTTTCAAAAGCGTTTGCTTTTACAGAGACTGAAGTGATGCCAAAAATCCTGTATTTGACGGTACAGATCCTTCATAAAAACAAAAATGCATGCATCATGTAGTTTATGAATGTAGACTATCTATTGATTTTACTGAGAAATACATGTTTAAGATAACAGAGATCACTACTTTCGGTTGGTGTTTAGATAGAACACAAATTTGTTAATGCTACTCCTAATTATCAACCCTGCATGTCATAAATTTTTACTGTCCCTTGTTGCTCTTTTGGAAACCCAGCAACATCACTTCTTCCTCATATCTGTTCTGGGAACACCATTACAGACCATAGAAAGCTCACCCTCATCATCAAGGGTTCACATACTTGTTCTTGTTCCCAGGTGACAGAAACAATCTTCTGTCCACAAGTCCCTTCTTCATTCTGCATAGAACAAACAGACCAATATCTATGTAAAAAAATAATAATAAATGGACAGAAATCTGACTCTAGTAATGGTGATGTTGAAAAACCCAAGGAGAACACTTCAGTCTCCTAGAAAATGCTGTCATTCATTTGAAAGTAGCCATTGTGGGGCTAAGAACTGTCCAGGGGTGATTACAGTATGAGACTGCTGAGTTATACAGTTCATTGGGAAGTTCTAGCCTATCTCCAAAGTTTTGAATTGGGAGTAACTATTTCATATCATGCAAAATGTATTATTTGTATATTCAGAAGTATGTACAGCCTACATGTGTTGTTTATATATTTAAACACATATATCTCAGAATGGATGAAAGGAATAAAACAAATTCAAGAGCTTACAGCAATTTAAAATAATTTAGAACAATTTAAACAGTCCAAAGAATTTAAAACAATGTAAAACAACTTGGGCAATTTCAAACAGCAATCCACATCCCAGTCAAGTTATGATCATTGAGCTCCAGATGGTTTTCTGAAAAGCTATGTTTCAAGTTGGCACCAGGATAAGTCCAATGACTGCACCATTCAGAACTCTAATGTAAGGGCTTTCCACAGCTAGGCTGCCATAGCAGAACTGACTTTTCTAAGTAGCACAGAATGTTCACATTATCAGCAAGAATTGGCTGACTGTTAATAATCTAATTGCTACTGTTCTGTGCTTTCTGCAAAAGCTTGGGGTGGTCACAAGCCTAATAAATGACAGAACTGCTGCGCCAACGCAATTGACATCAAATAGGTGCCATGTGCTTCCTGCAGATAACATGGCAGATGAATACAGCTGCTTACAAGCTGCAGTTTTAATATAGCAGTCATGAGCATTCCATGTAAACCATAGTATGTTAGTTCAGTTAGGAGGTTATCTTCTTATCCAGGAGGTGAGATAGCTGACATGTCACTTGATGGTAGTAAAATATGCTTCTGAGTATTGTCTCATCCTGAGCATTGAAGGGGAGTCCTAAGTCCAGAAGGATTGTCAAGCTACAAACCTCATCATATGTAGGATCAAAAGACTCAATCTGTTTCTTGAACTCTTAACTGTACTGGTCAATTCCAGACTAAACAGTTGTCATGGCTTCGATGTGAGGTTATCTGAAGACAGCTTAGAGCTTTTTGTTGGAGGAAAATACAGCCACCTTGAGACTGAGGCCGTTTCTGCCTCATCTTTGAGACTGCACCATAGGGACAGGAGAAGGATGAGATTGCAATGACTCTTATGCTCAATGTCTTTACATCCTTCTCCTGTCCCCAGTCAGCATGACTGCACCACAAATAATTTATGGGTTTTACCTGGCAATGACTGTCAATCACACCGCCATCCTGTCACCTATCTGTACTTACCTTAGCTGTGGACGCCCTAGAAGTACAATGACTGCACTTCCTGCATAGTGAAGCCTTTGACAGTTCCTGACTGCACTGCAGCAGGAAGAGGCAGGGTCATCACACTTCCTTCTACAGGAAGCAAGTCAGTGACGAGGGAAGCATTGGTATCCATGCTCCCGTACTGGCAAAGTCACTGCTGGAACAACACTAGAATGATCCTGGACCCGGGTAAGCTGTGGAAAGGGCCTGACACTGGTAGGAACCAGAAAATCTGTACATGTAATATCGCTTTTGTGGTCAGTTGTACTGGCTGCCAGTGCACTGCTAGATTAATTCAATCTGACTTTTTTTTGTTCTTTGTTTTTTGATTTTTTGGGTTTTTGTTTTAATCTTAAAAGGCTCATCAGTGGTTTGAGGACAAATAACCACAGTACCACCCACACTTGTGTGACCCTATCCATTATGTAAAATTTGTTGTGCCCAGAGACCCAGTCATGTTCCTACTGGTAACATCTGATACTTCAGCAAACAGTTGCTAGGGATCTATAGTACTGGCATTCAAAAAGGATTATCTTCCCATTAAATTTATGGAAATAATTGACGTATATGACAGTGAAAAATACTGTGTTACTTTTGAAAGTGATGGATGATGATGAAGAAAATACGAATGAAAAAGAAAGGAGAAGTTCACTGTTTGTAAATACAAATACATGTAAGTGACAAAATGTATATTAGCACCTTGGAGAAAAAAATGTGTATTATTTTGCATATTATTTTCTCCCCCAAGTCTGGTAGCAAGAAACAAAATCTGGAATCAGTGCTCTGAGACAATAAAGTGGATGATAGAACCTGATTTGCTGAAATCCATGTGGCCCAGATTATATTTGATCACATTGATCAAAAATGACTATAAGCAGAAGATGATGGGATCCAGGACTTTACTTTTGTATTACTTCTGTACTCTTATACTTTATTATTCTGCTACAGTTTGGAAGTGTGGGCCATTCTTTTTTGCAGTGTTCTCTGAAGATTAAGAGGGGAAGAACACAAAAAGTGAAAGAACATTTTGTTCTAAAAAGTGTTCTGAGATATTTAGAAGGTTTTTTTTCCTTCTTTTTCTTTTAAGTAGACACTCCAAAAATTTTCATCAAAAACATATGTCCATTTGAAAAAAAAAGAGATTTATGGCACTTCAGAGATTTTTCACAGTGCTTCAAAGTGGCAATTCCAAAGATAATACTCACACTGAGGCTGTAACATCTATCCAATAGTTCTGGGTGGTTTGCTTTATATTTTGATTTAATTTTATGAATTGCACATCTAGATGAATTCCTTTCTTTAATACGCTTTCCAAGACCAAGAAATGACTTCAAGCGAGCTATTGAAAAGAGTAAAATGTAATTGTTAACATTGAAGGAAGTGGTTCAATAAATGCCCTGAGATATGATTATTAAACAAAGGTTTAAAATTTCCTTATAGCTAAACTACATTCTTGGTGTTTAAGAATGTCTGTGGACATAAAGTTAGGTGTTTTTCTCTAAGAAACCACTCCTACAAAGCTTGTTAGCACAATTTAAGTTATTCAGTGTGGGCCAATGAATCCAAAGAGGTTGTTCACCCAATAAAAGTTGAGGATATACATAAAACCTTACAAGAGAGGCATTCTCATGCCTACAGGGCTTCAGAGAAACAGGGCAGGAGAGTATAAGGAATCTATTCCTATGTTTTGCATTTGTTTGTTGGCAGACTCCATACAGAAATCAGCTATTTTTTTAAGTTAATGCCATGGCATATTGAGCTGATGATATCTTCTTGTCTGGTGTAGAGACTTCATTTCTTTTACTAAAATATACCAGTCATAGATGTGAATCATGTATGCAGGGGTGGGGGGAGACTAAATGGCCAAAAGGGTACATATGTCCCCCAACCCTCCCAAAATGTCCTGAACAATCCCGGATCCAAAAAGTTAAAAAGAAAAAAATACTCTTTTTTTTCCCATTTGTGTGCAGCAATTCTCCTTTCAAATGGGTTGTAGAATCCCGTATAGATTTTTAACCCACTTTTTTTCCAAACAGAACTGTCAGTCACTTCTAGTTTTGGTTTTATTTCTTTTTGTTTGCTTGTTTTTTTCAAAAAGAAATTGCAATATGTGTGGCAGGAAGGTCATGACAGCCCTTGGTGGATCTTGAAATGGAGAACTGGGTATGTCATCCATTCCTGCTTTTTAGAGAGTTAAATTCTAAAAAAGGACACAATTCACCTGCCCCTATGCCATGGTTGACCCTGGTTGTGCATGAACAGGAAGGGATAACAAAAATGGCTCTTAACTTTGTTATCCATCCAGCTACTCTGCACTTCCCTAGTATTGTGCCATAAATTACGAGCACCAGCTAAGAAATGGTATGGGAAATTCATGCATGTGGTGTCTGTGGTGAAAACAAAAACTACAGGGAAAATGAAATAAGGGGGAAATTCCCTCTCCTTCATCCTCAACCAGTGAGGGTGGGAGAAACTTCAGGAAAAAGAGAGATTCTTTTCTGTTTGACCTGAATGATTTATGCAGTATGATCTAGTCATGGCTGGTGTGATGTGCAGACAGCTACTAGTCAGAGAAGAAGTCCTGACCTGTAAGAAGGAGGGATATCTCCTGTCTACCTACTTCCATGGAAAGACCCTATTTTGTGTGGTTCTTACATCTCCCCCCCCACTTATACCTTTCCTCAGCAGGCCTTCTGTCCTTCCTGACCTGTCTTCTACTTCCTTCTTTTTTATGCAGAGGAGACTAGTGACTCAGATGTTGGTAAGGCAGTAATTCTGAACTTTAAAGGAACTATGCAATGGCTGGACTTATTTTTTTTAAAAAAAAACTTTAAATTTCAAACCTGGAGCAGATTCACCACCCCACGGACATCAGAGTCAGGAGTCTCTACTCTTTTAAGATTGTGGTGAAGGAAAGGGATTGAAGATTTCTCCCCTTCTTCTCACCAGGCAACAAGTGATAGAATTCATCCTTTACCAAGGACCCCTAGTTTGCTGGACACTTTGACCAGACAAGTTGGCCTCTCTGTCTCTCTCCCTTCTTTAGTTTCTGGCCCTCTTTTTTCCATGAATTGTGAGAAATGGTATTGGATCTCTCACACAGAGTAGGCATATTGTCACGGCAGAAGCTAGACAATAACCAGTCAGTCCAACACCCACACAAAGGGTCTAGCAGAGAAAGAAAGAAGCCTATTATTCTTGGTAAAAGCATATCGAAGTAGCTTTACTTCAGATTGCTTGTACATAGTCATGGACAGGGTCTAACAGAGGAAAGGGAAAGAGACAGAGAGAGCAGAATAATGCAGCCAGGCCAGTTGAAGTGTAATCATTGTGTAGTGTGAAGAGGTAGGAAGGCTGAAACCATGCAAATTAGCAGGCATGCGGAGGTTGTTAAAACTAACACTTCTTGTATATTGATCTTGTCAGAAGCCAGATGAGCTTGCCAGCTCCCACTGCCTGTCCCATGGTTTCCGCAAACACTTCTAGATTGGCTCACAGCCCAACAGCATAAATAGATTAAAGGTGTGAGAGTGAGATGTGTATGAACTATGGCCATTTCCGCATGGGGAGAGGTAATCGCCCCGTGACGCTACTTACCGGACTTCTTGGCTCCCTGGTCCGGTCCACGCCACTCTGGAGCAGTGCGTGCTCATCGATACACACTGCTCCAGCATCCCAAATGGTGGCTTCTGGTTGGTCAAGGGTCTCGACCAACTGCTGAAGCTCACCAGCCTAAAGACCGCCCCCAGCAGATGGCAGGCTCGCATTGGGGCAAGCCTGCGTATCTGCATAAGGGAGCAGGCTCGCAGCGGCGCAATCTGTGCTTTTGAAAGACCTGTTTTTAGCGGTCTTTCAAAAGCACGCTGGAGGACCACTTGGGGTTGTTCCGGAGTGGGCTGAGGTGTGGATCTACATTAAGTAGGTCCAACCCAGTCCACTCCCAGGTGCAGACGTCCTGCCTGGAGGACGCTCTGCCCCGTTTTAAAACCCCCATGTGGAAATGGCCTATGATTTCAGATTGCAATACTAGTTTGGGGGTGGGGAGTGGGGACAGAGTGTGTTACAGGAATTCCAGCTAAGGATATGATAGCATGCTATGCTAAACTTGCTACATTCTAGGGACAGAGTCTAGATGAGAACTGACTAAGGAAAGTCATTAAATTGTCACTAACAGTATCACATGGGCACAAATGGAACAGTAAAGGAAATTTCCAGGTCTTCTTAACTGTCTGACTCCATCTCTACTGCCTACCTATAGAGTTGCTTGTTTTTTGCTCCTCTCATAATTTTTTTAAAATATCCATAACTTCATTTATAGCCAAGGATCTCGGTGTGGCACACAATAATGTCAATGTTAAAAATGTAAAATAATTTTAAAAAGCTAAAAACATATTAAATAATGCAAAAAGTTAAAATAGTTAAGATAATTTAAAACGAAGTGCATTTGCAGATTTCAGTCAGTCTCAAATGAATGAGCATGTCGTGGATAGGAAGAAACCCATCTCCATTGACCCTTATGCCAATCTCCTCCCAGACATGCATCGTCGTCGTCGTCGTCGTCATCATCATCATCATCATCACCACCACCACCACCACCACCACCATCTTTGTTCATATACTGCCTTTCTTCCAAGACTGGGACTCAGGGCAGCTTAATTAATTAAAATATTACAATATAATTACAAAAGTTAATCTTAAAATAGAATTAAACTATTAACTGTATTAAAAGAATTTAAAACATATAGTTTTTAAAGATTTTAAAAACAGTTAAAACAACACATCATTCTCTTACATCTCTTTTCTTAAAAGTCTTTGGTTTTGAAAACCTGTCTGGATAAAAGGATCTCTGCCTGCTCACTGAAGGACAGAAAGGAGAAGGGCTGCTCCCGAGAGAGGAAATTCCAAAGTCCAGGGGCAGTCACCCAGAAGGACCTGTCTCACATCCTCACCAACCATACCACTGAAGGTGTGGGGACTGAAAAAGGGGGCTTCTCCTATGGATCTGGCCAGGCTGATAAGGGGAGATAGGGTCTGTCAGATTGCCTGGGCCTAAGCCGTATAGGGTTTTATAGGTCATAATCAACACTTTGGATCCACACTGAAGGTGAGCTCTTACCTCAAACATTTGGTAGCAAGGCTGAATTAATTAGCTTTTCTAAAGGTTTTGTTTCTCAAGTTCATTTCCACTCCATTGTCTTCATTAGTACCCTATTTGCTCGTGTATAAGACTTACTTTTTTCCTGAAAAATACTGTTTGAAAATGGGAAGCATCTTACACACCACTGTGCCTTATAAGTTGGAAAACAGTATTTGCCTGTGTACAAACAGGGTGCGTCTTATACATGGGAGCATCTCATATGCTGGCAAATACGGTATATTCATTTGTCTGAACTTTTTCTCAAAGTTTTCCATAGATCTTGCCTGTGTGCAGTTACAATGAATTGCTAAACAAAACCACTTTGAGGGCACATTACAGACGGGGAGGGAGTATACCTAAAAGAGAATCAGATAGAAAATGGTGTAACTGCTTGTTGACTGCATTTTATGAGACTCTGGTGTTTGGGAGAACACATAATTAGCTTCACACACTCAGGGGACACAAATGGCTTTCCCTTCCAGCATTAATCTCTGTTTGGTTTCCTTCTGTAAACCTTCTGTTTGTATTCCAGGGAATAATTTTGAAGTATCAGTAGTTCAGAGTTTTCACACACATAAACTTTATACTAAGTCACCTGTGGCTGTTTCTGAGAAGTATATATTGCAATACCATATGGAGACAGTACATCTGGCACTGAAGCAACTAGTTGGTTTCAGGAGATACTGCCAATGGAGTTAATTGGCTGTTTATACATTAGTGGCTTCTACCTAGCATCTAAGCAAAGGGAAGAAGGGAAATTGCTGTAGTTTTATTTATTTGCATTCAGAGGGATTTCAGCTCCAGTTCTCAAAATGCTGCTGTGCTATGAGGCCACTTCATTTAGGCAAGGTTGCTGCTGGCTTCTAGTGCAGTTAATGGGTAGAGATGGTGTTTCACTGAAAAGGATTACCTGTGCTGCATTTCCTAATTAAGACTCCTTTGACTTCACCAGAAATTGGGTTATGCCTCCTGGGAGTCAAAACTTAAATGTGAATTTGAGTCACTTGCCATTGTAGGCATCATTCCGTCTATGTAGTAACATTCACCCAGTTTTACTAATGCTTATATTGAGCTCCTTGCCAATGTGGACATGGGCTACTTCGGTGAGGCCTCCAAAGTCAAAGGATGCTCTCTGTACATATGCAAATAATCCACTTAGTTTAATATGCCATTCATGTTCCTTGACCTCTGTTGTTTTAACAGAGAAATTCATGTGATCAAAGAACAGAGATGAGTTTTAAAATCTTTCAAAAATAAAAAAAAAACTATGTGCAATGGACAAGGAGATTACATAATGCTGAAGCCTACCCAGCATAACAACAAACCTTGATAACAATAGTGTAAAGCCAGAGCCAAGAACAAAAACTCTTGTAACAGCTGCACCAGTGGAGAAGCAAGGTGAGACACTGTGCCATTTTCTCTCCCTGACTCCCAATCTGAGAGCCTTATCACACCATATCTTAATACCGCATTGTTCCATTGGAATCCCACTATAGCCATTCTTGTGATGGTATCAGGTTATTAATGATCTCTGTTGCGCCCTTTAGATACCTGCAGATGAGTAGAGTAATTCACACCGTTCCCTCCACATTATAATGTCATTGCTGAGTCCTTTCCCCCACCCCACACCTCATGATTGGTCTGGAGGTTATTGGGCAGAGATCTCCTTGGGAGTAGCTGAGGGAAAGACAACCTGGAAATGCCCACACCACATCCACCACTGGATCAGCTATGGAAGGAAGTGCAATGAGGAAACTGTACTCCCATAGCTAACTGGATTGTTGTGGGAAAGGGGGTCATTAACGGATTGTTTATAGCATGAAAAAAGGGTACATTTCAAATGGATTGCAATGCAATAGCTACTGATGAGCAATGACATCATGCCATAGAACTGATCCCAATCCAGAAATAATGCATTGCTCTCACGATATGACACCATGGTGTGACAAGGCAGTGAGTTTTTGCTTTTAGAGTGGAAGAGACCAGCTGCTTCACTGAATATTTGAGACTGTTGTGCCTGCCCCATAACTGAAAGGCCTTTGGGCACATTTTGAGCCTGCTCTGAGCTGGATGATAAAATCACAAACACCTCTGGAAGCAGTGCTCCAGTGGTTTGCTTACATGGCATGAGAGGTGTGCCTGCTGCCTCCACCTTTGTTTGCCTCTGTATTCACTTGTGGTGAGAGAACAGGCTTAATAATAATATTTTTATTTATTTTTTTAAAAAAGGATTTCAGCATATGTTGCCTCTCTATATCCTGTGCTATTACCAGTGATACTTCCTGGTAATACCTTCCAAAGGGCAAAGGTTCAGGGATCTGAAGTCTGCTGTATGAGACAATGTGTATGTCCCCCACTGACCCCATAACAGGGATAGAAGGCCTTCAGCATTGCATTAATTTAAGGAAAACAGGCCAGTTGGTCAAGGTTGTAATCTCAAGGCACTCATCATTTTATGCTAAATCTGACCAGCAGTGAGCTGAATCAGACACAAGAGTGGAATGAGTATTTGTACTTATTAATGTCCAGGTCAGAAAATGGGTTTCTTGACAGTCAGGAAGCTTTTCATGAAGGATAATAGAACTGTGACAATTTAGTGCAATTTTCTCCTGTTTTCCAGCATCCAGTATTGCACAATAATTATTCTGTGGAGGATTCTTTTTTTTGTTTTGTTTAACCCCTCCCAACACACATTTTCTACCCAAAAACAATTTTTTGAACAGGAAACACATGATTTTCTCAACAGAATGGTTACTACAAACACTTTGGGATCATCACGTACAGGGAGAATACTGCAGAGAAATATATTTTTTATTCCTACAGTGGAGAGTGCAGAGAAATAGAAAGAAAAAAAAAAAAAAAAGGAAGATTAAGGAACCTCTTCCACAAGACTGGGGAAATCAAGAGGAAGTCTAAACCTTGAGTGGGGATGCTATACAACCAGCAGGGGAACACATTACATGACAAAGTAGAAATTAAAAGCTGACAGAAACAATACACTGAAGAGCTATGTAAAAGAAATGAAAGGATGACAGATTCATTCAAGGAAGAATGATTTGACAATTAACATAGAATTTTAGAAAGGGAAGTGGAAGCTACATTCAGAGCACTTGGTAGAAGTAAGTCACCAGAAACAGATGGTATACCAACATTGCTGCTTCAAGCTTCAGAGACAGAGGCCATTTCTGCACAACATCACTAAAATGTGTTGTAGTTGTTTTGAGGCTGCAATTCCACATTATGTTGTAGCCATCCAGGAGCCATCTAGGAACCGGGTCATCCATGAGCCTCGCTAGAATGTTGTATTTCAACTCTGGAGTTGAAGGTATGACTCACTAGAATAAACAATAATGCTTTATAAGGTGGAAAGCAGTAAGAAAAGTGGAAGACCACATTACAGATGGATAGAGTCAATCAAGGAAGCTAGATCTCTGAGTTTGGAAGACCTGAGCAGGGCTGTTGATGATTGAGTGACTCATTCATAGGGTCTCCATAAGTTGAAGTCAACATGACAGCAGTAAAGAACAAACAACAAAAAAGAGAAGATTAATTTATTCATTCTCACATGTGTCACAATCAATGTGTTAATAAAAATAGTCAATTTCTCTATCCCAGGGGGAAAGTGGGTATCAAAAAACAGACAAATAAATAAGTCTGTAATCGTACACTGCCATGGGAGGTGTGAGACAAATAAGAGCACTACAGTGGTATTCTTCCCTGCCATGATGCCCACATTGGTCTCTCATAAACAAAGATATTGTGTGATTGTTTTAGATGGCTAATAGTAAAATTCAGGGTCTTAATTTAAAATGGCACACTGTGGGGCTGCAACCTTGGCCAGTTGGTTATCACATCATCTTCCAATGGCAGCAACAAAAAGAAGAGATACTATAGCTAATTTATGGGGTGGAAAAGGATGAGGAAGAAGAAGAGGAAGGAAGGAAATGAGTATTTTGCCAAGTCTGAAAATGCCCCCATCAATTTTGGGCGGGGGTACAAACCTCCCATTGCTCTATTTAATCCAGTAAAAAAATAACCATCCATTTCAAGGAAAGAAAAGCTGACAAGAGATACATAGTGAAACAAAAGACACAAGATTAGTGTGTAAGTTTTTAAAGGGCAATATATATGTAGGAACAGCTTGAGAGTAAAGAAAGAGAACATTGATTGGGATAAAGGAGAGCTTAAATTTTACAGTTTTGAAACAAGATAGGACTCAAAAGGAAGATAAGCATTGGTCAAAGGCTATTTTGTATGAGAAAAACATGCTTTAATGTCAATTTATGTGCCAAATGGATCTCAAAAAGCTTTCCTTGGTAAACTTATTATAGAGGTAGATTCTTTTAGAAGTACATTGATTATAGATGGAGACCTGAATGGCATAATGGATGGAAGAGGTCTAAATTTGGAGTCATCATGAAAACTTCACCAATTACTAACAAAGTGCCTTAAAAATAACATTATTGATATTTAGAAGCAGGAATATGGGAATATAAGAGACATGGGATTTTTTACTCTGTACCACATCACTTGTATTCTTATGCATCGATTCACACTACAAAGGAAGTCATCAAAGTTACTTTTTTAAAAAAAAAAGGTAGAAAAGAGGATAAATATATACTTTCCAAAATGAGACTTTACTTTCAGATCATGCTTTTGTTATTGTCTACAAATGTAGGGAAAGAGTAATATATTTACATGGCAATTAAGTACCATCTGCAGCAGCTGCCTGCAGCACATTTGTCTAAAGCAGTGGTTTTCAACTTTTGCTCCTCTAGATGTTTAGGCTTTATTTCCCAGAAGTCCCAGCTAGAATGGACAATGTTCAGGCATTCTGGAACATTGTGGAAAAGTGGAAAACAGAAGATCAAGTGGAAAACAGAAGATCAAAATTTGAGAACCACTGATCGGGATTATGGATGGAGAACCTCTGGCCCTCCAGTTGTTGGTGGATTACTAGTCACATCATACTTCATCAATGGTCATGGCTGACTTCATCAATGGTCATGGCTGTAAAGCAACAATATCTGTGGGGGCCATAGACTCCCCAGCTCTAGCCCCAGCTTCAGATGGAATATGTTGATGCAGACATTTACTTCAAGTATTTTATCCTGTTCTTCAGCCAAAAAGAGTCTCGGAGCAGACACAGCTTATAAAAGACATGACATACAAAGAAAAAGAAATATGCGGAAAGAAAGGGGGAAGAAGCAAACCCAGGCATCTATTTGTAAGTTAAATCATACTAATAACGCCCAGTCAGAACTTGTAACACTGCTGTTTCAGGGTAATGTATTGTGTTAACCACAGGCTCAAAAAAAAAAATCCCTTATTGCCACCATTACAGGGTGTGTGTGTGTGTATATTTAAAAGTAACATGGTACTTTAGTCATTACATCACTCATTACATTACATCACTCAATTTAGGGGAGAATGGAGGAAGTGTTTTTTACCTTCGCTTCTTATCTTTGCAGTATTCATGAGGAAAACAGTAAGCCACTACAGGAAGTGTGCCTTGGTGGCTGCCAGCAAAGTTGGATTATCAGTGGTGCAACTAGAACAAATGATCTAGATTCCTCAGTGGATGTGAGCCTTGTGGTTCTCTTGGTTTCACATGCACACAGCACATCTGCTTCTTATACTGCAATATTGCCAAGAAAGAAATACAAGTGGGAACTGAAGAGCTGTAGAGGTGTTGTTTTCCACCTACCTTGGCCTCATTTTTCCAACTAGGGAGAGAGTGAACAGGTGGAAGGAACATGTTATGGTCACTGGCTTTTGTCAGAATCCAACTCCCTGCCTGTGCCTCTCTGTCAGCAAGGAAGGGGAGGTGAAGGTACTTGTCCTAGAAGGAAGAGGCGGCAGCAGGGATTGTCCAACACAAACAACTAATGGAAAAACTGAGCTGAGCCTTGTCAAAATATAATCCAAAAGGTCCAGGAAGCTGAAAGTCCATCCAGAGGGGTCAAAGGAGCTGGAACACAAGGGTCAAGAGGCTTGTGTAGTGATTTGCTACAAGCAAACAGCAAGCCACGCTGACAGACTTAAATAGCCACTGAAAACAGGTGTTACTTGTCATTGTTTCCTTAATCTAGCCAACGCAGCTTCCTCTCTGAGCTGTCCATTTCAGCCTCCTCTGTGATTGGGGCTCAGGGGCACAGGTGACTGTAATTCCTCCAGATCACTGCTGGTTCCCTCTCCCTCTGGAGCTGGCTGGGGCAACTCTGCCTTTGCTTGTCTTTCAACTGATTAGGATGTTTGCAAGCTGGTTTGGTCAATCACTGGCTCTGCTCCTGGCACAATCAGTTGCTCATCAACCTCATAGCTGTCATCTAGCACACCTCTTAGACTCTGGACACCTGAGAAGGCAGGGCACTACCCACAGCTGTCACCTACCTCAGAACTGAAAGGAAGCATGTACCTGTGCACAAAAGGTGGTGGTGGGGAGGTCCTGTTTTGGATACAGGCCACGGCCCCAATCCTCTCAATCCAGCCTTAGCCACTAATCACATTTCCTGAATGGCTAGATGTTCTAGTCCATGGCTGGGCAACTGCACCAGAGGGGGACAATTTTCAATCTTGCAACCTCCCTAAGCCATAGTGGTATATGGATGGCAACCATGAAGTGATGACACATCACTTCTTGTGTCTGGTTTGGCCCATTTTTGGTTTTCTTTGTGGAATTCTGGAGTTGTGTGGGGAAAAGATGTGGCAAACCATTGTGTTTGAGAACAGTCTTGGAGCCTTTGAGAAGAAAATGACTGCACTAGAAATGGTGCTTTAAAATTTTGGGGGACTTTGAGAGTTAAGGGTGTCTTAAGGGCTGCAAAAAAGGAAGAGGAGGGTTGAAGGCAGCATATGATCCAGAGGCTGCACTTTATCCAGTCCTGATCTATTCTATTTTGAACTACGTTATTAGTCAGCCAGAAACAGACAAGTCCATCCCTTGAAGCATAGCACCTAATGAGGAAGGACTGTAACTCATTGGTAGAGCTTACAGTTTCTGTTAGGGATGGAAAGAATATTTTTTTAAAAAATGATTGAAACATGTTTCTCACATGTTGGGAAACCCTGATGAGCAGAATCCTGGACTGATCATTCATACACACACACACACATATATATACACACTCACATATATATGGCATTTTATGTGAAGGAAATAATATTGCTGAAATAATATTTCAGAAATATTACTTCAGAATATTATTTCCTGCACAGAAAATGCTATTCCCTGGGGGAAAAGTCATTTTCTGCACTCACACACACACAAACACACAATATTCAAATTTTGCATAGAATTAGTCCTGAACCACAGGAAGAATATTGCAAAAAAAATTCTCTTTGTGTCCTCTGAAAACTAATTTAGTGAAGAATTTCCTTAGTTTACATATAGAAGACCCTAGATGTGATTATTGAAGTCTACAGTTAGAAGGAAATCTAGATAGCTACCACCTTTCATAACTGGTAATACTTAGCTTCATGAATACTAGCCTGTTCTGGTAAAAGGAGGTTTCCTATGTTTAGTTCACTGTTTGAGCACTTTATCATTCTTCTACATAAGAAAGAATTGTAGGCATTCACAAATCTGGAGAAGGGAAAAGCCTGTACTTGGGGGACACAAGTAGAGCAGAGGTCAATTGCTTTCCCACCTATTACTACTAAGGCCCTTTCCACAGCTTACCTTATTCCAGAGACATTGGGTGCGGGTCCCGGTGTTGTCTCTGCCAGGAAGGGAGCATGACAGGAGCACCCCCTTCCGCATCATCTGTCTCTGTGAATGGAGGAGGCATGATGGTGCTGCCCCTTCTTCTGCAGTACAGCTGCGTGCTGTCCCAGGCTGTCCTAGGACCGGAAGCACAGCCATTCCACTTCCAGGACCTCTGCACACCAGGTAAGTGCAGGTGGATGGTGGGAGGACTTCGCAATCACTGGTCATTGACAGGCAAAACCCATCAATGATTTGGTGCACAATCATGCCACCCAAGGATGGGAGAAGGATGAGACCCAGACAACACAATGCAGAATCGTAGTCTGGGTCCTGTCCTTCTCCCATCCCCAGTGCAGGACAACAACATCCTGTGGAAAGGCCCAAGTCTCCTCCTCACTCTTGTTTCATGGTCACAATTTAATGCCACTGAATTTTTGGAGTTGCATTGATCTGAGCAAAGCTATCATCACATATTAATAAAAGAACTGTTAAGAGCAAAACAAAATTTGTGATGCAAATCTCTTGTCATTGCTGCAGAGGTAGAAGTCATTAAGTGAGCAATGGTATTCAGACTAAAAATAGTGATGAAAAAATGAAGCCAGAATAGGCATATACAAGCACACATGCACAGACACATACATACACTAAAATAAACTCAATTGGAAATAATTATTGCATAAACCATTCCAAATAATGTCCTAATTATAGCTCTATTTTCAATCTAGCTTTCTTATGGACATTTATTACACATTTGTGATGTGCTACTTGGAGGCATCCCGTCATTCTTCTGATCATTAAAGGGGTAGCCATCTAAGGACCTTTCCGCACTACACTGTTACAGTGCTACTAGCATATATACTCAGTGTTATTTTCTCATAGGTAATGTTTGTTAGAAAAAGATTTGAGATCCTATGTCTCTAATCTCCCAAACTGTCTTGTCAAGTACCTGTAATTTTTCTCCATATTCCCCAATCAAATCTGTATTCACAGTTACTAACATACAGAGGTTGGGTTCCCTCAGGAATACAGTGCACTCCTCCTTGCTGCTAGGCCTCATCTCCATAGCAACCAGTCTATTCTCTGGCTGAGAATTCTAAATGCCCCTCTCTAAACTGTAAACCCCAGGATTCCACAGAATTTTCTCAGGTAGCTAATCCTATGAGGTATTCACCTGACACAGCTGATCATATGAGTTCTTTACCTGTCACTAGACTAAAGAGAATCTTCATAATTCAGGACTTATCCTATGCAAAATTCACATGTGGTTATTTTGAACAGAAAACAGAATTTTCTGCATAAGAAACTGCATTTGTGTGTGTGTGAAAGATACTACTTATGTGCAGAAAGTATTATATATTATTTTCTATGCAGAAAATGCTGCTTCCTGCACAGAGTATGCTGTTCCCTACACAAAATGACCATGTGAAGAAGAAAAATAGCAATAAATAAATAAATAAATAAATAAATAAATAAATAAATAAATAAATTACATTCCTATCCTCATGTGCCATCTTGATAGAAGTTGCTTAGCAGCAGCAGCAGGAAGAATGCTGCAAGCCAGTGAAAGAAGGTGAGCTGGAGAAACATAGTGATGGTTTGCTGCAGCTGAGAGAGAAAAAAACACTATGCCTTCACCAAGGAAGAACTTCTGCATTTCCTACCCAAGCAGGAGCACCAGGAGCCCACAGTCATGTCAATGGCACCTCTAATCTCCTCACAAAGACAGCAGCTCCCAGTGTTATATTTCAACAATGCCTTGCAAGCACTGTTTACTGCCCACAAGGCTTCACACAAGAACACAGTTCTGCTGTAGTCATGTGTGCCAAAACTGCCTCCAGTAGGCAAGTACAAACAAGCAGACAAGCAGCAGCTGCCCCCAGAAGCCCAAATAAAGATGCAAGGAACATCAAAACAGGGGGAAAAGGGGGAAAGAGGGTACGCCTGCCATAGCTACCACTCACAGCATGGCAAAAAAGCATGGATTTATTTGTTCATCCAGCAAAATGGAAATGAAAAAAAAGAGTGGAAGCTGGCAGAAGAAAAAAGCCAATTGGCACAGTCATTGGGGTTGGGACAATGAACTATGAAGACCATTTTAAATCAATCAGAGAGAGCAGAGTCCTTTGAGGAAAGCTGTAATGATCTTACTGTGGATACATTGACATACACACAACACAGTGCCAGGGATAATTTTAAAAAAGTGTTGAGCATTTGGGGTAGATGTTATGGCAATGCAACATATACCAGCTGGTGAAAAAACACAAAGCATTACATCTCTTTGTCCAGGTAAAGGTACAAAAAGATGAAGGCACCATGGAAACATTTTATAATTTCCCATGGATGGTTTGAGAAATGTAAGAAAGAGGTCAAAAATCATAGCATTTGTATAATGGGCGAACTGCTGATATCCAGGCAGCTGCAAAATTATCTGTCCTGCTCAAAGTTGTAAGTGGAGTAACAGGATACCTTCTAAACCTGATGCTCAGTACAGATAAAGCAGGACTTTTTGCAGTGGCAGAGCATGGAGTCTGTGGAAGAGGGGGTGGGAGGGGGCAGGCCTATGGCATGGGGCACGGCCACTGTACATGGGGGCATGGTCATGGGGTGTGGGGGCATAGCCAGAGCATGCGGGGGGTGGCCAGGGCTCGCAGGGACATGGCTATGGGCCGGGACACCCCAGAAACATTTCTGCCTAGGGCGAACGGTCCCCCCCACACACACACAACTGGCTTTTTGAAGAATTTGCCCACAAAAATCATTGTCACCCAAGACGAGAAAAGAACTACAAGATTCAAGACAGTCAAGGGCTATTAGACCTTGCAATGTTTCAGGAGATCTTAACCCAATTGGGTTAACTGAAAGGGCTGATTGAGAAACAAGTGGCACAAGAGAACACACACAGCTATTAAGACATTTTCTTAAAGAGAATGGCAACAACAACAACCTGACTGTTTAGGTGAGATTACACATGCCTTAAATACATTATTGTGACCTAAAATGAAGGAACTAGATCCTGTCTGATCTTGGAAGCTATGTAGGATCAACTCTGCTTAGTACCTATATGGGAGACTGCCAATGAATACCGGGTGCTGTAGGCTATATTTCAGAGGAAGGAACTTGCAAAACCATTGCTAAGTATTCCTTGCCTAAGAAAACCCTATGAAATTCTTTTTCATATTTCTACATTGAAATATTATTTTCCATGCAGAAAAGGCTGTTTCCTTCACAGAAAATGTTATTTGTTTATTTATTTGCAGAATAATACTTTAATGGTGAATAGTCTTTAAAAAGTATATGATTTCCAAAACTTTCTCAAAGTGGGAAGAAAATTGCTGAAATTACTCAGTGTGGTGAAGGGGTTTGAGTATTAGACTAGGACACTGAGAGACCAGAGTTCAAATCGTCACTTGGATATGGAAACCCACAGGTTGACCTTGGGCAAGTCACCCTCTCCCAGTCTCAGAGGGAGGCCATGAAAATCTGCCTCTGAAAAAATCTTGCCAAGAAAACACTTTGAAAGGTTCACCTTAGGGTCTCTATAAGTTGGAAATGACTTGAAAGTGCACAATAACAATCTCTGAGAAGAAACTGAGTGAAGAATTGCATCCATATGCCAGATGTTTCTCTGATCCTGCATGTTCACATTGAAGCATGAGATGCCTATACAAGGCAGCTTTGGAGCTTTAAAATAAGTTGGGGTGGGGGTTGGGTACTGTGTTGAAAGGATGGGAATATCAACCTCAAAACCCCATGAAAAATCAGGTCCACAGGGGTAAGAAACACATATATGTATGGGTGTTCCAACCTGAATTCCAGCCACTGTGTTGTAGAAGAAAACATGCAAGGCAGACATTCCTAGAAACATTTAGAAGAAGCTTTCAAGTGCTGTGTAAAAGGTTCAAATTGTTTGGAATTTTTTACATTTGTGAGGCTTATTTGACCTCATTGTTTTATTTCACAATATGTGTGTATCATTACTTTGAAATAAAAATGTTTGCTCAAGCAAACTGGTCTTTTTTATAGTGTTGGAACCTCTCTCTTTTCTTTCCATGCTCTTTCCTCCTCTAGTACCAAATTTTCTGCAAAAGCAGTAATGCCCAGGAACACATTTGCGTCTTTAATGGCAGCATACCTGTAAAGAATTCCTGTAACACCTTTGAGACTGACAGACAGACAGACAGGAATTTCTAGCATAAGTTTTCAAGGACTCCAGTCCATTTTATCTTTCAGGGTTAGGTTGCAGCAGGGTGTTTGCAGTAAATGCTGCAATGAAGCTTGAGCTGAGAAAGAATGGGTTTCTTCCCAGGTTGATCCTACTGTAGCTGTGTGTGCCTGCCTAAAACAGGTAAGGCAAAGAACAGCTGGTTCTGGAATATCTTACCAGGCAATTACAGCAAAAACACTGTTATAATGCTATTATTCCACTTACAACATCCTATGGAATCCTGAGGTTTGGAGTTTAGGGAGGGGCATTTAGAATTCTCAGCCAGAGAGCTCTTTGACCTCAGTAAACTACAAACCCCAGCATTCCACAGGATGTTGAAAGTGGAATAACAACACTGTAACAGTGTAGTGCAGAAATGGCCAGAGATGGAATGGCTAAGGCCATCTCCACCATATTAAAGAAGTACAAATTGAAAGTTCGGCCACCAAAATCAAAATCATAGGAAAAGTGGAAGCTGAGAAAGAGGGGAAAAATCATCCCTGGATGAATTGTGGGAGATTTCAAGTAATCTTAAGAGATTCAGGATGTTTTTGTTTGCTTGTGCAAGGCTCACCTGACCTGGTTGTTTCATTTGACATGTAGATAGTCTTAGATTTGGTTTAAAAGTTTGCAGGAATATGCTGAACTGCTTTTCTCTGGTGCAGAGACCAGTTCTATTCTTTTTATGTCATTCCTGCTCCTGCTACACATTTTCTGGGAAAGTAATGCTCAGGAACACATCTGCTTTGTTAACTGAAGTATATCTCTGCTTGGCTCAGTGAATTTTTTTTAGCTGTTTCCCTTGCTATTTGTGACCATTCAGATCACATGACATGACATCTCACAAGAAAGGTAACATTATCCAGATTATGTTATGGTTTATCCCCAGTAAATTATAAGGAACTATGTGCCACTGATGTCATTTGAAATTACAAATGTCTGTCTCAGGTAATAAGGATACCCTGTCTACCTGTCCAGGATTTTAAGTTGGACATCATTTCCATATTTCTTAATCTAAAATGTGTTAAAATGGAAGTAGAGGAGGCAGAGAGTTTGCCAAGTTGTTGTTGCTGTTTTCTTCTCCTTCCCCACAATGTGAATAATCCTATGTGGAATATTTTCTAGCTCAAGTAGTCTTGCTAATAAACCAGCTGTCCTGTGAAAAAGTCCTTGGGGCCTAATATGCAAATATTGATAGTTCTGGTGATCACTGAACCCTGGTTTTCTCTAATAACATCTACCTTCATTAACTTCTATTATCTCTGTACAAAATCAGGTTTTGGCGGTGAAATCGGATGTGCAGAATGCAATACGTATCAAGGGTTTAATGGCCTGCCTTTTAATAAATTGAATGTGATCTTTTTTAAAAAAATACTGCAATGATTCTTGAATAGGGACAGAAGATAATAGGACTATGGCAATAGAACATTTCATGATCATTTCCAGCCATTGAAACCTAATGCACTGGCTAATTGGTCCCTTGAAGCATACCCACCTAATCTCTGGTGCATGATTAGAACATCGAGTCATCAATATTCCTGGACTAGTTCAATGGCCATGGAAGTAAGAAAAGGGCAGATCTAACTGTGATATGATAGATGCCTTTGAAACCAGGAAAACAAATGACAGCATCATAGAACGGGAATTGTCGAAACAGCCCTACTTCTCTGTTTGAACACTGCATTGCACTGGCATTTAGAACACACCGCTTAACTCCCAACTGGTAGATTTACAGCTAGGAAACAGTAAATGGATGGAATTCAAAAAGGCAATTCTCGAGTGTTCTCCAGCTGCTGTCTCTTCTTCAGCTGTCAAATCCATTTCACCTCTCAGTCTTTTGTTCAGCAGTTAGAATTATGTTTTAGTATGGCAATATATTTGTCTTCTTATTTCCCTTCTCCTCTACTGGATGATAATCTCTATGTATATTTTTCTTTACCCAAGTAAAATGATTACGAACAAGTAATTGAAAGTAATTGAAAAGCCTGACCCTCACTCTGCAGTGTAAGTTTGCTGCCACCTATAGATGGATTTTCTAGCTTGCAAGCACAGTCTGTACAGGGACAAATCGCAGAAATAAATTAAAGGATTTTTTTTTCAGGAGGCATATGTTAAGTTCAACTTAAGCATCCCATGCAAACTATAATAAGAGTTCAATGTTTTCTGCTAGCTGTGAACAGTCTTTGCTTCTTGTTAGATACATCTGCTATTTGAGTGACCCTGAATGATGATGATGATGGTGATGACGATTTATAATTAAATGATCAAGGCAGACATACTGCTGCATATGTGGGAGAAGTTAATTTTTGGAAATCTCCTCCTGTTTGGAAAGCAGATGCTACTGTGAAGGGTCAAAATGGCAGATACTAATTTGGCTTTGATCAAAGTTATACATCTAATATACAGAACTTAAATCATATTCTGAACTTTCCAGACTGTGCTGTGTGGTAGTGATAAGGCCCTGTCAAGGGTCAGATTGGATTCAGAATCAAATGAAGCAAGATGTTCTTAAGAAATGAGGCAGGAGGGTGGGAAGTGTTAGCTCCCCCCGTTGCATTCCACAACAGGGCATATGGACATCACACTCTTGCTTCTTTCTGTAGAAAAGTGTACCCACAGGGGCATGTGTGTGTCTGTTTCTAGCACACATGCAAATAAAAAACAAAACGTTCCTATATGGGAGTGTCACAAATTTTGGTGGTGACCTTGAGAATTTGTCTATCTACTTTGTTTAGATTCAGACTCTGGCTGGTACCAATGACTTGCAATGGGATAATTAAATTTATTTGGCCAAGGGATGAGTTCTGGTTTGGGATTCAGGGACGCAGTGGCCACATTCCAAGGACATACTGGGCCAAGTGAGGAGGTCCAAAGTTACCCTGGGTACAGCTGGATAAGTATGGGTGTGCTGTTGTTGCTGCTGCTGCTTGCAACTTCAAGTCAACTTCAACTAATTGTGACCTCTAAGACCTCCAGTCATTAATGGCCTGTGGCTGCTGATGACTCACGGCCATGGCTTACTTGATTGAGCCAACACATCTGCAGTGTGTTCTCCCTTTTTTCCCTACAGCTTTCCACTTTACCAAGCATTATCATTTTTTTCAGTAAGTCACATCAGCTCATGTTATACCCAAAGAACAATAGCCTTAGTTTAGTCATCTTCACTTCTAGTGAGAATTCAGGCTTGCTTTGCTTTTGGACCCAGTTGTTTGTCTTTTGGCAGTCCATGGCACCTGTGGAACTCTCCTCCTGTATCACATTTCAAATGAGCTGATTTTCTTCTCATCCACTTTCTTCAGTGTCTAGCTTTCACAACTATACAAAGAAATAGTGACTGTGGCTAGGTGTTAATACTTAACAATATGAAGATTTTCCCATTAAGCATAAAGTGTCCACGAAATTTGCAGCTCTGCTTGTAAAATGCCTGCGAGGGGTGCAGTTCAGTTCTCTACAGAGTCCTCTAAAGACTAGATATCTTTAAAAACCCAGATGGAATAGAAATCTATCACTGTCACAAAGAAACTCATCCAGGTACATTTTTTTAAATTTATTTAATATTTATTTAATTTACATCCCACTTTTCTCCCAACATGAAACCCAAGGTGGCTCACAATATAGATCTAAAGTGGAGCTAAGCACCTGACAACAGAAGACAAAATACAGTAGTCCCTCCATGTTTTCAAGGGTTAGGGGCACAGAACCCTTGCAAAAGTGAAAAACACACACAAATAACTCCCACCTATGATTCCCTTCCCATTCCCCTCCAGAGCTTCCCGCTCTCATTCCTTTGCTGCTGGCCTCAGCATTGCGAGGGAGGAAAAAGACAACCTAAAAACCTTACCAGTACTTTCCCCTCAGACAGAGAAGAGGGGACTTTTGGAGTTCTAATTACTTTTGTCAGTCATCTTGAGAAAGGAAGGGAGTAGGAGCAAAGAGAGCAGGTGAACAAAAATAGCCAATACACAGCAGAATGTGCAACCACATGGCAGGGTGGCTATATCTTCAGCAATGAGAGGGGGCTTTGCTCACCCAAAAGGAAAAAATGGAGGCGTGTATAATGAAACCAGTGTGGTATAGTGGTTTGAGCACTGGACTACGACTGTGGAGACCAGGGTTTGAATCCCCACTCAACCACAGAAACCTACTGTGGTATTTTCAGCAAATTATACTCTGTCAGCCACGGAGGAAGGCAAACGCAAACCTCCTGTGAAAGATGATGGCTCTGACCAAACCAGCTTGCAAACATCCCAATCAGTTGAAAGACAAGCGGAAGCAGAGCTGCTCCAGCCAGCTCCAGAGGGAGAGGGAACCAGCAGCGATTTGGAGAAATTACAGTCACCTTGCCCCTCAGCCTTCAGCCTTCAGAGGAGGCTGAAACGGGCAGCTCAGAGGGAAGCTGCATTGGCTAGAATAAGGAAACAATGACAAGTAACATATGTTTTCAGTCTGTCAGCGTGGTTTGCTGTTTGCTTAGAGCAAATTACTATGCAAGCCTCTTGACCCTTGTGCTCTGACCCCCTCGACCCCTATGGACTTTTGGCTTCCTGGACCTTTTGGATTAGACCTTGACTCGACTCAGTTCAGCATTTCCATTAGTTGTTTGTGTTGGACATTCCCCACTGCCTCCTTGTCCTTCTAGGGCAAGTACCTTCGCCTCCTCTTCTTTGCTACGCAGAGAGGCACAGGCATGGAGTTAGACTCTGACATCTCCTCTGGACAAATCTTGCCAAGAAAGCCCTGTGGTAGGTTCACCCTAGGGTTGCCGTAAGTCAGAAATAACCCGATTGCACACAACAACAAAAAATAAAACACTAATTTAAAAGAGAATAGGAACAATTTAAAAGAATAAGAATGGGAATAGTACAGTGCACAAAACTCCATCAAAAGGCCCTTCTGCACAATCAATTAATAGCCAAATGCCTGCAATACACACACACACACACACACACACACATACATACATATATATATTTACCTGCCAGCAGAAGGCAAACAGGAGGGGCATCAGCCTAGCCTCCAGTAGAGGAAAATTCCACCAGACAGTAGGTTTCTTGAGTGCACCAATATTGGTGTATTGCATGCATCTGAAAAAGTGGGCTGCAGTCTGTCCTATCTCAGTCCTAGCACAGTTGACAAAACAAAGAAAACAAACTGAATAACTCTCAGCTTGTTACTTACTTCTAGGCAGTAAGCACAGAGTCATAAATAAAGTCCAACATAAACAAAGTCCCACAGGGTTTCATGGCAAGGAAGTGTTCAAGGTTAATCCAAGCATTCATCAAGACATCCAGCAAGGTAGAAGGTCAGATAGGCTCTGACAACTCCTGGAGGGGAAGGACACCAGCTAAATAAACCCAAAGCCTAGCGCAGCTGTGCCTTGATTGATTGTTGCCAGTTATAAATTCTGAGACAGCGACACTGAGTCTCTCTTTGTTGCCTGTGCTGTGTGAAGCTGGGTCTAGGTAAGTGTTCTTTTGTATCTGAAAAGGCAGGACTTTGTGTTAGAGCTGGCACCGCCCTCTGTTCTGTTTCTGGCACTGTAACCTCCCTCTGCACAGCAAGTCCTTGCATGTCGCCTGGTTCAGTTTCTGGTGTGCCCTCTGCTTCAGACTCTGAGTCAAAGTCCATGCTTTGGGAGCAGGGCATGAGATAGTCCATGAAAGCTGGTGCTGAAATAAACTGATCTGTCTTAAAAGTTCCACAAGCCTCCTTTTCTCTTTGAAATACCATGTTATCTCTGCTCACAGATTAGAAATACCAGCCTAAAACAACTATGGCCAAAGGTTCCCTTTCATTGGTTTATAAACTGAGTAACCCTATGTCCTACTTTACAGGGAAAAATGGTCTATTTAAAGACATCCTTTGCACATTTTACACAAATCTCTCTTCTTCTTGGAGGTAATGGATTCTCCTCCCCCTCCTCCCCCTTCCCCCTCCTCCTCCTGGCAATGAATACACAATCACCCTAGCAATAGAACAGTCATAGGACAGGGATGGGAAGGAGTGAAAAGGCTCCTAGAACAGGGATACAGAGAGATAGAAACCCTCAAAACAATAAAGTTGGAAAGTAAGTCCCTCAAAGGAGTGTGAGGGAGAAACATTCTCTTTGTGGAGAATGTTATGAAGCAATAATTGTTCAGGGTCAGGTTGGGCTTTCTAATCATCATCATCATCAACACCACCACTCATTTTGTGTTTGGACTAAAAGGCAGAACTCATTCATCACCCCACTAACATGGCTGCTGCCACTGCACTCAAATATTCTCCAATATTTCTCAGACAAAAAAAGTGGGGGGGGGCTTGTGTGCCAAAGCAAGATCCAAGTATAGTCAAGATGACAAAATTTCTTGAGGAAGAAGAAAATACAAAGCAAAAGAAACTGCAACAGTATGATGTTGCCAGAGTCTACTGGGATGGGCAAGACTCTGCCCCCTCCTTGCTGACTTAGTTGAGTGCAAACAACTTTTGCACTTTGAACTCAATTTGCAGCAACTAAAGCAAGCCAGGACACAAGGCAGAAAGTGGGAAGAGGAGAGAGAAATGGAGATACTTTAAAAGCTACTGAAAAAGTGGGAAGACAGAAGATTACTCAGGACTGTCCCTGACAAATCAGGACATGTAGAAGTTTTGTCTCAGTACAGAACAGGGGATCTCAGGAAGCTCATAGTCTCAGGAAAGAGCTGGGAGACCAAGGAAGTCAACATAACGACCAAAGCTAGGGAGACCACCCCAATTGATCACAGGGGAGGGGTACAGCGCATGAGAGGCCAGCTACCTGAGGGAGGGCTTCCTGACTGAAAGGTCTAGCAGTTAGGTATAAGGAGTAAGCCCAAGAAAGGACCTTATTTGCATCCATTATTATCAGGACAGCTATACCTAAGCTGATGATTAAAAATATACCTACAAGGACTGAGGCTGGTACCACATTATGAGTCTTTACTGGCCCACCCACAAGAGTAACATTTAGGGCATGACCTGCCTTATCTGGTCCTTATGCGAGGGCCATCTCTGTTACCCCTCACTAATCTGAAAGGATCAGGCCTGCAAGTTCTCACTAAGTCCAAATTCTTGGTCCTGAAACAACATACCAAAGCAGCTTACTCAACCCAAAGGCCAAATCCAAATGGTCACTGACCAGAAGAACAGAGGTGATCTGTATGAATCCTGGAATAACTTACCATCAAGAACAATGTGGTTCAAAGTAAAAACTCTTGATCTGAGAGCCAGATCCTGAGACAATAATCCATCAGTCTCTGGCCACTTCATTCCTGAGAAGGTATGGTATGGAAGGTAACCAGATGGCCATATTTGCCACAGTGTAGATCCTTTAACTGAGGTGGAGCTCCCACTGTGGAGCAAAGGAGAGTGGGCCCAAAGACAGTGAACCCAACATATTGTCTATGTCTTAAGAAGTCTAATAAAAGTGCTAGCGGTCACTTGGAGATCTGGCTTTGTGATGTAAGTAGATGGCTGTGGCATGCAATTCCCTGGGAAGGAAGGAGCAGGACAACATGGTTCATCATATGGAATGATGGCTGCTTACAAAAGAAATCTTTTTTTTTCTTATAAGGGGATTAAACACATCCATGGTAAATAAATGTGGCCACACTGTAGATGGCTACTGGCAGGGATGTAAAAGGATTTTCTTTCGAAGCACCCTAGGGCCAAAATGTGCAGCATCCACCAAGTAGATGTTCTGCAGTTTATGAACATAGCTGACACAATGAATTTCATAGCTGCATACATGTAGCTGGCTTTTCCCTGAGAGCTGTCATAAAATGACAGATTTCCCACCTTGTCAGAATGTTATGCACATTTCTAATTCAGAAGTATAAAATGTATTGTATCCTGTTGATACACATACCCAAATGTCTTGAGTTTGGTGAGATGAGAAAGAAAGGAGGGGTGCTTATTTTAGAAAGAGAACCAAAGAGGTGAGAAAGATTTCAGGAAAGTAAAGCTGAAAGAGCGGGAGGTGGGTGAGTAGAAGGCTCTTTTGAAAACATACACTAACACATGGGAGATGGGACATGGAGGAAACAGGGATGATGCTTACGTAAGAATGAAAACCAAAGAGTTGAGAAAAGAAGGAAGGGAAAAGACACAGATGCACATGTACTTCTCTGAGCCTCTTCACATCTGGACAAACAGCATTCTGGGCAAGTTATGCAAACACTCTTTGAAAATGAAGAACAATCTTCCCAGATGCTGCCAGGTGAGTGGCCACTCAAGGTTAAGGCTAAGGGAGGACATGATAGCCATGTTTAAATATCTGAAGGGATGCCATGTTGAGGCTTGTCTCCACTGCTCCAGAGACTGAGACAAGGAGCAGTGGATTCAAGCTGCAGGAAAAGAGATTCCACTTAAACTTCAGGAAGAACTTCCTGATGGCCAGAGCTGTTTGGCAGTGGAATGTGCTGCTTCAGAGACTGATGGAGTCTCGTTCTTTGGAGGTTTTTAAGCAGAGGCTGGATGGCCATCTGTTGGGAGTGCTTTGATATGTCTTCCTGCATGGCGGGGGGGGGCAGGCAGGTTGGACTGGATGGCCCCTGTGGTCTCTTCCAACTCTACAATTCTACGATTCTAGGTCCTGGTGAGTCAACTGAACTCACACAAAAAGCAGCAGTGGGCTCCAAAGTTTAGAGTCAGTCAGTGAGTCACTTCTCACAGTGCTTCCCTCCAAGAGGAGGTGGAAAAGGTCTGCCATTATACAAAGAAAGAAAAAATTGCTCTCTAAGTGTTGAGCTAACATGCAGATATGCACATATAAATGCACACATTTTATGTTCTTTGCACACAAGGTACCATACATATCCATGCTATATACACATTGACCCAGCAGCATTCTGGTGCACAAAATTAAATGTGTACTTCCTCAGGAGAGGGGACTGAGACTAGCTAAGAACAGATACATGGAATAAGGTATTTCTTGCTATTTCCTTGTTCATAAACAGAGCAGATACTATTAGCCAGAATAACTTTATGCTGCTACAGGTTGCATCTGAATTCCCAGTTGCTATAGAAGAGGGGAGGGGATTCTACTTGCTTTGTAGAGGCATTGGATTGGCCACTCTATGAAACAGCATGCTGAACTAAATAAACTTTTGGTCTGACGCAGTAGGTCTCTTCTGATGCTCTTATAGCCTCTGCCCTTGTGACTAAACCTTCGTTTTTACACATTTTTGAACCGTTAAAGGCAACCACCTGCCTATGTGGCCTTTTCATCTCTCTTGGAGTTTCATACATCTTGATGCCCAGGGCTAAACTAGTTTCACCGGCACTAAGCAATATATCCAATGCATTGTTCTTGCTTTCTTCTATCTGCAACACAAAGGGTCTCTGTAGAAAAGCTTTAAGGCTGGGTCTGTCTCTCTTGCTTCCAGCCCCTTTCCATATATTTTAATACTGATTGCAAAAGAAAAATAGCCACAAACCAGATGCAAATCAATTGAGAGATGCCTATGAACTATCATTTTATGTTCAATTTTACTGCATACAAATGAGCAAAAATTCAGAGAAGCAGCTTGTCCATGAATGACAACCAATTCTCTTCCCACTCCCCAGTCAATTATTTCCCTTGAATAATAGCTACAAGCTGAGGGTTAATAGATGTATAGGAACAGAGTACCTGAGACAATTGGTTCCTATGGCAACAACTTCGTCCTCCCCACCCTTTCTTTCACCTTCACTAGATAGATACACGGATGAAATAACACACAAGCTTAAAAGACTTTCGATACAATTCTGAAAAGTCAGACTCCTTAAATAAGACATGAAAAGACAATAGATAACCAGAACTATTTCAGTATTAATGTACATCCAGGAAGTAGCCTAGCTTAATAAAGTTTTGCTTTAAGACCATATGGAAATCTGGAGTCTGGAACAAACATTTCACAGACATGAGATGCTATGAGCAAGTGCTGTTGATTACCTAAAAAGCTTCAGCATCCAAAGACCAAATTACAATTGATTTTTTGTGTGAGTGTGGCTTGGCCTTGTTTCTGGCATGGGCAGTCCCAGCCAGCATGGAGCAATGGCACAAAGAGAAGGGGGTCAACCCTTTTGTGTACAGCACAGTCCCATTTAGAATCACACACAGGCCATTTCCACACAATGGTGCTCTTTTGCATCATTGTGCTGCAATCCTGGGTCTGGAAGGGACCACATCAGCAACACTTCCCTCAGCACCTGCTCACCCCGTGAGGAAGGGAGCGCAATGGCACCACCTCTTTCATCCACAGCACTGCTGGACACTTTCCATTGTTGCATTATGGAAGGAACCATCGCCATTGTGCTTCCGTGGCTTCCTCATAGCTGGGAGCAACACATGATCAGAGATGCAAAATTATATGCATGGGTGGGAATGTTTTGATCTGTGCTGAAATGTGCATTGTTTATCTTTACATCTTGGGTATGTAAAACCTGTTCTAAGAATATCTATATATATCTGTAGGGAGGGGAAAACTGAGGAGGGGAAAGGATAGTTATAAATGTTGAAAAAAGATTGGGTGGGGGTAAGGAAGAGAAAATGCACAATGTCTTTTTTTTTTTTTCACAGACAGATAGCATGATTATTTTACTGTAAACTGTGGACCTTTTTCCCCATGTGTAAATCTACATGGATAATTTGAGTTAGAGAAATAAGAACTCCATTTAAAAGCTCACATCTCTTCCCCTGAATAAGCTTTGCCCTAGATAAGCAAGATTTTGGTATAAGGCGCTGAAAAGCTACAATCACATTAAGCTCAGTGAGAGCACAGACGGTCATTCTCGAATAAAGTCTACAATTGCAAGGTACTTCTCATAGTTGCTCTGTGAATCCTCATCCCAAACAAATCAATTTAAAAATCATTTTCCCCTCCTGTATGAGTACCACAGATTTTCTCTTTTCCAAAGAAAGCGGGTGGCTTTACTGAAAACATGAAGGCAACTCAAATGGAAAAGGAGAAACATTTTTATGGCAGTAGCAAATGAGAGTGAAGTGAGATATTTTAATAAAGGATTTCATGGTATTTCTACATATCTGAACTGTTCACAGAAATGTAAAAACAGATAACCCTGAGCCCTTCCTTTCTTCTTTGTTGGCCTTGAGGATTATTTTTGTTCCGTGTTTCTCCTCTTAAATTGCAATTCTGTACAAAGAGGTGAGCTGTGTGTGTGTGTGTGTGGTTGCACCCTGTCCTTCATAAAAGGGGAAGGATAGCACTTTTGTGCAGATGTTTTCTGCACAAATTATTTGTTCACAAGCCTTAATTTAAAAATACACATCCTTGGCTCATTTTTGTGACTGAGGCACAGACTCTTGCAGAGGCTGGTAATTTTTTGACAGGTTGTCTTGGTGTGTCTCTTTGAGACTGAGAAATTTTGTAAATGATTTGCACATCCCTAATTCTAGTGGGTATTTTCAATAAAGAGAAGCTTTCCACTGCCTCATATGCACCTCTTGATATGATGAGCTATTCATCAGTGTTGAGACATTTTCACTCAACAAGCTTAATGTGGACTGCCCACCAGGTATGGCAGCCTCCCAGAGGGATGATAAATTGTCAGGATTTCCTACCTGCCTGGAATTGGGAGTGGGGAGGGAGGAAGGGTTGCCAGGTCTCGAATAATCTATGGATATGGCCACATTCAACCTAGATCATAAGTTATGCAGATATCCAACCAAGGTGCTGTTCCACCCAGCACAAAACTTGCACAGTGCATAATGACATGGCATTTTCCCTGACAACAGTGGAAGAGTTTTCAAGAGCAATGCTATGTTAGATAAGTTTTATTCTTAAGAAGAACAGTTTACCATGGCTTATACCCCTAGAAAGCCAGGATCATATGCTGATATCCAAATCCTTATGTAACTAGCCCGCATTGTTTTGAATAGGAGTAGAGGCTTCAACATCATTGTGACTGATAAAAATAGTAAGGGTTTTTTCAATAGTCATTAAAAGCCCTATGAAATATCCTCTTGGTACAATGAAAAGCTTTAAAAATCTAGTCCTTGGCAAATGATGTGATTTTGTTTCACAACATGCTAACATTCAAATATTAAGTTAAGTGGCCTGTGTGGATACCAAAAAAAATAAAATAACATTGGTTACCATAGAATAAATTTCTTCTTTGTCTCTCTTGACACATAAAACAAAGAGAAGGGAGTTGTATTTTCCTATCCGTCACTACTCTCTGAAACAATAACCCATTAGCAATGTAGCTTGCTGTAAATGGATTGCAAAGCTGTCCCTCCTGTGAATTATAGCAGTCTTTCAAGTAGTAAGAAGCAAAGTTGCAGCAATTTTCCATGTCTTTAATTTTACTGTCATAAAGGTATAGAAGAGCTGTGTTCTGGAACTGATGGATTTGAAGCAGAGAAAAATTAAATTTCGCATATTAATAGGTGAAAACGGGCTTTGGCAGTATAATTTTAATCTAATTATTAGCTCAGTGAGAAAGGCTCCATGAATTGCAGATTTTACATGACAGACATCATCCCATTAAAGATGTACAGGTTGGCCACAATCCAGCCAAATGTAAGAACATTTACAGTCCATTGATTCCAGTGGAAGGGATTTTAAGGTTCTGCTTGACTCTATCATTAGAATGTCTGGCACTTAGTGATTAAAGGGATAATAATCCATTGCACAGGTAACTGGAAGATATGGTTGGAAAACATGTGGACCTCTAGTTCTTGCTGGGCATCAACTCCCATAAGCCACTGCCAGCAGTGAAGGATGCTGGAAGATGAAGTCCAACAATATTTGAAGTACTATATGTATTCCCTAGGCTCCTAGAAGAAGGGAAATGTGACAAAAAATTCAAAATAAAAAACTAATAAAAATGGACAAAAACTCATATAACTTTGCCCAAAAGTGGAGGAAAATGTTTGAAATTATTCATTATTGAGTACAAGAATGTAAAGACTGTTGAGGAATTGAGAGATTTTTAGTAATAAGTCTCCTAATCAGCAAAGTATTTTGTAACGCACAGACAGAAGCTGAACAAATCACCAGTCCCACTTCAGCATCTCCACCGCAGACACATTTAATCTCGTTCAAAATAAACACAAACAGTTTGGTTAAAAATATAAAAAGTCTACTCACAAAATCTTGTGCATAGTTTACACAGGTTCAAATTCTTGAAAAAAGGTAAGAAGAAATCAAGAACTCATGTGTTTACAGGAAAGCAAGCTTGCCAGAGAACAGAAGACCATATGCTTGCAGGGAAGCTGAAGAACAAAGGAGAAGAGGAAGAGAACATGCAAGGGGAAGTGGGTGTTGACCAAACAACAGAAAGTCTACCCTAGGCAGTCCCTTCTATGCCTACAATAAGCAAGCAAACTAACTACCCAGTTAATTAAGCACACAAAGGTTGCCACTCCCAACTTTGGCCCTTTTCGCACATTACCCGTTTGTGCGGCTGGGGGGGGGGCGTCTCGCGCGAAAGGCCTCAGCAGGAACGCTGCCACTTCCCTGCTGCTTCGTCTGCAGCTTGCTTCCTGGTCACGCGACCTTCGCGTGAGCACCCCACCCTTTCCTTCCGCAGCGCAGCCTGGGAGCTGTAGGCTGCACTGGGGGAGGAAGCGCGACCAGCCCAGCTCATCCGACACACCGCACAGCAGGTAAGTGCGCGAGGGCCCCGGGAGCATTGCGCGACCATGCAATATTTTCGGCTCCCAGCGCGTGCGGCCTGCTTTAGGCTTGTGAGCGTCTCGTGAATGGGAATGCATCACATGGACCGATGCTCCCATTCACACGACGCTCAAAGGGCCCTCTTGCAACAGAAACTGCGTGCGAAAAGGGCCATAGACAATGATTTGCATTGTCAACTCAAACTGGACAAGGTCTCACTTTATGTGACTGCCCCTTGATGAACATCTGAGCAGTACCATACATTTTTATTTTTCTTGCTTTTGCGAGCTATTTTTTTGTTTGTTTGTTTGAAATGAAATAGTTTTTAAAAGATCTCCTGGTACCCTTTCTTTTGAGGCCTTGTGACACTGCAATTATAGTGCTAAACTGCACCTTGAATAGCATGGAAACATTGTACAGACTCCTGGGGTCTGTAATTTGGTGGGGCTGTGGATCTCTCTAGTTGAAAATTCTGAATACCCTCTCTAAACAGTAAAGGCCAGGATTCCATGGGATGGAATCATGATACGGTTACTATATCATGTGAAAGGCCCCTTGGTGGTTGAACATTTTTCAAATGAGATGTCATAATGAGTTAACCCTTTTATTGTCATTCCTACCCTTCTCAATATCTTCAAGAATGAACAGAATGAATGCATTAAAGACTAGAAAAAATGTGACTATTCCTTATATCCCTGCTCTGTACTACTTGCTCCTCTTTCTCCTCAGCAGTTAAGGAACCCCACAAAAACTTTAGAGAAAAGCAGCTATAACCACATCGTAAATTTTCAAAAAGGAAGACTAACATTTAGTCTGCTCCTCAAATTCCATGATCCTTCCTGAATCAACATGAAGTCTGGGTAGGAGGGAAAAACTTTTTAAAAAAACACAGATACAAATCTCCACTTTCTCCATTGAATACAAGAATGATACCTTTAAAATGTGTTTTCTTCCTAACGAGCTGTTAACTGGTATTCTGCACAGAGTTAAATGAAATATTTATTTGACAGCGAACCACTGAAATGAAGAAAACAAACTCTTCACGAATATCCTTGGAAGCTCTTCAGACTTGTAGGGTACACATTTTAGTTTCACTCAGTGCTCTCATCTCTCATGTCAACTCCTGATAAGAACACCTTAAGGGGCATCTCTAAAGAAGCAAGTTATTTTTAAAATGGCTGCAATGCCCTGATGAGCTAATTTGACACTCAGGCTTATGACTCTTCTAGAAGTGTCAAGATTGAAAGCAGGAGGAGTACTTTGTTAGCCTGCTTCCTCTTTTTAATCACTTCTTCCCAAGGTTTTTTGTTACATTCATGGTTGACAAAGACAGGGCATCAGGGCTGGCCTGACACATTTTTTGGCCTGAGAGCTATGGACAAGATGACTACTTTTCACTATGAAAACTGACTGGCTTGACAACTAAATCTTCTCTCAACACTAGTGACGGAATAGTTTCCATCACAAAACCTAAGGCCAGCAGCTAAGGTTAAGGGTAGGTTTGCCAAGCCAGGAACATCCCAGACCCTCTGACTTCTGGCTAAAACCTGTAACCTAGGGATGGCCTTAGTATGTGAATAAACATTATACATATATTGAACACTGCATTTTTATTTTTATTTATTTTATTTATCTAGAGAGAAGAAGGAGTGACCAGGTAGACCTTTTGGGAAGCAGAAGCCACCAACTCACAGTTTAAAAATCCCTTGCTTTTCAAGGGAGTGCTCTCACCCTAAGATGTTTTTCTTTACTCTGAGAGCTTGGAAAGAGGGGCAGGCCCTGAGATCTAGGAAGGGACCCAGCCTAGCTCATGTAGACATAACGCTCTGTTCTCCAGCAATTGCCATTGTACCCATGTCCCTCCAGAACGAGCCGTCTGAGGTCTCCATCTCATTCTGCCTCAAGTTAGAACCAGTGACAGGATAATGCAGAAAAGACTGGAAGTAGGTCTGATTCTCAGTGGCTAGGAGCACTGCCTGTCATGTTATGCCCTTTCTCTGTAATATCCCTGATGTGTTGTTACTATGGTTCAGACATACCCGGTGATAGCACTAGATATCTCTTGATATCAAACTTATTTGGCCTTCACTTAACCTTTCTCTGCCACCCTGCTCCACATGTTTGCGAGGCCACCGGACAAGCACGTAAACAGGCGCAGCTGGTTAATGGTTGGACATTCCAAATCCCCACTTAGGCAGGCAGATTAATGCCACTCCGTTGCTTCAAGGACCTCTTTGCAGACACACCTTGCTTAAGCGTGACTTTACACAAAGATGCTCGGCCCCGAGCCTGCACTCTCTCAATGCTAAGCCATTTGCATACTGGCTACACCATTGTTAAATCTGCGCTAAGCCCATTATATAAAACTTGACCTTTCCCAAAGCTTTGTCCCGCTACAAACTCGCATTGTTCTCACCGAGTATGGCATGGCCTGTAGGCACAATCCACCCTATAAAAACTCCCTGGTTCCGAGCACACCTCAGAACGCTCGCCCATCGGACTGCCCGGGAACTCTCCGAACTGCTATCCTGCCTTGCTGTCGCTTTGTCCAGTGAGTCACCCCCTCAGCGAACCGCGCTGAGCTTTCTTCCCTGCAATCCTCTGCTTCTCTCCAGGACTACGAGATAAGTTGTCGTATCACCCATTTCCCCCAAAAACTTTCATTTCCAATTTCTAGTTAGCTGTGTGCTTGTGTTGTCTTTTCTGTTGTTTGTCCTTTAATAAAGCTATCATTTTTACTATTTTAAAACTGTCTGACCACTCTTCTGACCTGATGTTGTATACATGGGGTTACAAGATCCCTGCTAAGTTACCCTGCCTCTCGTTAGCTTAAGAGAGTGCTTGAGTTAATTTCCCCATCTTGTGTTTTTGCTTGGTTATTTGAGCGTCCCTCCCGGGACCCCCAGAATACAGGGTAACAGTGTCACTTCTCATTTCTCCCATATACATGAATATGGCAGGATGACATTTTGCAGACTTGTTACATTCTTTTTACATTCTGTAAAAAGCAACTTGCCCTTCTTGATCACAGCCACCTACTTGTGGAACTTGCTTCCAACTGAAGTCCTCTCAGACCTTTCCTTCCAGGCCTTCAAGCAGGCCCTTGTCAATGTCAGGTGGAGGCTAAGCAAACACAGAGGCAGCAACTGGAGTTTTATGGTTTTTAGTAAGTAGGCAGTAAAATAATCAAGGGGTTATGGCACCCAAAGCAAACAGAGGCAGTAAATAAAGCCATAAAGTAATTAAGAGGTTACGTCACCCAAAACGGATGGAGGCAGTGAAACTCAGCAATGAGGATTAACAGAATAACCAGGAACAGAAAGTCCATGAAACAGAATGGTTGACAGTTGTTGCCCTGTGGTCCCCCCCCAGCGTCTGCCTTAAATAGTCTTTAGACCAGCTGGGGATGAACAAATGTCCATTGACCTGGCCCACAGCTGGAGGCCCTCAGACGCTTCTCGAGCAGGCACTTTGATCTACGAACTGCCACCTTTTCCAGCTGCCTCTGGAGGAAAGTGGGGGGAAAGTCTGCTGCAAACTCCGGGCTGGAGTCAGGAACAGCAGCTTCTGTCGAGCCAGAAGCATTGGCCTCCTCTGCTGCAGGTACTGGCTCGGGCCCCGGCTCTGGGATAGCCATGGAGTCGCTGGCAGGCCCCTCCCTTGCCTCTGCAGGAGCCCCGTCTCCCTCCAAGAGATCCTCCCCCCGGCTGGGAGTCCAAGTCCAACTCAGAATCCCCATCTGAATCGGCAGCCTGCTCAGCCTGGCTCATGACAGCCCTAAACATTTGCCTGTTTGCTTTGGCTTTAAATTAAATTAATTAAATTAAATTAAATTAAATTAAATTAAATTAAATTAAATTAAATTAAATTGTAACTCTCCTGGAGCCATTGTGTATACACCTCAGGTGTAATTCCTCATTGTGATTTTACCATCATTCTTTGGTTTTGTTATATGTTATTCCTTTGGTTCTGTTGTTATGTCACATTGGGAGGGTTTACCCAAAAGATGTATCTTATAAATCTTTTAAACAAATACCTTTTTGTTGATGGTTTGAAGATTAGATGGATCAGAGGGGTGCTACTTTGATATCACTTTCCACTAGCTCTGTCTTCTTAGAAACCATAGCATTGTCATATACCACTAAGGCAGGATTTGATCATGGGAGAGGAAAGTCTCCAAGGTTCACAGCCCAATTTTCCAACTACTGGGGCCTACTGTGGACCACGCCAATACCCTAAACTGAAAAACAAACACAAACAAGCCCTATATGGCTTAGATCCAGGCTGTTTGAAAGATCATATCTGCCTATACCACTCTATCCAAGTTTCAAGATCTTCAGGGGAGGGTTTTTTCTCATTCCCACCACCTGCATAGGTATGACTGGTGAAGAGCTGCAAAGAGTCTTCTCAGTAGCTACTCCCAGGCTATGGAACTCTCTACCAAAGGAAGCTTTGTTAATCTCCTCCCTGTTCTCTTTTCAGCCCTTTTTGCGTGGCATTTGTCATGCAAAAAGGCCTTGAGAGGGTCGCGTGATTACGAGGAGCATTTCAGACGATGTCCTCACAATCGCAAGATGCTGCTGGGGCCAGCAGGTGCTGATCGCACACTATATCATTTTTGGCTTTTAGCCAAAAATGGTGCATGATTGCGCATCGCTCTGGGGCCCCACATGCACCTACCCTACATGCAGCACCTCCAGAGTCACAGCCCTCACGCTTCCTCCCCCAGCACAGCCAGGGAAAATACCACCTGTGCTGCAGAAGGAAGAGGCAGAGCCCTCATGCTGCCTGCTGCCCAGCCAGCAGCTCCTGTGGAGCAAAAGCAGCGGGGATGTGAGAGCCTTGTGGAAGACGCTGCTTAAGTGATCCCCGTACAACCGCGTCCGACACAGGTAAGTCGCGGAAAGGGCCTTCATCAGCAGACCAAGACATTCCTATTTAAACAAGTCTTCAGTTTTTAATTGATTGGGGTAGTGCACTGAGTAGGTTTTATTGTGCTTTTAATTGTTTGAAACTAATGATTTCAAGTGTTTATATTTACTGGTTTGTTCTTAATTTTTGTATTTCAGAATTTTTTTAGCTGTATTGTTTTAAGTCAGGGGATGAGTTGTTTGGGGTCCTTTATGGGAGAAAAGTAGGATATTAAATAAAGGAAATAAAATAAACATTAGTTATGAAAATGTCTGGCTTTGAATTTAAAAATAAAAAACTTGATAAGGATGACCTTGCTTAAAATAAGAATCAACACTTCCTCTTTTGCAAAAAAAAAAAATTTTTAGAGTGGTTTTGTGTATTGAGGAGATTCAGGGGGACAAAAATTACAAAAAAAGGGATTTGGGGAAATATGTGCCCATTCTCCAAGCCAAACAATTTTCTTTACTGGGCTACCTGAAGATATTACTGAAGGCAAACATAGTTTATTCTACCTGAGCGCATTTCTAATGAATTCACTTATAGGGGCTGCAAAACGTAGCTCTAAGAACTGGCCAATCTTTTTGAAGTAACTGATATCTTTGGAGATTCCCTGTACCTTCATTCCAATTAAATTTATCCATCCACATAAACAACCATTCAGCTTGGACTTGTGGGCAGAGGAGTATGAAAAGAAAAGTTAAAAAGTCTGGTTAGAGTCAGCCAACCACAGCTTTCAGGAGTTATGGGTGGACAAATTGGTGGTTTGCCTGTTAAATGATTAGATAGGAGCAGAATAAAATAGAATTAGGGCACAGAGAAAAAGTGAAGGCTGGTTAAGAGGAGGGCAATAGATAAGATGTGAAGATGAAATGTGGAAAGAGTTCAGAGAGTTCATGTTTAATTTGTCATTATTTCCTTCATTCCGTGGAACCACTAGCCTTTGCTAAAGGTTTACTGGCTTTATTTTTTACAATTGTCTATTTTCATATAAGAATTGAAAAGGAAAACTGATCACACTTTGCCATACTGAATTCACTGATCATTTACCCATTTGTCCAAGATAGGGATCACCTTAAGTCCTGAATACTAGATTCGGGGAGAGATCTTGAGGGTGGAAAGGCAAAGTAAGTCATAGGAGTCCTAGGGCTGGAGCTGCAGGGCTTATCTAAGTAGAGGATTCATCACAGTGGGTAGAAGGAAAAAATGTGTAAAAGAAATATTAATAAATGTCATTACTCGTTTCCCAAGATCAGAGGCAACAAAGGTGGCTAAAGAGGATTTAGCTTCTCTTTTATCACTCCAGTTTGTCTGTTCAGAATGAAACTAACCAAGGTACAAAGTAATGTAATGACATTAATACAAGCAGTGTTGTAATTATAATGAGGAAAGTCATTAGTTGCAGAGTGAAGTATGAAAGCTCTGGACTTCCTTGGACAGGCTATAATCTTTCATAAATAATATGATCATGCCATGTCCAATTCATGTTTCTTCACTCACATTTGTAAATGAAGTGGACAGTGGCACATTGTTCTTTTTTTCAGATGAGTCAACTATGTGACCTCATTTAATTGGCAGTGGAGACCACGTTTTCACAGTTCCTTTAGACAGGCTTTTCCCTAGCAGTCTCTGCATTTCTTCAAATGAAGTAACCAGAAATTTTGTTATAGTTTTCATCCTAAGGTTTACTTGGCTATCAAATACACATGTTGAATGGTGTGATGTGTCAGCACAACGTTACAAAAGAATATGATCCCGAAAGTGCCATCCTGAAAATTAATTGCCAGGCCCATAACACAGAGTATAACTGAAAGAACCATGATTAAAAAAATACCACAAGGCAGACTAAAATAACTACTCCTGACCAATTCAGTACCAGGCCATTTCCATACTATGCAGTTATAGTGCTATTATTCCACTTTCAACATCCTTTGTAATCCTGGGGTTTGCAGTTTAGGGAGGGGCATTTAGAATTCCCCACCAGAGAGCTCCTTGGCCTCAGTAAACTACAAACCTTAGAATTCCACAGGATGTTGAAAGTGGAATAATAGCACTATATCAGTATAGTGTGGAAGGTCCCCCAGACTTTACAGGACAGCCCTGGACTCCATGGTAACAAGGTGCAGAATCTTACACACTTTCTTCTCAGAACCATAGCAGAGAAACCAGTAAGTAATATTCAGTGACAGTGAACCAAGCAGTTAGATTCTGGATTTAAAACCAGAGGCCTCCACTAATAATGCACAAACAGTATAAAAAAGGCATATTTATTTGTAAAGGGAAGTAGGAAGAGTACATACTTATTTTACTTTACCAATAGATATACTTCCTTATACAGAGAGCCAGATTGAAATAAATACATCAGACAGAAAAGAAAAAAGGGTAACCAATCTAACTCTATATACATGCCAAAAACAGGGACCTCATAGAAACAGAACCAGCAATATTTCTCTGCCATCACTTTCTTTGGCTAGGCTGCTGGATTACAGCATGTGCTATAAAAGAAACTGCACACACACCCATTCAGCTGAGAATGCAGCCACACACACACTCTAATAACTGTTTTTCCAGTGTTGAGAATGGCAACAGTGTGAACTAACCAGGTTCCCACCATTGGTATGCTTGGTCAAGGAGTACAATGGAAAAGGCATGCCCTCTGAGGACATACCATCATTTGGAGGCTGTAGAAACCTGTGGTCTGGCCCTAGCAAATGCTACTGGGTCCACAGGATGAAGGAACTAATGACAAATTGAAGGTACATCTGGGACAGGTGAAATTAAATGGCCTAGAAGTGGTGGCTGATTGTGACCTAATTCTACCTAAGCATTTGAAATAAGAAATGAGTTTTAGATTGTTTTAATATTGTGAATAGTTTAATTCTATTTTAATGTTCACTTTTAGTATGCTTTAATTGTACTGGTCTTTTCAAATTGTGAGCTGCTTGACTCCCGATTTTGGCAAAAAAGTGGGATGGTGGTGATGATGATACAATAAATCAAAAACCTGCTGATGCCATTCAAAAAAAGAAATGTGCAGAACACTCTCAAATATTTTCATCCTTGACAAATTGTTAAGATATCTTATCATTACATATTGGCCATTGAAAAACTGTTCAACTGTCCTGCTTTCTGGGTAATTTTTGGTGATAAATTCATTTGTGGGGAAAAAACCTGCAAAAAGCCACCCAAATCCCTCAACACTTTATTCAGAGAACAGTGTATTTTGGAAATAAAATGTTTAAAAACAACTCTGATTTGTTCTTTATGAATCATGTGTTGTGTTGCTCTTCCTTGGGTGATTTCTTATGTTGTTGCTGCTGTGGGCCTTCAAGATCTTCTCTATACACTCTATCTGACCAAGGTTTAAGAGATTGTCATTACTCCAATCCATGTTTTGTCACTCCAGAGTGAAGTAATCAACCCATTCCAGCACTCTTTGTCAATCCCATGGGAAAGCCATTAGAGCTTTGCCAATGCACACCTCCAGGGTGTGAAATAGGGTATAAAAACCCTAGCTTTGATCCCAGCCAATTGTAGTACATAGTGACCCAGACTGCCACTCCTTCATGCTACCCTCAGACACTGTCTGAACCCCTCTCCTGTAACCTCCTTCTTCAAAACTGGTAACTATCACTGCTTCTTAGTTCTTAAGAGTGTCTGATTTCTCATATGTTTGTCAATTCAAATAAAATACAGTCAGCCCTTCACATTTGCAAGTTTGACATTCACGGATTTGATTATTTGTGAGTTTCTCCAACCCCTGCTCTCCCACCTCAGGTGCTTCTTTTTGTGGGGAACCTTCCCTCTTGGTGGCTCCAATCAGGCCACATAGCCCTTTAAAAACCCACCTTTGGTCCTTCTCTTCCTCTACCAGTCTCAGCCTGGCCCACTAAGGATGGCCCCCTGCCCAAATTCTCAGCACCACAAAAGCTGTACCAATGCCCCAAACACACCCAAGGAAGGAGATGGGCAAGAGAGAGGAAGTACACTACCTCCATGCCAACCATCTCCTTTCCCTGACCTGGTTTAGACCCTGGATGCCCACTTTCCCCACTTGTGCCTCAGCCCCCTTTCCACAGACAGACAAATTTTGTTATTTGTGAATTTTTCACTTTTGCGAGGGTCCTGTGTCCCTAACCCTAGCAAATGTGGAGGGCAAAATGTACTTTGTTTAACTTTAACTGGAGTTTTCTCTACAGTCAGTACTGGTATACATGGGCAAAAAGATTTGCTGTTGCCCTCCTCTAACAGGCCTCCTTTGAGCTATAATTCCCTGAAATTCTAAGAAGATGCTGGCATTGTGGGTGGGCTCCAATGTCCCCCACCTCTTAGAGTAACAAAAGGATAGCTTCCTATACCACAAAAAAGGAAGAAAAGGAAAGGAAAAAAAGGAAAAGAATTCCAGTATATTTAAGCAGCTTTTTATTCAAAACTAACCGCAACAGGTCAGGAAATTCCTGTCTGAGTTAAAAAAAAAATTTGAAGTTTTCTTCCAAATCCATCCAGAGATGATTTCCTTTCTCCTCTCCACTAGCCTCCACTTTTCTTACATTTTCCACTTTGATAGCCAAACATATAAATCTATGTTTAACTTAACATGGCAGGGGGAGAGAGCTGGCGAGGCAGGCTGATATACTCCCCCCCCTTTTTTTTTCTGTTCATGCATGCTCAGTAAGAGATTCTGGTGGCAGCTGCTGTTTACCTTGCTCATTAAAGGCAGGTACATACAGCTGTGGAAAGCCGGCCCCAGGAAACCCCATGATAGGGTTACCTTAGGGTCTCCATAAGTCAGAAATGACTTGAAAGCATACAACAACAACGCAACACACAGCTACAGTAGAATTGGCTAGAACAAAATCCTATTCTTTTCTGGTTCAAGCTTTATGGGATCGTTTACTGCAGACATCCTACTGCAACCGGACACTGAAAGCTGTGTTTCTCCAGCCCTCCTTCACCATCCCCACAATGTTGATGCCACTAAAAAGAGCTTGCAGCTAGATAGAGGACAAGAAGGAAACCAGGGCAGGCATTTAAAAAAGATTTTGTATAAAGAGATTTCTTTGTCAGAGGCTTTGTTAACTGAGCAAAGCTCATATTTCCCCAAAAGACTGGAGTTCCTGAATAGCTGGCCAGATTCATTGGGCTTCACCTCCTTTTTGAATTAAACCTTCTGTTCATTTTCTGATGTGTAGTGTAGCTTTCTTCTGTCACCTATCAAACTGTCCCTTCAACTGTATTGACACTTTTTACTAAAGAAACTCTAGAAATACTTGAATTGCATTTCACTAGTCTTTGTTTCTGGTTTCAATGAATAAAGGACAAGCATGAATTCCTTCCTGCAGCTTAATTCCATAGAAGCATCGATAGCTATTTTTCATTTGGTAGCTCTTGAGTTGATTATTGCTTTTTTGTTGCATATGGACAATGCCACAGCTGTTCCATCTTGGGATAATTCATAATGAGAGCATCTATAATATTCTGGCTGACCTATTCTGCGTTGGCAGTGGAATACACTCCTCTCCAAGACACTCAACAGCTATCTCATAAATCTATTACTTTATCTGCCAAGTGAACCTTTAACAAACTCCTAGCATTTAAAGTCAACCATTAAGCATGTCTATTGATGACACTGTCTACTTTTTCAAGGGCAGAGCCTGGACCTTGGAACACTCCGTGTTCTTTGATTGCATTTGTTGAATAGCAGCAAGTAAAACCGCACTGAGCATCAAACGCAGGTGAATCCAAAGGGTGTTTTGGAGAATAATAGGGAATGTAGAGCTATTATTCATTAAAACCCAAGAACAAAAATGTGGACTTTACGTTATAGCCCTGGCTCAGGTGGGTATTAGGTTTCTTCTCACATCATTTAATCTTTCCTTGTAAATACTTTATTGTACCATCCAGTTTATGTAAGAAATAACATAACAGAGTGCTCTTCAGGGTAAGTGAAATTTCCCATAACATATGTTCTTGTGCATATTTGAAGTAAGGATGTAAATCTTCAACTGTTTTATCCTTGAATAATTATCATAGTTTTCTTCCTACTCTGGGAGAAAAGGACTATTTCTCTGCAGTTTCTTCCCTATATTTGAACATCTCAGAGTGTTGTGAGGGAAAATTTCTGCTGAGAAATGCACATTACTCTTTTTGACATGAAAAAAAAAAGTTTCCTACCTTGGAATTTTATCTGTTTATTTATTTCCCACTTTTTTCCTATTCTGAGACCCAAGGCAGCTTACAAAAGTTTGCTATTGCTATTGATTTGCTGGCTGCCATTTTCTGTGAGTGCTTCCTTCCAGTTATTTTTTCATCAGTTTGCCTCATCTCACAGTACTTATTTTGGTTGTTTTGTTGTTGTTTTTTAAATAATTTTTATAAAGCTCAGAAGTTTTAGATACAACAAAAGACACACACAAACACACAGGGGGGAAGACATAAAATAAGAGAGTACAGACTTAAAAAAAAAAACCTACCACACTAATTGCAGAACTGGAAAAGACTAAAAGATAAAGCTATACTAAGGTAGGGAAAGAAAGAAAGAAAGAAAGAAAGAAAGAAAGAAAGAAAGAAAGAAAGAAAGAAAGAGCTTCCCATTTCCTCAAATTTAGTAAAAGATGTTGTCAAAGAAAAAGTAACTTCTACCATATTATCTCAACTTATTTGTTTTCTCTAATCAGCTTACAATAATTGAAACAGATAAAACTTAAAGTTTTTATATTGTACAAAAGTTTAAAATATGGTTAAAATATCAATAAAAATAAAAACAGTCAAAAACAGACCATTGAAAAGAACATATATGAACAACACAGCACATGAATGGTGCTTCCCCCTTGAGCAGTTCAGCCCTCACAATCCTGCTGAAACTACAACAACTAAAACTCTTAAGCAGCCTATTGAAGGACAGATAGGGTGACGCTAGTCTAATTTCTCTAGGAAAAGAGTTTCAGAGCCTGGGAACAGACACCAAGAAGGCTCTGTCTTTTCTTTTTAAGGCCAGCAAGTTGTCCAGGTGAGCACAAAGGACAAAGGAAATTGTACCAGAAAACCAAATGAGTCTTAGAGTTTATCCAGATAACAACCGGAAGTTTTGTCCACACAGTTCAAGGCTCAAAGGGAAAAAGCAGTGCTATGCAAAATCCAAAGCTGAGTAGAGAATTGACAAAAAGATTAGTCCAAAGGTACATGTCAGAGGTGGAAGACCCACAAAATGAAATGTCAGACAGGGCTGCAAGGACGTTTTGGAGCTGTAGTCTGCAGCAATGGAATGGCCTTGCTGAACTAATTTATATTTGGCAGTTAATCAGCCCAACTGGCTTCATTAGCTCAGCATCCTATATATATACAAACACACACACACACTTGACCCTTTCTTCTTGGGGCTTTAGTTAAGATAAACCGCCTCTGCTGCCTCCTCCTGATCTACAGCTGCTACTTGGGATGGATCTGGCTCTGCCAGTCCCATGGCAAGACTGCCAGCCTCCTCTGGCTTCAAATGGGATCCCCCATCTTGGGATCCCCCTCCTCTTCCCCTATTTTTCTAAGGAGGTCTCTTCCAAGTAGGATATAGACAAGTTCCCGAAACACAAAATCCTAGAATTTTAGTTCTGGAAAATACTACAAAGGTCACCTAGTTCAACTCTTTCACCTGCAGGAATACACAACTAAAGCACTCCTGTAAGATGCCCATCCAACCCCCTCTTAAAGACCTCTAATGATTGAAAGTTCACCACTATCTGTGGCAATCTATTTCACCACTGAACAGCTCTTGTAGTGAAAAAAAAAAGTCTTCCAGCTTTTTAGGTAAAAACTCTTTTGTTTTATTTTGAATCCGTTGGTTCATATTCTAGTTTCTCGAGCAGCTGAAAATGAGCTCACTCCATCTTCTACATGACATCCCTTCAGAAATTTCAAGATAGCTATCATATCACTTCTCAGGCTTCTCTTCTCCTGGCTAAACATGCCCAGCTCCTTAAATCCAGCAGCAGAGCTTGGAGTGAGTGGAGGGCGGGGCAGGGCTATGGTGTGGGGGCATGGCTGCAGTGCGTAGGGGTGTGGTCGCAGTGCACAGCAGCATGGCCACAGTGTGTGGAAGCATGGCTGCCATGAACTGGAACAACCCAAAAACATTGCCTCCAGAGGAGAACTGCCTCCAGAACTCCCCCCCCATCCCTACATGATTGCCTAAATCATTTGTCATGAGGCTTGGTTTCCAGACTTTTATCATCTTGGTCACTCTTCTCTGGACACATTCCAATTTGTTGATATCCTCCTCGGAACTTCACACCGCGTTCTGTGTAAGGCCTGACCAAAGGAGAATAAAGTAGCCCTGGTACTTCCATTGATGTGGATGCTATATTTCTGTTGATGAAGCCCAGAACTGCACTGACTTTTTTGGCTGCTGCATCATACTATTGACTCATGTTTAGCTTGTGGTTTACTAAGATCCCTAGATCCTTTTCACATGTGCTATTTTCAAGTTAAATATAACTCATCCTATATTTGTGCATTCCCTTGTTGCTACCTAAATGTAGTACCTAATATTTTTTCCTGTTGAGATTCATTTTGTTGGTTTTGTCCCAGCAATCCAACTATCCAGCTTATTTTTGAATTCTGTTTCATTGCTCTGGGGTATTAAGTCACTTCCTCTGATTTTGTGTCATCTGCAACATTGACAAGCACACCTTCTATTCCATCATCTAAGTCACTTATAAAAATGTGAAACAGCACCAGGTCCAGGAAAGAAACTCGAGGCACTCTAATAGTCACATCTCTCTAGAATGAACAGCAATCATTGTGAGTACACTCTGGATTTAGTCTGTCAACAAATATCTCTGTCACTTTTTGGAATTTCCTCATCTTCTCTGTGCAATGGTCTTACCATTTCCTTGTTATAGATTTGTAGGTCAGAACCATCACTCTGAACTGTGGCCAGAAACCAGAAACAGATCAGCAACTTGTAGAGAAACTTTTCTGTTCAGGGAATATGTTACCTTATTACCAGGCCATACACCCCCACACTTTGTTATGGTTTAATTGGTGAAATATATTAATTGGCATTGATATAAAAATGTATCCTGATTTGACTGTATGGCTGAGCTGGACAACAGGAAGAAACCGGCTGAACACAAGCATTACAAAGTAGGCCAGAGATCCCTTCTAGGTATAGCCAGGATATAGTCAGGAAATCACCAGGTAACTTCAGAGGTAATAGGCTTAAGTTAAGCTGTTAACAACTCCACTTTCAGACAATAGCAAAAGTGAAGTTTCCACCAAACCACTGATTGTTTCAGCCCTTCTTCCCACCAACCTGTGCCTTGTTCCATTGTTCCCACATCTGTCCAATCATTACAGAACTATCGCAACACCCATTAACTCTTTGTCACCTAATGCTAAGATGGTTAACACAGCCCAGACTTTAAATCAAAATCAAAAGCCTACTGATGCCATTAAAAAAAAAAAAAAGATGTACAGACCACTCCTAATTTTTTTGTTCTTGTCATTTTAAGATATCATATCCTTTGAGCAGTCAGATACAGTATCTTGCTTGCTGGTGGCCACACTGTCACTCCAGTTTCTGAACAAGCACTGTCCTTACGTGTGAGTCTAAGCCATATCACCATTTCTTTGCTGCTCTCCAGGTTGGTAAATATTGCTGTCATCACTCTTAAAACTTCACTATCAACAACTTTCCTCCCTTTCTCCTTTAGCTAGCCTGATGTGATTTTGTGAGTGTTTGCTCCTTGTGTGTGATTGGTAATTCCCCAAATAAATACATTTTAAGTTTACTTTTGAATCTCTGAGTGGTTTTTCCCTGAGAAGACCTCATAAATATTGGTGGAAAAATCTTGCTAGGTTGCCCTCGCCTCACAGGCCTCCTGATTTTGGGCTATTAATACCCCATCTTTGAACAGAGGTACTGGCATTGTGGGTGGACCCCTGAGTCACCCATGTTTTGGGGTAACAGGCCAGTATTCAGTTACAGATGAGTAATCCAAGTAACTGCTCTGTATTCACAATCACTATTTAGTCATGATTGTGAAACTATTGACACAATCATAACTGCCCCTACAATCTAGTTTACCAGGCATCTGCTAAGTGGGGAGGACATCCAGTCTGCTGATGACTAGAAAATAAGAGAACGTCTGTCAGGTTTACAAGAGGGTTGGGCTGGGAGTGATTATTTATGTATTTACGTGTATAATGATAGAACGAAGATATGGAAAAATGTTTCACACACACACACACAAAATTTGATCCTTATCCCACCAATAATGGACACATATGTAAATTTTACATATGTAAATTTCACATTTTACACTAAAATTTTTGCCAAATAGAAAGCATGTTCAAAGAGAAACTCCTAGGCTTCAGGGATCAATAAAATATGTGCATGCAATCTTTCTTCTTATAAGATGGAGTGGTTGGATGTACATTGGTAGAGATTAGCAAATGAATGGAGCTACACTTTTTAAAAAATAATCCATAGTATTGGAGAAGAGACTAATTTAATCACCTAGAGAAGGAACACTTCATGATGCCTGTCCAACTATATGTAAATCTTTTTGCGTGAAACTTTGGTAAACGTTACTGTACTTTTGTTCTAAAACATTAAGAGATTTGTAGGGATGGGTAAGAATTTAATTTTAGTTGCTTTTTGAAAATAAAAATGCACCCTCCACATATCCAAATAGAAAACATTTTAGGTTTCGAATCTCAAATGACTCCTGAATTGTATTTCCTAAGTTTTATGAAGGATGATTTAGATAAAAAGGCAGGAAAATTACTGTGCTATATAACAGCTGCTGACAGAATAATTATAGCACAAATGTGGAAAGAGAAAAATTTCCCCTTGATGACGAATTGGGAAATGAAATTGTTCGATATGATTCAGATGGACATTCAGATTCACTTATGCTTTATGAGGTGAAAAATGTGAAAAATGTGTCAAAGATTGGGATATTGTTATATATTATTTTAAGAAAATCTGGGGTAATGTTAAGATGGTAAATATTGATTTTTGAGTAATGATAAATACATGTAGATGTGATACATTATAATATTATGGATTACAGAAAATATGGTTTATAGAACAAGCTATCTGCCCCTTAAGCGGAGAGAAGTTTGTATGAATGAAGTACAATTACAAAGATTAATCAGAAAGAAAGAAAAAAGAAGAAAAGGGGAAGAAAATTATAGATCAATTATACAATCATTATTTTGAAATATTGCTTTTTAAACTCTACAATGTACAATATATACAATGTTCCTTCTCTCAATTGAATGTCTAAGATATAATAATATAATACATCTAAATATAAAATTAGAAAAAATTCACAGCATTTGTCATATTCAAGATAGAAAGAACTTGAAGTGGCCAGAAACTGAATGTGAAAGAAACAAAAACTAGCAAGTCTAGGACTTTGGGTGGTTAACTCTTAATGATCTTTCAGTGCCTGTGTACTCATCCACAGAAGTGCTGAATCAGTACATCCACATTTTTTTCTTGAAAAAGTCTTCATCTTTAACACCTATAAGACAGGCAAGTATAACATGGTTGTTACCATGCTCAGAGCAGTTGTCTCTGTTCAATTTGGTTAGTGTAAACGACAGAGAATTTCATTTCAATTTGCTTATGAAAAAAATTACCAAAATTCACAAATTTCTTTACATTGACAACTGAAAGAACTTGAGGTTTTTAACATTTTGAATATGGGAAAATGAGTAAACTGACAGATTTTAATGATCCCTAGTAATTAAATGCATAGCAGAAGTCATGAAGTGAAATGCAGAGTGCACCAACTGTTTGGTTTCATTTTTAGTAAAATCCACGTGAGAACAGATGATACAGGTAGAGGCATAGAACCTATTCAGTCTTACCAACTAGAATAAACCTGTTTGATAAATTGTTACATGGTGAAACAACACATACTTAAACCTTATTGATTCTGTGGGTCTATTCTAGTTAGGGCTAAAAATAGATTTTTGGCAACATCTTATTCTTGAACCCAGTGTTACCCTGTTTACTGGGGGTCCCGGGAGGGACACTTGAATGCTCTCACAATTAACTAAGTTTGGGGAAATTAGTCAAGACCACAAGCTAGCAATGCATGAGGCAGGGCAACACAGCAGAATCTTTTACCCAATGTCTACAGGGTCAGCCCGAGCCAAGGAGCACACCAAGTTATAAGAATAATTGAGATTTTATTAAATACAGACACACAGTGTATGCAACACACAATCACACAAGTAACTAAGGAAAATAAAGGTTGGAGTGGTATAGAAGGATTTTTCAGAGGGATAGTTGATTTGGGTGATGCGAAACCTGTCCTGAAGCCTGGAAGAATAGAGAGCAATGCTGGGGTTCGATGTGGCTCAGCACGTGGAGCTGAGGGGAAGCTCACCAAGCAAAGCGGCAGCAAGGTGGTCTGGAACTCAAGAGTGATCCGAGGAAGGTCTCGGAATCGGGGGGTGACTGCAGGCTATTCCGTACTTGGGGAAAACAATGAGTTTCGGGTGCGAGACAAAGCTTTGGAAAGGTCAGAATTTCGCATGATTGAGTTAGGTCCGAATTGACAAAGATTGCCAGTATGCAAATGCTCAGTGCTTGGCAGTTGAGTATCCAGCTTGCCAAGTTGCCTGCTTGGGGCAGGGAGTCCTTTGTAAACAGTGTGCATACATAATAAGGGTGTTTGCAGAGGGGTCTCCTAAAGCGGTGATCTGGCTATTTCTGGCCTGCCTGTATTGTCTTGGGATATTGCAGTGTTTGATGGCCAAGCCTAGTTCTGTGCTTGTCCGGGGGCCTCACAAACACGTGGAGAGGGGTGGTGGAAGAGAGTCAAATTATTGATATCAAAATGATATCTTTATGCTATCTCCAAGGAGGCCTAACCTGCAGAAACAATCCTCCCCGAAAATGGGCAATTTGGGACAAATATCAGTCATTTTCCAATTAACCATTTTAAAGCAATTTTAGCACGAATAGGGGTCTACAAGCTTAGAGGTCGTATCACTCCATAGGCAAAGGGAATGTTGCAGGAGCACAAAGGGTTTCTATCTTACACAAAAACATTCCTATCTAACAATCCTAAACCTAAACACATTCACACAACAATAAACAATATCAATAAATGAGCGATAACCAATGAAAGAACCCTCCCACCAATGGAGAAAGGCAATATAGCAATGCAAAAATGAACTAATCAATGAAATACTGTAAATCCAATGCAGGGTCTGGCAATGAAGGCAATCCAAGGAGCAATCAGTTCAATAGGGATAATGGAATGAGAGTTCATAGTCCAGGGAAGGTGAGGTGCAAGCAAAAGTCTCTGCACACACACACACCCTTGAAACAAGAAAAATCTTGGAGCTGGAGCAAATGAGCAAAACATGAGTCCATCCGGATGGCGGAGCCAGAACAGCAGCAAAGTGTCGAAGTTGGGGCAGCGTAGCTGGCTTTCTGCAAGTTCAGGAACAGGGAGTCTTTGCAGAATGAGGAGCCTGGAACAGTCCATTTGCAAGGGCAAAAAGTCCTGTAAATCAGGGTACTCAGCAAAACAGTCGTTGAGTTCACTGGAGGGTGGCTGGATCACCCCTTCGTGGGTCCCACAGATGCATCAGAGGGATCAGGCTGTCTCCAGGACCTGGCTCCCGGTTGGAGCGGCGGTATTGCAGGTTTCACCCCCCCACACAGTGCCCGGGGGTGATGGTCGGGTCGTCCCAGTTCTCTGGAGCCGTCGACCTGTATCTTGTTGGTAAAAGACTGACATTGTTAGTAGCCAATGTGTATAACAAATGCAAATTGCCAGCTCAAAGCCTACTGGGAGTGAGTTCTGAAATTTGGTTTCGCTGTGAAACTCTGAGGCAGACCTGAAGATTGGCTTCAAAAAGCCTATCTGAGGGCGACCAATCAGGACAATCAAAACAACACACTACACTAACATTAAACTTATTTACAAACATTACAATATACACCTCGGAGTTTTCAATAAAAGCGGCCAGCTTGAAGCTGGAAAATCTGTTTCTTGACCCACAGTGCAAGGCCAATTAAGCATAAGGCAAATATGACCTGAAATGTGACTAAAATGATTAAAGGATGCAAGGCGAAGTGAGCAATTGCCTGTCCTGTGGACGACCAAGTGAAAGTGTCCCACCAGGAGTGTCGAACAGCTGTTTCCAATTCTTCTGACGTTTTAACGATCACCTTGGCTGAGTGGTTAACTGACAAGGCAATGTAGTGGAAGGAGTGCGAAACCTCCTTTAGTCTGTCTGTTAGGTTGGTGAGATTCCTTAGCCATAAAGACACGGGGATCACATCGTTAAGGTGGAATCCGACTAATTCGGACTCCGTGGGCACGTATTCAGTTTCTGGAATATAATCTCATATCTCCTGTCTGAGATAGAAGTCTTTACCAAAGCAGTCTTGAACGTGCTGATTGCAAAAGCATGGGTTGCCGGTGATGCGGTTGATCCTTACATTTGCACCACTAGGCAGTACTGTCACATTTGCACATGGGGTTCTTAAACAAAAGCACTCGCTATTAATTTGGGCCATGACTGTATAATTAACTGGTATTAACACACAGTCAGAACTATTGCTGTGGCTAAAACTGTCAATATTGCGAAAGCACTGTGCCCAATATTGATGAAACAAACAACCAGATAAATCATATGAGTGCATACCATTGGACCAATAGTAAATTTGTTGGAGTAGCAAGGTGGCATTGGCGGCTATCAAGGGTAGTCCTAGGTGGGATACTGAATGTACAATTACCGAGTCCAGAATCCTTTCATGTGCGATATCTACCGTGAGGGTTAGGCTCTTCCAGGTAGCATGCCGAATTTGTGCCAAAGCGGCAGGGTGTTCCAAAGATTCTGGGTAGTGCTCTCTTAGCAGGCTCAGGATCCCATGAGGCTGGCCTGGATCATCTGAGCGGCAAAGGTGATCATGTTGCTTTGTTTGCAAAAAGGGAAAGAGGCTCACAATCTACAACTACAACTAAAAAAAGCTATATACACAAAAAGGGGAAACTTAACTTGCGTGTGCCTCTTCAAGGTGGCTGCCATCCCATGAAGGGAAGTAAGGCATTTGCCTCACTCTTCTGCTGCACAAAGGAGGGGGTTGCCCAGTCTGGGGGCTTTTCCTTCCAGTCCTTGGAATGTGTGGGTTTGTGAGTCTCTGAAATTACTGGGAAGAGTGGAAGCGTCCACTCATTGCTTGAGACCCTCTTGGCCCAATCAAAGTGGAGGCTGGTATCTGACCCAAATGCCTCCTGGAGTAGTGTCTTTTCTGGCAGATTGGTGATCAAGACAGAGCCAAGGACTGTCTTGGCCCCTCTCAAGATAACTAGTGTAAAAAGGCATTGGGTGCCACTGAATGTGAATATAAGCTGGCACCAGTATAGCTCTGTGGAGGGGAAGGCAGTAGCCACATCTACCTCCGTGTGGTGTTTGGAATTCGCAGTTGTTGAAATCTCTCCTGATGGAATGCAGTCAAAGGGAGTGCTTAATATCAATGCAGTGGTTGCCAGGGTGAGTGCCTGTGCTAGCCCGTGCTCTGGTGAGGCAGGAGCCTTTTGGTGTTTGAATCCCCACTCGGACAGGAACTTCTCTTGAAAGAGGGCATGGAGAGGGAAGACTCTCTCTGCTAAGGATTCAAGGAAATTCCAGAAGAAACTGCAGGTTTCTAACTGGGGGCTCAGAGCAGGGACAATGGCAAGTTCTGGAAGCTTGGAGCTAGCTTCCACTTGTTGTGAGTTCTCCTTTTCCTGGCTCTCACACATGCTGGCAATGTCCTTATCAGATTTGGTGGGGACTTCCTCCTGACCCTTAGCCTGGTGCAATCCTTCTCGGTGCTCTGAAAGCATTATCTCCAAGGTGGTTGGATTAGCACTTGGGGCTGAGTCAGGAAGAGGTGCAGTCTGCCTAGTTTTAGTGCGCCTTGGGCTCTTGGGTTTTCTCAAGGGCTTGGATTAGGTCCCCCCCCACCATATCTGGGCAAACGGATAGCATCTGGGGTGGGTTCACCCTGTCTTGTCAGGTTAGGGAGCAGCACTTTTGGCACTGCTCCGGTGTCTGCAGGAGGGGTGACGGGAGTCTTGTCCCTCTCGGTCCCAATGCCTGCCTTCACCCTGCCTTCCCCACCTGGCTGGCTTCAGCTTAGCCACAACATTGCGGGGAAGCTTCCTGGATCGAGAGCACCCCTAGTCTTCCAGATCCAGCCTGGGATAGTATCCAGTCGGAGGAGGGCCGTTGGTCATGGCGCTGACTGGCTGTTTACCTCCCATCTGGAGCTGCTTCTCCAGAGCTTCCAAAAGCTCAAATATTGGCCTCTTGTCAAACTGGCTCATGTCCAGTCTGAACTTCCTAAGCATGCCCCAGATTCTCACTCTGTCTGAGGAGTATGTCTGGGCCATGGGATTGTACCCGCCAGAGGTCTCCCTGGGAGAGTTTGAGTCTGAGGGCTGTTTGGGGGCAGAGGGCTGCTGTGAGGAATTCCTTGCCTTGCTGGGCTGTCCTCGGGAATCCCTAGCTTGCCACTGCCTATTGTCCTATCTGGCTGGAGGGCGCGAGTTCCAATTACCTCACGGAAAGGAATTCAGGGCTGTTTTCCAGTTCTGGGAATGGGGCCCATAATTCGAGTATGTGACCTCGGATATGGGTTCCCAATTCCCGGGGTCACGTCTGTGCTGCTTTGCGGGAGGTTTCAGGGAACCAGCCTCATGCAGCAGGTCAGAGACCCACTGGAGGTTGTTTCTGAAATCCTTCCAGTTGGTGGTGGACGGATCCACCAGACCGAAAGCCATTTTGCTCTCGTGATTAAGACCTCCGTAAAGAAGCGTCTTAAACTCAAGATGGTCAAAGTCATAGCTGCGGGCAGTCAGAGGGACCTTTACAGTCAGGATAGCGAGAAGCTGCTTCCGTGCCACATAGGCCTCAGGGTTCTCACGAGGACCCTGTTGCTCCATGACATAAAGCACACTTGCACTCTGCCTGGGCCACGAAATCCTAACTACCTCCCTCATCCAATCGTGGGCCTCGAGCCTAACCAGGCCTTGAGCTGCCACAGCTGATTCAAGTGTTGGGAGCTCGGAAGGGGACATACAAAGCCGAGCCAGCTGGGTCAGGTCCTGGCCTTTGACCATGGGATGGGAATGTATGACTGCATTCAGCCACATTATTCCCGTGGACTTATTCAATGGACCCAGTTGGTCCGCTATCGTCTTTGCCTCAGTGGCTCGCCAGGGGACCCTAGTCTCGGTGACCTGCATCTCCTGGGTCTCTGCCCTCTCTAAACTGCTTTCTTCAAGGGGGGTGGTCCACCTAGTCATGGATCGGGTCTCAACAGGGTTGACTGGGACTTTAGGGTCACTCCAGTCTGGATTATGGGGAAGGGTTGCCAGAGCATCCTCCAACAAGGGCTCCCCAGAAAAGTCCTGAGCAAAAGTCGGGAGTAACTCCGGGCACATGGCAGAGATCAAAGCCTTGCGTGTGTGGAGTTGACTCTCCAGTGCAGCAATCTGCTTAAGACAAGCTGCATGACTAACAGCATCTTGCTGTTCCTTGACTTGCCCAACCATGAACCTGGCTGCTGACCTGGCATGATCAAGCTCAGCCTCTAAGGCGTGGACTTTCTCTTCCCAAGTTTGGGCCATCAGGGTGACATCACTAAGCTTCTGTGTGGAGGCCTGCTCCATGGACGCGAACGTTACTTTGTCCGTGCACAGTGCCTCAATCTCGGCCTGAAGCCGGGCAACTTCTTTCTCTGCTTCCGCTAATCTCCCTCTGGTCTCTACAAGGGCACTACTAGCATCTCTGGCCATAAGCCAAAGTCCCCACGCAGCCAATGCATCCTTAGATGGCCCGAATGGGTTCTTCGTCTTATCTGCTGGGGTGTATGCTTCCCGGAAGGTGGCAAAGGGATCAGCCGTCTGGAAGATGGAGTCCTTCCGGGGCATTTTCCTTTACCTAACACCCATCTCTCTAACTTCCCCTTGACCTCTTCCTCTAACATGAGGTCTCTGATGGTGACTTTGCTGCTCTCAGCCATTTTATACAAAATCACAAACTATACTACTAAACTTTCCAGCACAAATGGGACCAGGACGTGCAGTGACAGGTAGAATCACCTAGACCCCTGGGGGGAATTAGGGCAATGAACTCTCAGGAACTTTGCTAGGTAAAAGGGATGGGAACCTATCTCCAGCCTGCCCAAACAAAGTCACTTTTGTACACCCAAGCCCAGTTTTCCACCTCGACAGCATTGTGGACAAAAGGACAAGGAAACGGTTCAGGGACAGGGAGGTCACCTAGACCCAAGGGGACCTTCAGGAGTACTCCACCTGCCTGAAGGGGGGAAACGAACCCAGTGGAACTTACAGCGCTGCCTGGCCAAGTGGCAGGGGAAAAGGAGCAAGGAACCAAACTGAACCGTCCCTAACAGTTTTTCAGGTGAGGGGGCCCTTCCTCCACTGTGGGCAAAACTTCTGAAACCCTGCGCTACATCAGGACTCACCACTCACACCTAGTATGCTAGCAAATTGGGATGCACCTGCTCTTTCACTACACCAACAACAACACTGGTGGGACGCATCCGCATTTCAACTCTGGGGGGGGGATTTCTTCCCTAAGTGCTTTCGTCTGCCTTGCTGCTAAGGTGTTGGATGTGTGTAGACTGTTCCTAACATGCTAACACTCTAACACTTTGGATCCCAGCCCATGATAGACCCCAAGTTAGGGATGTGATTCCTGGGTCAGCTTGTATACACCCCTTGCAATTGGCAGTGCCGGGGCAGCTGACATACACAAACCAAGCAAGAAAGGGGAACAGATTTCCACCCAGATAGAGTAGTTCCTGGAGCTCAAACACACAGATTTCACACACACACACACGTGTTCCTGCCTAACAGCATTCTAGCAACTTGACTGGCCATTCCCTAAGTCAGTACCAGCCTGATTTGAGGAGGTTCGTGACTCCTTCTCAAATTAGGAGTACCGGGGTTCCCTGCGTTGCTCCACCACTCTGTTACCCTGTTTCCTGGAGGTCCCGGGAGGGACACTTGAATGCTCTCACAATTAACTAAGTTTGGGGAAATTAGTCAAAGACCACAAGCTAGCAATGCAAGAGGCAGGGCAACACAGCAGAATCTTTTACCCAATGTCTACAGGGTCAGGCCAAGCCAAGGAGCACACCAAGTTATAAGAATAATTGAGATTTTATTAAATACAGACACACAGTGTATGCAACACACAATCACACAAGTAACTAAGGAAAATAAAGGTTGGAGTGGTATAGAAGGATTTTTCAGAGGGATAGTTGATTTGGGTGATGCGAAACCTGTCCTGAAGTCTGGAAGAATAGAGAGCAATGCTGGGGTTCGATGTGGCTCAGCACGTGGAGCTGAGGGGAAGCTCGCCAAGCAAAGCGGCAGCAAGGCGGTCTGGAACTCAAGAGTGATCCAAGAAAGGTCTCGGAATCAGGGGGTTTTATAGGAAGAAATGTGACTGCAGGCTATTCCGTACTTGGGGAAAACAATGAGTTTCGGGTGCGAGACAAAGCTTTGGAAAGGTCAGAATTTCGCATGATTGAGTTAGGTCTGAATTGACAAAGAGGTAGCCAGTATGCAAATACTCAGTGCTTGGCAGTTGAGTATCCAGCTTGCCAAGTTGCCTGCTTGGGGCAGGGAGTCCTTTGTAAACAGCATGCATACATAATGAGGGTGTTTGCAGAGACGTCTCCTAAAGCGGTGATCTGGCTATTTCTGGCCTGCCTGCATTGTCTTGGGATATTGCAGCATTTGATGGCCAAGCCTAGTTCTGTGCTTGTCTGAGGACCTCACAAACACGTGGAGAGGGGTGGTGGAAGAGAGTCAAATTATTGATATCAAAATGATATCTTTATGCTATCTCCAAGGAGGCCTAACCTGCAGTAACACCAGGCTGAGTAAAATGGATCATTCTGAAACTTCCTCCAAGTATTCCAAACTTCCTGATACAAGATCTAGCCAGAACTATGCTAATTTTTGATAATGAAGATGGTGATTAACCAGAAGCAACCAGAAGTAGAGAGAGAACTGTTTCCTTGCCACTTCTTTGAATGGTACATTTCCTGTCTGGAATCCATGCAAATGGTACCTAATTCCTTAATGAAATGGGTCATAAGCTCCCCTTGTATTGCAGAGGAAAAGCCAAGATGAAAGTGCTAGTGATTAAACCAACAGTCTAATTTCCTCTTTTATATAGAGGATTAATTCAATCTATTAAAAGACAGCATTTTAATAGGCTAGGTGAGAGCAATGGTCTGTACAGAGGGAGAGGGAGCTACCTTTCTGGTCCTCTCTCTCCTCTTTTGCTATCAGTCCACCACATGATGAGTTTCTGATCTCTAATTAACAGATGTTAAAATATCTTAGCTTCAGAAAAGCCTCTTGTAATCAGTCCATAAAGCAATTTTTCTCTCCTTTGTGAAAGTGATGTAAGAGGAATACTCCAGCTCTGTGAGCAGAGATTGTGATTCTGATTAAGAATATATGGAAAGACCTATCAAGTAGCTCTTATGGTCAGTGTGAGGAGAGAGAAAGAGAAACAAAACTCACTTGATGGACAGTTTGTCTCTCGCACCAAGAAGAAAATATTCAATGAGGGGATCAAGCAGAGCTTCTGTTGTTGGTTAACTTTACACAATTTAATTAGAAAATGCAAGGGGAGTGTCAGCAATCTGATAATTTGAAAACGAAAAGAGCGACTGCAGCACTTGGTATCGATTTTGAGTAAACAGGGACATGTCAGGTAGTATTTAAACTGTCTGCTGAAAACGTTCAGATTACCATTACCATTGCAATGTCTTCAGGTAGCGTTTTCTGCAATAAATAACAGCATGCAAGATAAAAAAAATGGATTAATTATTAAAGAACTACAACAATGTGCTTTTATAGACCCTTTTGTTACCCTTATCTGCTGGTTTAGTCTTTGCATTTTTAACACTTCCCAACTATTGCTAAATTCATTGTTTCAGGATGAGTTGTGTCATGGATGTTACAAGCTTCTGGACAATACTATTTTGTCCCAGCAATAACGTTTAATATAGCATTACACCTCTTCATTGACATGTCACTTATTGTCAGTAGCGTCCGTGGTCAGAATCTAATTTGCACAGAGCTGACAAAGATGTTCTCCAGTGAATGGTGTCATTTTAAAAATAGAGCCAGGATGTGCATCTGAAACTTTTTCTTAAAAAAAAAAAAAAAAGACACTGCCTAAAGTACCACTTCAGGCATACTCATAACCCACCAGAAAGCTGTTGTCAGTCCCAGGGGCTCTGCATTTAGCTATTTCTCTCATGCCTTTCTCTCTTATCCCTTTCACTTGATTTCATTAAGATTATATTTTGTGTGATGTACATTGTTGCAGTATTTAAAGTCCTGGAACAGAACTGTGAGATCCAGGGTCACATCCTCCCTGAACTATGAAGATCATTGAAGATTTGAACCCATGTCTTCTGAGTTCTAACTTATCTCAAATTTTAAAAGGTATCTCATATATAGAGATACCTCTTTACCACCATCTTAGACCTATTTGGTGATGAAGAGAGCCTTCACAGTGCTGATCCCAGGTTGTAGAACCCACAGAAGATTCAGTTTGCCCTCTCTCTTCCCGTCTCTCTTTCTGCTATCAGCTAATGATCTTTCTATTTGGCAGAACTTTGGCTCATAATTCATGTGGCAGAAGGGGATTTTAATGGGGCTGTGAATTACCTTTTCTGTTATAATTTAAATATCTTTTAAACCGTTTTAACATCATATTTTTAATGGAAAGGTGCGCTTAATTGTTTTAAACTTTGTACTAATTGTTTTTTTCCCCGGTGGGGTTTTCTTGGCAAGATTTATTCAGAGATGGTATTGCCTTAGCCTTCCTCTGAGGATGAGAGAATGTAACTTGCCCAAAATCACCCAGAGAGTTTCCATGGGCAAGTGTGAATTTGAACCCAGGTCTCCAGAGTCATAGTCCAACATCACACCACTGCCTCATGTCCTATCTCTTTTTTAGCTGTACCTAATTTTAAACTGAAGAGAGGAGAAAGACAAGATAAAATGAAATGTTGTTATTCTTTGTTGTCTGTTAGCTTTGACTTACAGTAAGCCTATGAATGAAATTCTTCCATGACCCCCAGTCATCACATTTAGGTCAGCAGACTCAGGGATGTGGCTTCTTTTCATTGAACCAATTCATCTGTACTCCAGTCTTTCTCTTTCCCTACCACCTTCCACTTTACTGAGCATTAACATTTTTTCCAATGCCATATAATCTCATGATATGTGCAAAGTATGAGACTCTTTGTTTACTCACTTTGGCTTCCAGTGAAAAGCTGGGTGATTTGGGGACCAACTCCTATCTCTCAGCTCAATATTGCGCACCAGGTTAGTCTTTGTTATCCTGATCAGCCTCACAGGCTTGTTGTGAGGAACTAGCTAACTGAATAAATTATTAGGAAGATGGTTCATGATAGCCAAAAGTTTGAAGGGATATGATTGACAGAGCCCTCAAGAGAGTAGCAGATGTTCAGGGTGGGAGAACTTTCGGAAGAGGAGAATGCTTCTAGTCTGACAAAGTAGTGGCTGGTCCTTCCTTCTTGTCCCAAGATTTTTGAAAAATCTTGAACAATGACAAGCCACTTCTTTCAACAGCTGGTTGTCAGTTGTTCTTACAACTTATTAACATTGTAATGTGGATGAAAATGATGGTAAATGATAGCTTAGGAGACGCAGAATTATGGTAGTTCCCTATCTTCTGTGCCATCATTTACTATTTTTCTCAGCACCATTCTGTTTCAGTTGATATGAGGGGAAAAAACATACTTTTGTTGGTATTTGTTTGTTTTAATAAGAGCTTTCTAGGGGCCATAACTGTACAGTTATAGCATTATGATTCCATCTTAACTACTATGATCACATCCTATGGAAACCTGTGGTTTGCAGTGTGATGGGGTACCAGAGTTCTAGTTGAGAATGTTATGTACTTCTCCCTAAACTGCAAATCCCAGTTCAAGTGGAAGCATAGTGCTGTAGTTGTGTAGTATGAAAAAGCTTTTTTCATGTGTTTATTCTTCAGTTTGTTCTGTCCTGTTTCCACATTAATGTATGCATTTAAAAAATACTCAAAATATGCATAAAATATGTTTTGTATATACATTTATTTAGCATAGGTACATGTTCCTAAATGCGGAATTCAAAGACATATGTCATATTAGTCTGGATCGGTATGCAAAGGGATCTTGTAGCACCTTTGAGGCTAACTGAGAGAAAGAAGCTGGTAGCATAAGCTCTTGTAGATTTAAGATTACTTCATCAGATGCATGGAGTGAAATGCCCAGGAACAGCTCTTTATAGTGATGAATAAGCAGGTTATATGTGTGAACAGCAATAGAAGTGCAAAACTTATAGGTACAGTGATATGGTGACAAGTTCAATTTTTAGAGTGGTCATTGTTCATCGGGGGGACAAGGTTGGAAGGAAATATGTTACCTGAAGCTGAGATAAATAGATGTCCATATGAATGATTGAGAGAATTCTTGGAATGTAGTATAATAGTGCCTGGGAACCAGAAACAAGTTGTGATAAAATGAGCAAGAGAGTCCTCATGGGTGGGGGACTAGGCTCTTAATATGTATATTGTGCCAGGAAATCATTATCTCTGTTAAACTCACTGTCAACAGACTGGAATTTGTGGCAATATACCAATCCTGCTGTTTCCGTTTCCAACTTCCCTTTCAATTTTTTTGTTCATCTTAAAAGATGTACGAAGTGTGTATTTTTATATTGCTGTTTGTTTTGTTTTCTTTTGAGACAAAAGGTATGTCACAAAATTTGGGTTTGTGAAAAATGGGAAGAGAAATTGCATTCCAAATCAACACACCGTCGAATCAGCATACCTTCCAACTGTCCTGATTTGACAGGAACAGTCTGAATTAACCCTCTGTCACCCCACTTTTTCAACTGCTTTTACAATGTCCCAGTTTCTCCTCATCCTCCTACTTTCCCCCTTTGTCCTCAGCTCATTTCCATTTCTGCAGGCTGAGTTCAAAGTGCAAATGGATTTTGTATTCAGTTAACTCAGCAGGAGGGAAAGTACAGGAAGACTTAGGCCATTTCTGCACTGGATGTTATATTGCTATTATTCTACTTTCAACATCCTATGGAATCCTGGGGTTTGCAGTTTAGGGAGGGGGCTCAAAAGATATTGAAAGTGGAATAATAGCACTATAACAGTCTAGTGAGGGGATAGCCTTAGACTCTTCACTATAGACTCCGGCAAAAGCAAATGGTTACAGGCTCTCCAAGCTTGTCTGTCCATCTTCATTGATAAGTTTTGCCTCTTGAACACACTCTGATGTTGCTTGGCCACAGACATCACAGTTTCCATCTGTGAAATGTTGGAAGGCAGGCGCAAGTCCAGGAGGTGTAGAGAGGTCAGTCCGCACTGGAACTCACACATACACAAAAATCAAATTCCTCAAGTATCTGGACAGGGCCATGAGAACTAAGCATTTGGAGCTGCCAAAATTCATATTCTGAACCAGGAAATCATTTCAACAGCAGTTACTCAAAAACTATATAGGGAAAATTTGTTTTCACACATCCCAAAACTGAGCCTGTGTACTGAAAAACAGTTCTTGGTGTCCTCTGGCTTAAAGCAGGCTCTTTCTCTGTTAACCACTTCCCTCTGTTTCTGAAGCACAAGCATACGGCAGTGAGTTTTCTGAAGGCTGCATGCACTTGCATCAGATTTGCTGGTATGGAGATTTTGCCTTTCACCACTTCTAAGTCTCCCCTTTCCTCTCCAACCCTAATCTCCATTATCCTCAGTGTGATTTGCTTCCTTATATTGGTAGGCCCATGTAGACATAGGAGTCTGATATTATGTGATTCTTGTTATACATAACTGCTAACTGTGTTATGTCTGCCCAGAGGGAACTCATCAGCTACACTCCATCTGCTTATTCACAGCTCCCTCATTGATTATTCATGAAGCAGATGCCTTAGGAAGCAGGTATTGGCTGTATTACTGATGACAGCACTTAAATTTCTGATGCGTACAGGTTATCACGGCTGCCTTTGTTCAGTATGACCTTGAGGGCTCATCTGTAAAGGGTTTCTTTCTCATATCTTTTACTATGTACTGCCTGCCCCACTATGTTAGCCCCTAGATCCCTTGACTTCCTCACATCAGTATCATCTGACATAGGCAATGGCCAGAGATGTTATAGCCTTGAAGATACTAGGCCAAAGTCATCTTGAGTTTGTGTATGTGTGTGTGCGTGCGTGCGTGCGTATGTGCGTGAGGAAGAGAGAAAGGATGACATTTATAATCAACAGAATTTAAATTATTTTAGCCCAGTTTTTGAAAATTCATATGAATTCTTGAATTTCTTTTAATGTATTTTGAATTCCTTTGGAACTGTTTTTAAAATCATCTGCTGTGCTCATTCAAAACCACTTTATGCCACCTTGGCGGAATTTCAAGTATTTAGCTTTAACTGGCAAGATGCACTGTGATTCTAGCAGAACAAACAACTCCACTAGTATAGTAGCATTAGCTACTGTTGGACAAATGGTAGAGCAGAGGTGGTCACACATAGAGATGGCCACACACAGATGGCTCTTTTCAACACCTCCCAACCATGAAGGCTGCACTGTCCTGTGGCCATCATTTTCTGCAAGCAGAAATGATGCTGTAGTCAATTCCAGAAATGTTTTCTCTCTGTTTTGAGGAGGGGGCCTCTCAAAACAGCATATGCTCCAACATTTCACAGATCGAAACCACTATATACATCCAAGCAACATAAGGGTGTGTTCAAGATTGCAAGAGTATTAGTGAGGAACAACAGACAAGCTAAGAGAAGCTACAGCAGTTTGCTTTTGCCTAGATCTACATGGAAAAGCAAGATTCTATCTCCTCCTCTCCATTCCCTCCACTAAGGTGGTCTCCAAACAAACTACTTCATGTTGTGTTCAGTTTGCAGCACTTGAAGGAAGACAAAGGGAAAGAAGAAGGGAGAGAGAAACTGAAACATTTTTAAAGCAGCTAAAAAAATAAGACAACAGAGGATTAATCAAGGTAGTTAGAAGGTTTGAAAAATTTAGGCACATAATTGAATAAAGCAAGGGGACAGTATGTACATACTGTCTCATGCACAGTGGTTTGTGAAATGAAAAACTGTTATGGATTGCACTGGCTCTGTAACTCCATGTCTACTAGCAAATGGACCTTGCACTAATGCAATGCCACCATGAGATAAAGGATTCTATTTCCATACTTTTGTGTTGTGTGTGTGATTTAGTGGTTTGAGCATTGGACTACAGTCCTGGAGAGTATGGTTTGATTTCCTACTCAGCCATTGAAACACACTGGTCTCCCACTGATCTCCTTGGGAACATCACACACTCTCAGAAAACCCATGATACATTCAACTTAGTGTTGCCATAAATCAGAAATGATGTGAAGGCACACAACTACAGCAAAGACCAAAAATAATCATGATGTTAATGATATTGCTGGGTTGTTTTTTTCCAAAAGAAAATAATCTATTGAATGCATATAATGGTACATCATGGGAAGATCAATTAATTCTGCAAATAATTCAAATTGTGCTTTTTTTTTTTTTGCTGTTGTTTCTACAGTAACATCACTCCCATTATTTGCAAAGTACAGTGGGTGAGTCTAATTTCTTATGTAGTCAACATGTCACTTTCTACACACAAGCACAGTCACATAGAGATGTGGCGGCAGAGGAGGTAATTTGCCCCAGGTGGCAATGTTTTGGTGGTGTCCCAGCCAGTAACCATACCCCTACATGCCCTAGCCATACCCCCATGCACTGCAACCATGTCCCCACGTGCAGTGGCCAAGCCCCTGCTGCCATAGACCTGCCTCCTCCAGCTCCCTCCACACACTCCAAGCTCCACCATTGCACAAGCCACAACACAAGACTAAAGGAAACTCAAGGTTTTCAAAGAATTTTTAGAACAAAATATGAGGTGAGAGTCAATGCAGCCCAGTAAGGACTCAGCATGTCTAAGTGTCACACAACATTTAGTGAGGTGAAAGAAGAAAAGTGGTAAGGGGGGGAATGAAAGTGGCTAGTAAAGGCCTTTCTGTAGTAACCCAGAAGGTTTCTAAATATTCCAAATATTGCTGGTTTCCAAGTATTGCTGATGAGATGGTAGGTGTCAAGGTCAGAGACCTGGGCAGTGAGCCAGCCCAGAGAAGGGAGTGTGAGAGCCAGCAAAGTCCAGCTGGGAGGAAACAAGCAAGCACTTTACACAAGAGAGTTCATTTACCAGAGTGTCAAGCGAAAGCCATAGTCAGAGTTCCAAAATCCAAGGGTCAATAGATCTATTCAAGGCAGCAGGAACCAGGTGCTGGGAGCAAGGAACAGGCAAGAGGAGGGCTTGAAAGAAGTCTGCCACAAGCAAAGGAAAGCTGCCAGGCAGGCAATTATATAGCCCAAGACACAGGTGTGGCTAGTCACTGCTTCTTGAACTTAATCAAGGAAGCCTCCCTTTGCTCAACTCTCTTGAGTCTCTGCCTTGTTTGTGGGCTGATTGGCACAGGCTCCAAACCATCTTCAGAATCGGATCCCTGTTGCCCTAAAGGAGCAGGCAGAGGAACGTCCGAGCCTGCTTGGTCCCTGGCAGCAGGGGGAGCTCTTGATCTGCAGGACTCATCTCCAGCCAGAGCCACAGGGACCAACAGCTGCTGCTTGTCATCTCCACTCTGAGCAACAAGGACCAACAGCTGCTGCTTGTCAGCAGCAGCTCTGATAGGGGCTTCAGTTATCACAGTAGGTGGTCAGGAGAGGGTAGCTGAAAAGGAAGACACAGAGAGGATAGGGAACAGAGTGGAAGTTAGGCAGTTATGTTTGTGTATTTGTCCCCAACTGTTTCCTACTCCACTTCACCTTCCTACTACTTTCTGCACTAGTCAGACTTCATCTGGACTACTGTGTCCTGGGTCCCTTATTATAAGAAGGATATAAACAAGATGGAGCAGATTCAAAGAAGGGCAACAAAGCAGTGGTGGGGGAGGGAGGGAGGGAGGGGGGAGGGAGGGAGGGGGGAGGGGGGAGGGGTGGGCCACTGTGCATGGAGTGTGGCTGTGGTGTGTGGGGGCATGGCCAGGGAGTGCTGGGGTGTGGCTGTGGGCTGGGATGCCCCAAAAACATTGCCGCCCAGGGTGAATCACCCACCCCACCCCCATGTCCCTACGTGACTGCAACAAGGATGATAACATGAGGAAATGTTGAGGAGTTGGGCATGTTCAGCCTGGTGAAGAGAAGACTGAAGGGTGGCATGATTACAGTCTTAAAATACTTAAAGGACTACCACAGAGATGAGAGTGCAGGTTTGTTCTCTATTGTCCCAGAGAGTAGAACCAGGTCTAATGGTTTTGATTACAAGTGGATAGATTTCATATGAATATTGTAAAAAAAAAAAATGTTTGACAGTAAAAGCAGTTCAGCAATGGAACCAATTGCCTAGAGTGGTGGTAGGATCTTCTCTGGATGTTTTCAAAAAGGCTGGGCAGCTATCTGCTGGAGATGCTCTAGCAGGACTTCCTGGATTGAGGGGGAAGGTTGGACTTGGTAGCCTATGAGGACCTTTCCTGATCTTATGAGTCTATGATTCTAGTAGGTGACCCTCCATATCCATGGATTCAACCAACAGTGGCTTGAAAATATTTTTTAAAAAAAATCCAAAAAGCAAACTTTGATTTTGACATTTTATATAAGAGATACCACCTTACTACACCATTGTATATAATGGGACTTGAATATCTACAAATTTTGGTATCCATGGGGGTTCCAGGAACCACACCCTAGTGGATACCAATGGCCCATTGTATTCTTTTGTCCTTTGAGCAAAATTAAGAAAAGGTGGGGGCAAAAAAAAGACACAGAGATTTAGACATCTTTCTGTCTGGATACGCATTCTACTGCTTTTACTTCAAAAGCTATTTTTAAATGTTCCCAAAGATAGAAATGAGAGCTGACAATAAAAATCAGCAGTGAAATCCAAGATTTTAATGTAGACAGGACTAGGAACCAGTCTGTCTAGAACTTGTTCAGGAAGTCTGTCAGCTCTTTTTTTGACTTGACACATTTGGGGTGGTAGTTATCACTGAAATGTTATGGTTTTGGAATGTGCAGCTTTAATTTTTGGAAAAAAAAGACTGACCTGATTAGAGTTTTGTTCTGATTTTTTTTATTTATTAAGATTATTGTTTTAAAAATAGAACTGAATAGTCAAATGTTTGACAAATCGTTTGAGACAGAGATACAATTGCAGACGCACAGAAAGAAAAGAGAATGAACACGTTGTATTCAGTTTTAACTGACATTATAAGCTTCCTTGGTGACCATATTGAGAGAAAGGCAGGATACAAATAAAATAAAATATAATGGCAGGCATGTAAGAACACCTCATTTCTTTCTGAACCTTGCCCAGAAAAGCTTTGGTAGGTAGAATTCCTGTTGCTTCCCTTTGCTTCTGTCCAATCTGAAATCCGTGGGCCTACACACATACATGTGTGCACATGTACATACACGCACACATTAGATCATTTTAAAATATATTCCCCTTGATTCCAGACAGTGAGTAGTACCTGCTGAGGGAGATTTTTAAAAATGTATTGAGCTTAGAAAATCCTTCTGGAATCCCTACTCAAATGCATATACCTAGTTCTGACATCTGTGGTTAAATATTTAAACATATTTGTTCTCCTTGTTTAACATTTATCAGGTCACTTGCCAAATACAAGTGTGGTTACCAAATGTAATTGTCACAAGGCCTTCCCAGATCTGTCAGTTTAAGCTATAGAGAATATCAGCAATGACATCTGTAACTGCAGAAATTCACTTGCCAGCCCGTAGAATCACAATTAGCTGTAAATGCTCCTAAAGTATCGTTTTAGAGTTGAGGTCTTCAAATTCCACCAGTGCCCTGAATGGAGAATCATAAAGTTTGTTTCTTCTCATCTAATACACAGGTTTCTTAGTTTAGAAGAAGCTTAAAATTCCAAAAATGGAACTAATATTGAAAGAGGGTGGGAGAGGACAGCCATATGTACTGTTTTATTGGGAAGAGTCCTCTCTTTGAAGGACTGTCGAAGGACAGGCTGTTGAAGCTGTGGTCTATTTCCAGGACCATCCTGTCCAAGCCCAAGTTAGATAAAAAGTCATAAGAACAAAGACCAAGAGTTTTGAGGTTGGGCATCCTGCTTTTGGAGTCAGTGGAGAGCAGATATAGCATGCGTATATTCTTCTTGGGTTCCACGTGGCCAATTATAAATAAATACTACCAACACAATCACAAAAATGTGTACTATTTACTTAAGTCCATTTAAAAAAAAAATCCAACAATACAACAGATGCTGAGTTGAATGCATATTCATTGTTTCAAAGCTCCATGCATCCAGGACTTGATTGTAAGACTCTACTACTTATGACTTTCAACAGTATTGCAACTTTGGCTGCAAAATAAGCCCTAACTAAAATGATACAATTAATACTAGAAGTCCATCCCACCTTTCTCTTGTATCCCCTGTAATTTTGTAGTCAGACATTTCACATTCTAAAACCTGAACACATGCAGTTATGCAGGAACCTATTTTTAATTAGAGCCAGTGTGGTACAGTGGTTTGACCATTGGACTATGACCCTTGAGGAAAGAGTTTGAATCTTTGCTTGGTCATGGAAACCCACTGGCTAACCATGGGCAAGGCATATTCTCCATGGAAGACAAAGGCAACCCCCCTCTGAATAAATCTTGACAGGAAAAACTCCTGATAGGGTTGCCTTAGGCACTCCATAAGTCAAACTAAATGGCCATAGCGGTAAAAGCGGTGAAAGAGGAGTCCTGCAGGATGGGAGAAGGGCAATCTGGTATAATTCTACCTGGGCAGAATTTTATACCACATTTCCTGATTCAAGATCTCACTCGTGGTTTGAAAGAAGTTGTATTGAGACATTTCAGTACTGCTTCTGTTTTCAGTAAAATGAGGTTTACCATCTATTTCTTTTTTTCATGTGTGTTTTGTAGATTTATCAAGTTCACTTTCCTTCTTCCTCTTCCTCCCTTCCCTTATCCCATTTTCAGTTCTATTTTTGAATGAAGTGTGTTCTTCTACTGCCAGTTGCCCATGTTTCTGAATTCTGCTGGAGTTCAATTTTCCCCGATAGAGTGTATCTTCTATTTGATTCCTTTCTGTGTAAGTCACAGCAATGTCCGTCTCTGTCCTTAAAACTGATATGAACCTGGGGGAAAAGAAGTAAATGAAACAATATGAAACCACATATACACACACATAAACACAAAAACCTTTCCAATATAAATTCAAATCCAAACAACCCCAGAGGACAGTATCACCTTTACCTGAAACAGAGGAACTCATGGAAGTTCTGAGTAAAGAAAAAAATGAACTTATCTTTCAAAAACCAATCTGAGTGTTTGTTTGTTTATCATTTTTATACAAAACATAAATTTAAGTTCTTTAAAACAATTTTTCCATCAAAGTTCAATATTTACATATGTAGATTTACTGTATTTTCTTAATCTTCCAACATTTCCACCTAAAATCTGAGTATTTTCTTAGCTATTATCATTTATCAACGTATTTCTACAATTGTATTTAAGTATCTAAGTATCATTTGCTCCAGATTCTTAACTTCTAAGTAGTCTATCTAGTAACTTTAGTGTATATTATCTTAAGACCCTTCAAAATCTAATAAAGTACTTTCCCCATACTATAACATTCTAAAAATGTTCTATATATATCAGTCATTGTACAGGAGGTAATTATCTATTGGAGCCCACTCATTTTTTTATATTTTCTTCCGTTTGATTTCTCATTTTTTGTGATAGTACATCTGCTATTTTCATCTCCAGTAAGGTTTGTAACCATTGCTCTGTTTTAGGGACATCTTTGTTTTTCCACAATTTTGCAAATTCTATTCTTGCAGCTGTTATCATGTAAAGTAAAATTCTCCAATATTTCTTATTTGTCTGGTTATCTAATTCATCTAGTATATTTAATAAATAAATTTCTGGGGTCATGGTGAATTGAATACGAAAGATTTTTTTCTATATTTTTATTATGTATGATATATATATATATATATATAGTATATTTTAAACATAAAATCAATCTGAGTGTTAAGGATGCTTAAGAAAGAAACTTTTTTTGTAGACTTTAGCCTGTGAAGTACAACACTAGATTTTCTTTCCAATTTTCTGTAATTGATATAATGTTTATGTAAGTGAACCTAAGTCATATTTTCTGGGTTAATATGCAAATTGAAATACAGTTAGCTTTTTGGATTTTGCATTTCTTTGAATTTTTGTGCATACAAAATTTGTAAGTTAAGAAACACTGTGGATATTGGGGAAACCTATATACAAAAATGTGCATATTTGAGGGAACTAAGTATAAAAATGCCTATTGATTAAACTCTGCCCCAGATATTTATGTTAGGAAAAATGTGGATTCGAAGGGTGGGATTTTGGGGATGGAAGAAAGAAAGAAATGTGGAAATTGCTATTTCCATTGTGGAAACTGGTTGGACTTATAACTGAATATACAGGAAACTGACATGAACCAAAGAAAAAAGAAAAATAGGTGGATTGGTCTATCCTCAAGCATAGATACCCAATTTTAAGAATGGCTATCATAAGAAGTAGAGGCAAAAAGAACCTGGGCTGGATTGCCTATCCCAGTTTCAACATGAGAGAAGAGAAATGTCAGGGCATTAGAGATGGAAAATGTGTCAGTTTTGCTTTCTTTTCACATTCACCTTAACTTGTTCCCAACCCTCAAAATGAAGAATTCATTTACTCTTTAAAAATAAATTGAAACAAAATTGATGGTCATCCCTACTGAGTACCCCAGAATTAAATAAAGTTTATTTTATTCTACATTGTTTGAGACTTTTCAGGTAGTTCTTTTGAAGGGTGAGGATGAGCCATATCATACTAGTTTTAGCATATTTTCATATATCACGTTTTATCATAGTAGTTAAGAGAGCACTAACAGATCATCAGGTGATTTTAACAGTGTCCATAGCCCCTTGCTGGACTCCAAGCACAAAGCCACAAATTGTGTTAGGAACTATAGCCATGTTCAGGGATTCATTTCTCTGCATGGGTAGAAGGAGCTACATTCAAGTGAATATAGTTTATAGAGCTTCACTGATCAGAAGCCCTGGGCTTCCAGTCCCATCAAATTCCATAAACACATTCAGCCATATGTAGTTACTGCTCCTTTTCAGATCTTCCCTTGCAACATAGGAAGCATCCATCACTAGCTCCTTCTACTCACATACAGAGAAAAAAATGGAAAAGACTCATATTTTCAATATATTTAATTTTCCATTTAGTTCTTAAATATTCAAGAATGTAAGTGGCATGTTTCTTCTGTACACCAGAGATTAGTGCTAACAAAACATGGCACAAGTTTTCACTGGGTGCTCATTTCCTGGTGACTGCAAGGGAGAGAATGCTGCTTAGTATGAAGGTTTCATTTTTATTCCTGAAACATTAAGAGTGATAATGAGTAAAGTGATCTGCCATGCTCTAGATCAAGGCTGAGCATTGTGTGGCCTTCAATATGTTAGTGAGCTATAATGTCCAGCATTCCCCATCACTAGTTATGCTGACTAGGACTGTTGGGAGTTACAGTCCAACAACATCTGGAAAACCACACAATTTCAATTCCTGATCTAAGACTAAAGATAGACGGAGTACCACTTCAACATAAGGTGAGAACAGATAATATCTGTCCTGTACATGCAGTGGAGAGTACAGAGTACCCTTTTTCTGCACCTACCCAGAGGCCCTGCTTCCCCAGAAACCCGCAGATCATCTATTCCCCTCCTACTGGAAGTCCCTGCAAAATGACATAAAGGACATGAAGAAAGAGGGCCTCTAAAAGTCAAGGCACTCAGTTTGTAGGATGAAACCCAATCTGAGAGTCTCCCCCAACCCCAGCATTATGTTATTGGTGCCAGATGGAGGCCTTTTTTATTTTTCTGGGCTATCTAAGAACTGTTTGGAGGGTTAATGTATCTTAGCATTATTTTCTCTTGTTCCTGATTTTATCTCATTTTTATATGACTTTGTCAGTTTTAAATAGGGATGGGCCAACCAAATCCTTGAATCCTCAGGAAGGATATCTTAGCATTATTTTCTCTTGTTCCTGATTTTATCTCATTTTTATATGACTTTGTCAGTTTTAAATAGGGATGGGCCAACCAAATCCTTGAATCCTCAGGAAGGATTCGAGATTCGCGAATCCGAATCCCTGTGCAAAAATAGGTGAACCGAATCTTTCAAATCCACCAACCAAAAAATAGTTTTTTAAAAAAAGAAGTTCTGTTTAAAAAAAGTTTTTAAATTTTTTTAAAAAAACAGTTGCTTTTTAAACCCTTTAAAAAAATAAAAAAGGAGTCAAAAGATTTGAGATTCATGGATTCCCAGAACCTTCCAGGGTTTCAGATCTGGATTCAGAAAATTCTGGATTCATCCCATCCCTAGTTTTAAATTTACTTAATTTTCTACCTAATTTTACTTAATTTTATTGTTTCTGTTGTATTTGTATTATGTCATGTTATGTCATATGGTACACTTCCCAGAGAGTTCTGATTAGTGGGCAGTCTAAAAGTCCAATAAGTATATAGGCAACATGTTCTAATAAGGTATATATGTCATCAAGATCTCAGGGGGGAAAGAAAACAGCTGACAGTGTGACCTGAACCTTCATATATTTGGTAATACGTATGAGAATCTTATTCAACTTTGATGTTCCCATTTGAACATCCTAGAAAGAAAGAGGAAGGTGAGCTTTCATTCTGCAGCACAGATGCAGGATAGATGGAAGCATGGGCATTGTCCCTTTGGCCAAGAATGTTTCCTCATCGAATCATTACCTAAAGTTTTATACATACTTCATTCTAGCAAAACTTCCCATATAAGTAATGATTGGCTTTCTTCAGAAGGTCATCCCCTGAAGGGCAACTGGAGTGTAGCTGTTTCTATTACACAGTATATCTGTCATTATATCTCTCATCTGATCTTCTTGAAGCAGTGACATTTTCCACACCAGTCACTTCCATAGTTTTTCTGATTCACAGTGCTATTGTAAAGCCTCAGGTGTTCTGAACACAAAAGAAGCAAAGCCTTAATTTTACAAATCTGGCAGTTTATAAGTTACTTTTGGTGGGTAAAGAAGTAAGTCTGCGAAGCTGAACATGCACCACTATTCTGGGAAAGTTAGAGCAACTCACTTTTCTTCTGCAGGCATGTGACTGTTCACATCAAATACGTTGCTACTGATTGGAAGTTGACTTCCACTTGCTTCAGAGATCATATTCGTTCATGTAGTGATTTGACAAGAAGAGAGAGACAGTCCTTACAAGTACTCAGATGCTGTAGGAATTGGGGACATATCAGGACAGCAGTGCCTTCGGGGGGAAAACTGTAAATGTAGAAGTAGAGTCAGAAAGGGCCACAAAAACCAATCAGTGTAACCTGTTAGAAGATTAGGGGCAGGACAGGATAACTTTTCCAATATTTGGTGAATTTATTATGTAGCAAAATTAAAACAGTGTCACATTCTGCATTATTGCAATCTAAGGCATTACTTTGCTTTTAAATGCTGTTGCTGTTATTTTCTGCAGTTAAGACTAACACTGAATATCCATCTGAATATCTTTGTAAATTTGCTCTATCTGGCTTGACCTTCAAGCCACCTCAGGTTCCATTTGATATCAATGCCAATTAGTGTAGTTGCCAATTAAATAATATTTGCCAATTAAACTGTATCAATTTGTGGGGGGGGGTGCAAGGCCATAACAAGACATTGAAATAGGTAAACTGTTTCCATACTTTGACTCAGTCATTAATCAGAGTGGAGACTGCAGTCAAGAACTCAAATGAAGACTAGGAAGAGCAGACATAAAGGATGTAGACAAGGTCATGGTATTTAAAGATATCTCATTGAGTACCAACAATAGCCCATACCATCATATTTCCAATTTCTGTGAATGATTGTTAAAGCTAGATAGTGAAGAAGACTGATAGAAAGAAAATCAACTCATTTGAAATGTGGTTCTGAGGAAGAGTTTGTAGAACTCTTCCTCAGAACCACATTTCAAATGAGTTGATTTTCTTTCTATCAGTCTTCTTCACTATCTAGCTTTAACAAGTTGAAGTCAACTTAGTGGAAGTTATTAACAAATTTCACCAGAAATTAATGATACCATGCTGCCTGAAGAAAGCAAATCTATGTTCTGTTAAAGTTTGTGTACTGAACCATATTTAACTGGAAGCAATTGCCATGGAGTTCAATTTTGTACTCCCATCAGGTTTCCCTTAGATTTTAAGGAAATTTGGTACTGGATGAATATGGACATAATGGCCTTTTTGACCCATTGCTAACTATGCTAAATATGCCAGCTTGATCTGAACCTGAGAAGATATTCCCTCTTGGCCAAGAGTAATGGTGTGTGTTTGTGTATGTGTATATGTGTGTGTGTGTGTGTGTGTGTGACTCCTTCCTAACTTGATCCAAGGCCCAATCTCAGCTCCACATTTATAGATCTGGAAACAAGGGTGGACTGATACTTCAGTCACTCCCAACAGAGGATCCTCTAACTCCAAGGAGAAGTATGGGAGAGTGAGTGTGGGCTGATGAGGGGAGGAGGGGGAAAGGAAGAGGAAAGGAAAATCACCTTCTGCCAACTTCCTGCTGCCAGTGCTTCTTAAGATCTCGTCCATCCAAAGCAGCCTTCATTCCTTTCATATATGAAATTAACTACGCCAGCTGACTTCATGACCACACCAGTTGATTCACTGTAAACAGTTTCCAATAGTCAGTAGATAAATTTACAATTTACACCCCATGCATTATTCACAAGCTAAATGCACTGATCACTTGACATCCTGAAACTGCCACCATCCGTCACTATGCAGAAGTGATCTGCCACACGATGACTCATTCAGTGTTATCATGGCCTCTAAAGCGATCACTGCAAAGCAGAAGGCAACTTCCATTCTGACCTCCCATCTAGGAACAGATGCCAGCAGCTGAATGTATCAATTCCCACTGTTATGTTAATCTGTAAAATGAAGCAAATGTGTACCAAGTTATTTTCAATCAAAGTAAAATCTGAGTGGACAAAAGCAAGGGAGGCAATTACTTTAAATGTAAGGATCATATACACTCTTATTAATTCCAGGAGCATTTCCAAGAAAATCTGGATGGATGCAAATCATTCTTGATATTTTCTGGTTTATAAATACAAGCACCAGAGGTGGACTGTTGTGAAGAAAACAAACGAACAATACAGGCACACTGCAGCTAGCAAAGAGTTGGACAAAGCAGGTCCTTTTAACAAAATCTTTTTACACCCTCCCAGCCCCCTTCTTTCTTCCTTGACCTTCTTCTAGCTGGAAGAAGTTGGTTTGGTTTGGTTTGTTCTTTGTTTTTCATAGTATTGGTATTGCAAGGTGAAAAGTAGTTGGATAAATACACTGAGTGCAGCAGGAATGGAGAAACGTAAACTTTTGGTGTCAGGTTTAAGTAGTGTTTACTTCAGTAAACAATGCAATAGAAATCTGATACGGGAAACAATAGAATTCTACTCTAGCTAATCCTATTGTAGCCTTGCATGCCTGCCTAGAACAGTAAAGGTAAATGGCAGCTGTCTTACTGAGCACTTGTAAACAGCAAAACAGGGAGAAAATATGAGACAAGATAAGCCTCTCTCACCAGCTTTCCTGAGCAGGTTATAAAAACATCGATTTATAAATATAGCCACCAAAACAGAAATCACAAGTAAAGCAGAGGCTGGTAGGGGGAAAAAAGTAATTGCTGTGTGAATTTTGGAAGAAGCCTTCAGATGGTCTCTAGAAAGTTTGAAACAGTTTTATTTATTTACTGAAAGCTTGCCTGACCTAGCTGTTTCATTTCACATGTACATATTGTTAATTTTGGATAAAGTGTTTGCTTAAACATATAGAACTGCCCCTCTATTTTTTTTTTATTTTTTTTATTTTTTTTGGGCTCTAGGAACCTGTTCCTCTCCTTCTTCTATTATTCTAATCAGACTATTTCTGCTTCCAATGCCAAATTTTCTGTTAAAGGAAAAACGCACAGGAATACATCTACTTCATTAACTGTGGTGCACCTATATAATTGGCTGCTCAGAGTATTTAAAAAGAGCTGGGTTGAAATTTCTCAAAAGATATTCTCCTGATATTGTTTTCCCTTAACCCTCTGGGGGGAAATGGTAAATTTGCGGATTTTTTTTCTTTGAGTTTCTTCAATAGTTATGTGATATATATGGCAGTATGTTTCCTCTTTCAACTCAGAATCATGCAAGCTCCTAAGAAGGCAGCAAAATGGAGACCAGCTTCACATTAGAGTTCTTGCTGCCGCCACGTGCAATCACAGACCAAAAGAAAAAAACCAAGTAGGGGGAGAAATTGTACTACTTCTGCTGATGGTGATTCCTGCCCCCTTTTTCTCAGAAACTGTTGGTGAATTTCTCCTTCTCCTAGGAGCTTTCCAATTTTTCACTCACACTCAGGTACTATCTTTCAAGAAAGTATCTATCTATCTATCTATCTATCTATCTATCTATCTATCTATCTAGGAGAAGGTACCTTGTCATATGGTGGCTCAGTGGTTAAATGCTGGTACTGCAGCCACAAGGTTGTATTTTCCTAAGGCCATTTCTGCACTACACTGTTATAGTGTGATTATTCCACTTCCAGCATCCTGTGGAATTCTGGGGTTTGTAGTTTACTGCAGCCAAAGAGCTCTCTGGCTGAGAATTCTAAATGCCCCTCTCTAAACTGCTAGTCTCAGGATTCCATATGATGATGAAAGTGGAATAATAGCACTATAACAGTATAATTTGGTAATGGCCTAAGGGAAGCCACCATGATCAAGCCAGAAGAAAATTGATGACTCCAGTGATTGTGGCCCTACCCCAATGGAAGAAGAAATCCCGTGTTGTCATCCGACCCATCCTGTCCATCCAGCACAACTTAAAATCAAATTTCCTGAAAGGTATAGACAACTTTGAGATCAGGGGAGATCTTGTCTGAGCCAAATTTCCATCTTGGGATGATAACAATAGCAATAGCAACAGCATGTGCATTTCTGTACCACTTATCAGCTGAGCAGTTTATAATATGTTTAGCTAATTGCCCCCAACTCACCTACCTCGCTCATGCCAAGCTATGCCACTGGCACTGCCCTTTCCTAGTCAACCAAATCAGCCAAAGAGATTGTTCTAAAATCAACCAAGCCACATGTACTGTATTAGGATTAGCATATAAAGCCCTACATCTGAAGAGCAATCAGGTGCATGAGTTTTATCTGGCCCACAGAGTTCCCCATCTAGCTTGTGAAACTACTCATTTGAGAAAAACAAGAAGGGAAATGAACTTCCAGGAATCCCCACCATTATAGCCAATCACTGATCAGAGATGACAATAGGGATTCCTCTCACTGGTACACCCTGCAAGTGAGTGAGGCTTGAGTGGAGTGGCAGTCTAGGGATGGGGAACTTCTCTCATCTAGACTGGAATCCCATGCAGAGAGAGGCAAATATAGTGAGACCAGATTTTAGGAATTGCTCCAATTACAGCCATTTGTACACAGTGTTGAAATTAAAAAACCCACAGGGCTACTATTTACTCAACTGAAGGGGGCTGAGTAAATGAACATTAGACCTTATATATAGTTTACATCTGAGAAGTAGGTCTGCCACCCATTTGTAGTTAAAAGTGTGTTCACGTGGGATAATTGATGCCAAATCCCAGGCAATTTGCACCTCATTAATGAGTTACAAATTAACACCTCATTAATGGGGTTGAAATCAACACCTCATAAATGAGGTGAAAAGTAACAGCTCATTAATGAGGTAAAATTAATCCTGGCTACCCACCACATTAAAATACCTGAGTCTCATTTTCAGTGTGCCTGGATCATAGAGGTGAAGTACAAAAGTAAAATCTTTGGGTTTTTTTGTCTTGGTAAATGCTCCCCATGACAGCATCTAAAACATGTGGAAAACTACTGTTCATCTATTATTATTATTTTAATTTAACAGGAGAGATGTTTAGCAGCTTGAAAAAACCAAGTGGCTTCTATCCAGGTGTCATGCAGAACACAACGAAAGGTATAAACTCAGCATTCTGAGACTTTCATTACTTTTGGGGGAAAAGATTGTTGTTGTTGTGTGCCTTCAAGACTTTTCTGACATATGGCGACTCTAAAGCCATTTCCACACTGCCCTGTTATAGCGCTATTATTCCACTTTCAACATCCTATGGAATCCTGGGGTCTACAGTTTAGGGAGGGGCCTCAACAGGTTTTCCTGCCAAGATCTATTCAGGAGGGATACCTTTGGTAGAGCGTGACTTGCCCAAGGTCCGTTAGCTGGTTTCCATGGCTGAGAAGGAATTTGAGCTCCTGGTCTTCAGTGTTGCAGTCCAGCACTCAAATCACTACACTACACTGTACTTTCTGTCTGGAAAAAAATGGGTGGGCTTAAATATAGCAATTAATTGTTTTTGTTTCTTGTGTTTCTGACATTGTCCTTCTTGGCAAATCATCATGATGGAGAACTGAATTTAGAGACAGAAGATAAAAAGTCATATATATACTGTAGACAAATTTGAAATAATGGTAATAGCAACAACGAGCTGATAAAGAAAGTTGGGAAAGCTGAGATAGATAGTGCCCAAAGTATATCCATGATGTAGAGTGGTGTGGGAATTGTGGCCATCCAGATGTTGTTGTTCTTGTTTCTTCAAGTCTTTCCTAACTTATTGCAACCTGATCTTAGGACTTTCTTCATAAAATTTATCCAGAAAAAGTTTACCATTACCTTTCTATGTGGCTGGGGGAGTTGACTTTCCCATGAGCATCCAGTAGTTTTTGTCACTGAGCAGAATTCAAATCCAAGTCTCCCAGAATTCTAATCTAACACTCAAACCACTACACCATGCTGATTCAGTAGCCCTTTAGCCAGTGACAAGAGATAATGGAAGGTCCAGCCACATCTAGAAGGCCACAGTTACCCACCCCTGAAATAGATAGGCCAGTAACCTCGTTCAGTATAAGATAATTTTCAATATTACTTATCGACCTTCCTCTATGTCATTAGCAGCTAATGACTGTTCTTCAATTTAGGTTTGTTTTTTCCATTGCCTCTAAATTGATCTCCATTCATAAAATGGAGGATTCACATCTCAGTTCCTCCCTTCTTCAGTGAAGCAAATATTGTTGCCTCCTTCTGCCTTGTGTGACCCAGTTAATTGTATGAGTTATCTCAAGCTGTTTGTCCTAGAAGCGTCTTTCTCCCTGGCACAGTTGCAATCTGCTTGTACCTCAACTAAATGATATTTTAGTTCTTGTCAACCATACTTTTTTTGCAGGAAAAGATGTATCCCAACTGAGATGGTTTTTCGATGGATGGAAAATTTTAATTTTAAAGTTTACATCTGTCTCTACTTGGGGCAAGTGTAATAAAAACACAGCTGGTTTGCTTGATCAAAGGTAGGGCTGTTTCAACTAAATTAAAACAAACAGATTCACTGTCCCATAGTCTGCAATTATAAGCACAATTAATGTGGTGTTTGGTGTAATGGAGAGTAGAGTCCAACCAAATGGGGCTTTAAAACAGTTACGACTCACATGCCTGGATTTCTCTTCTCATTTGTTAATGTTGTGCCGGCCATTAAGCAATAACGAAAATGATGGAGGTAAAATGTGAGTCTACTTCTTATATTAGATGCTTTTTAGACAGACAGAAAGAAAAAGAAAAGAAAAGAAATCTGATACTTGCAGTCTCAGGGCCTAATTATACAACCATTAGAAATGGAGCATGCTGTTAAATCCTCTTTCTTCTTACCAAATTGAAGGTATGGGAGGCATGAACTTCACACAAAATGCAGTGAGTGTGGAGGGGAGGCTGATATTCCGTCTATAGGTACCACATTTCCCTAACAGATGGTATTCTTTTGCTGTCTTTGACATACATATATCTAGATTCCAGATGATGCATGTTGACATGGCTATGTGAATGAAGATATGTGGGAACACCAGGCAAATCAACCAAGCAAGAGAATTTCACAAATGGGGAGGCCCTAGGGTTTAGAATGTTACTTTTTTTAAAAAAAGTTCATTCCATTACTCATTATGGCCATTTCCACACAGGCTTAAAGGAAAGGTGCAGAGCGTCCTCCAGGGAGGACGTCTGCACCTGGGAGTGGACTGGGTCGGACCTACTTAGTGTAGTTCCACACCTCAGCCTGCTCCAGAATGACCCGAAGTGGTTGTCCAGTGTGCTTTTGAAAGACTTCTTGAAACAGGTATTTCAAAAGCACAGAGTGCGCCACTCCATGCCCGTGCTCCGGTGCAGATTTGCAGGCTAGCACCAGTGCGAGCCTGCAATCTGCCGGGGGCAGGCTGTAGGCTGGCGAGCTTCTGTGGTTGGTGAAGAGCCTCGATCAACTGGAAGCCACCATTTTCATCCCTGGAGCAGTGTGGAGCAGCGGCCACGCACTGCTCCGGACCATCCTGGACCCAAGCGTGGAGCCAAGAAGTCCTGTAAGTACTAGCACAGGGCAATTCCCTCGCCCCGTGCAGAAATGGCCTATGGTATATAAATTGAATTTAATCTAATCTAAATCTATTCTAAACTAATTAATCTAATTAAATTAATATAAAATTAATATAATATATAATATTTAATATAAAATTTAAATATTTATATCCTTTCACAAAGACTTCAGGATGGCATACCAATGACATACATTTTTAAAAATTTTAAAAGATATAGAATAATAAATAAAAGTGATCTAAGCAGACTAATAACATACTGAACAAATTAATAAACTAAAACAGGAGAAAAGCTTAAAATCATGGATGTGTACACTTGAGGAAAAAATCAACTAAGCCCCAGAGGTTTTAAGAAAATGCTGTGTTTTACCTTGGTGGTGGAATGAAGCCAATGCTGGCAACCAGTTAGGCCTTGAAAGGGAGGGCATTCTACAAATTAGGTGCCATGAGAGAGAACGCCCTCCATGTCTGTTACTCCAAAGGTTGGAGTACCTTGAGGTCCTCCAGCAGTGCCAGCATCTCCTTAGGAAGATGTGGAATCATAGTTCAAAGGATGCCTACGAGAAGGGGGTAACCAGAGGACTTTTCCCACCTGTGTATACCAGTACTAACTGTAGGACACAATTTCAGAGTCTTTATTGGGGGAATAGACACACACACACAAGCAATCAAGCAGTTTCACAAACCACAGAAAGCTAACAAGTGTAAAGGAGAGAAAAGTTGGATAGTGAGAGTTTGGGGGTAAAGGGGGTAATAATTACCCTTCCAGAAGCAGAGGATCGAAGTGAAATGGCTCAAACACAAGAGTCTCAGAGTAGCCCAGTGCACGAAAATCAGGAAGCTGATGGACAAAATGACACGCTTACGAGTGCACAAGGTGCTACAAATTGTCGGGCTTGGAGCCAGGGTTTAAATACCCCTTTTCTGCTCTGAAGGGGAATGTATAATTGCTCTCTGGCAGAGAAAATAAATGGTTTTAACTTCAGGTGACAAAAAACTGTTGGAAGCCATGATAGTATCCTAATATCTGGCCAGGTGAGGGGACAAAGGAGAGTTTTTGCAGGAAGAGATTACAGGTTGATGGCCATTGGTTGCTCTATTTGAGGCAGTTTCATTTTCCATTGTACTTGAAGGTTGAATAATTGAAAGAATTATCACAAGCCCATCAGTGCCAAGGCTTTTTAACTGATCCTTCTGAACTTACAGCCTGACCATGCTGAAGTCATCCATCTTAGCAGGAAGCTCCCAGACAGAGTCTTCCACATGGCATTCTGGCATAAGTTAAAGATTTATATTTATTTTGTGCCAATTAAACAATATTTATCACCACTTATGCTGTATCACAGATTGGGGGTGTACAGCATGATAACATGTCTTTCCATAACATATTTCCTCTATAAATGGGACCAGAGGAGATCTTCAGGCAGACTTCAGTTCTCCAGTAGACATATATAACAAATGGCAGCACTTCAAGTATTAGAGTTCAAAGTCACTTAGCGCATTGAGTATCATTACCAGCAAGCTGAACTCATTCTAGAAGCATTTGAAAAGTAATCAGTTGCTCTTATTTGCTGCAGTGTTGAAAAACAAGATTCCTTGTTGTGCAACTCTTTCTATTATTTTCTGTCCAGTGGCGTGTGAGGAAAGGTTGGACATGACCTCTGGTCTAATAAAATACATATAATGTACATTGTGGATTGCACCTGGGGATGACAGTGCATGAAGTAATCCCATGTAACTCTAGCTGAGTCATTGTGATATGTAACCGGGGCAAAGGTTGCATTAGACATGGGAAATGCAAAGTTGGCTGGATGTTGCATCAGCAAGGGTTGTATATAAGGAGCTGGGTTCCAGCCAACTGTCCTCTCAATCGCCTGATCGTGTTGGCCAGAGGCTATGCCCAGAAGACGCTATGCCAGCTGTGTGAAGAAGGAATGCTGAACTTCTGTTTGGAGGATCTGCGAATCCTGTAAATATGTACTTATTGTAACAGAAGATTAAATACCTTCAAGTTGGAAGATAACATTGCGTGGGTGAGTTTTTGTGGCTTCAGAGCATTGCTGCTAGTTTAAACTCTGCTGTGCACGCTTTTGAAGCTGTGTCAACATAGTCTGCTATATGTTGGTTTTTGATACACTTGACTCTGGTACAGCTTTTTGGCCAGAGCTCAGTGGTAGAAGGGAAGTGCTATCATGGTTCTGCATAGCTCCCATCATTCACCAGCCCTCCACATGGCGGAGCTTGGAGTGTGTGCAGGGAGGTGGGAGGGGGGCTACGGTATGAGGGGCATGGCCACTGTGCATGGGGGTGGGGCTGCAGTGTGTGGGGGCATGGCCAGGGCATGCAGGGGCATGGCTACCTCCTGGAATGCCCCCAAAAAATGACCACCTGGGCTGAATGCCACCCACTCTCATGTCCCTATGTGACTGTTTCTGCCACTTGCTTGAAAAAAAAATCCTCAGGATTGATAAAAGAATGGCACAAACCTAGAAAAAATCCAGTAAAATGCCTTAAAAGTAACTTTTGGAAGTGACTAGATGCTGTTATTTATTATCCCAACAAAATAACTTCACTCTTGTTCATTATATTGCTTTTGAAATGTTATTGTCTCATTGCACCCATAATTAAGTAATTACATTCCCCGGAATCACCTTTTACTTAACATAACAGTACAGATAATTGGCTAAGTAGCAAAGGCACTACGAAACCCTGTTAATAAATTGCGACAATGCATATGAGGACAACAGCAAAACTGCCCAATGTTAATCCATGCCTAATGCACAATGAGACTAAAGTGCAGGTAGCGCTGCTATTTGGTAACATAACAGCAGCACTGTACTGGATATGAATGTTATGAAACTGCCCAGTTCTAATTCCTGCATATGTAAGTCCACTTACAAAGATGTACCTTCCATGTAGGATTCTGGCCACTATCTGTAACTTTACTTCCAAGATGTGGGAGTCACAGCCCTAAGAAAGGGCCTTTTTCTTGTTAGAACACATCTCATGTCTGATATAGGTGATAGCTGAACCAAGAATCAGCCAACGGTCATAAGATGCAGCCGCTGTGGGGAGAGGTCCTCCATCATGCTGTTGGGAAAAAAGCATTTCTTCCAGCCATGACAAGTGACAGAAATTTCATCAAGAACTAGTTTTGTGCAAAACATTCTGACATAAGAAATAAGAGGGCAGCAGTCGTTCCTTAATGCAATAAGCTTCATTAGAAAAGGGAAAAATCTAGGGGAATAAAATGAACAAAACACAACAGTCATTTGTATAAATATATAAATGTCACGTTGGTATGGTTTAAAAACGAGATGGAAATGAATCTAATAAATTTGCTAGGGAGATATGGAAGGATGGAGCATTAACCATTCCTTAGTGTAATGATCATTAAGAAAGATGATTGTCTTTCACAGTTCAGAGAAAGGATACCCATTCAAATGCCAATTTCAATTATAAATCAAATCTCCCTCCTTAGGCTCCAGCATAACACAGTCAAAACATTAGTTGATTTGAGCACTTAAAGGTTTGTGAAACAAATGTCTGGAAGAAGGGAAGCTTAATCATATCAGTGCTACATTGCTTAACAATGCTTTTCATTTGCAGTCCATTAATAAAAAATATAAAATAGAGCAAGAAGGATTGTTTGACATGAATTCAAGAAAATTAAGAAAAAGTATCTGCCATGATTCAACAGCATAATTAAAAGCTGCAGAGGAAATTGTATTATAAGCTACCGAACTGTCCATTGATTATGATAGTGACTTCTTAATCACACCCAAAAGGCAAATCTGGCACCTCACTGCGTAAGCCAAACGCCAATCAAAATTACTGTACAGTCCACTCGCAAAACTAAAAGTGAGTGTGAAAGTCTACCTGCGTGAGTGGACAGTGTTGTCATGAGTGACTAAACAGTCTGAATACTACTTATCTGTTTTCTGCTTTGATCAAACCACATCTGGGATACTGTTTCTGGTTCTGGATGCCACCATTTAACAAGTTAGAATGTTTCTGGAGGAAGATAACCAAGATGATAAAAGGCCTAAGGAACAATTGAGAGAGTGGGTATGTACAGCATGGGGAAGAAGTAAAGGTCTCTTCCAACTCTATGGTTCTATGATTCTATGGTTTTAAGATCATATTATAAGGCACTTTGGGTCCCATTTTAAGGGAAAGGTGGAATAAGAAAGAAAGAAAGAAAGAAAGAAAGAAAGAAAGAAAGAAAGAAAGAAAATGTTTTTCCCTCATCCTTTCCCACCCCCAATTTCCTGTTTATTCTGCATAACGTTTATGTATCTCAACACATCACAGCGGTCAGCCAAGTGAGTCCAAGAAGGAAACAACCAAAATATGAAACTATATCAGAAACCATTATCCAGAGGCAGGATGATTCTGAAAAGAAGCTTCCACATTAGCTACTACAGTCAATAACTGTTGGATATTTAGCTGCCATAGCCAATAGCTGTTGAACATTTGACTCGATCCCCCATGATTTATCTATTCACTTTTAAATTCATTTATGATACTGGCGTTATCATATCTTGTAGCACTGAAATCCAGAAGCAGTGTTGTATAGTGGTTTGAGCTCTGAACTAGGATTCTAGGAGACCAGAGTTCAAATCTTTGCTTAGGTGCAAAAAACTACTAAGTGACCTTGGGCAAGTCACACTTCTCAGCTTTAGAAGAAAGCAATGGCATATCTTTTTTGAATAAGTCTTGTCAAAAAAACTCTATGATTGTCCTATCTCAGTCCTGCACAGCCGATAAATCAAGCAAACTGAATATTTCCCAGCTTGTTACTTACTTTCAGGCAGTAAGCAAAGAGTGATAAATAAAGTCCAACATAAACAAAGTCCAGCAGGGTTTCATGGCAAGGGAGTGTCCAAGGTCTATCCGAGCATTTGTCAAGGCATCCAGCAAGGTAGCAGGTTAGATAAGCTCTGACAACTCCTGGAGGGAAAGAATGCCAGCTAAATAGACCCAGAGCCTGGCACAGCTGTGCCTTGATTGATTGTTGGTGGTTATAAATTCTGAGAGAGTGATGCTGAGTCTCTCTTTGCTCCCCATGCTGTGTGAAGCTGGGTCTAGGTAAGTGTTCTTCTGTATCTGAAGAGGCACGACTCTCTGTTGGAACTGGCACTGCCCCCTGCTCTTTTTCTGGCACTGTAACCTCTCTCTGTACATGCCTTCTGTTTCAGACTCTGAGTCAGAGTCCATGCTCTGGGAGCAGGGCATGACAATGATAGGATCACCACACATTGGAGTTGACTTGAAGGCACTTAATAACAATATAAGCACTGAACTCCTCATATTAATTATACTCTAAGAGGATCAGATAATTTCAATAAATGGAAAGGGTATGTGAAGGGTATCATGGGATTCTAGAGAATATCATCGGGCACTTCCAGTCCTCCATGAATTCAGCCAATGTGTAAAGAAGGTCTGTATTCCTAGCAATGTATATGTGTAGATCAGCACATGAAGTAAAGAAGGTCTACCGGTATGTATACATGTCAATATGCATAGAGAGCCTTGTAACATGCTCTGAACACCTGAACAGTGGGGGCATAGCTGTCATGCAGCAAATGTTTTTCTATTGTATAAAGTCTTAAGATGCCATTGTATGTTCTTTCAACATATTCAGCCCTATTTACAATATAAGCAGATCTGATTGTAGGTCTTAGTCATTTCTTCTAGTTTTGTACATTCTGCTGAAGATGATTTGTGATTATGATCTCTTCCTCTTAAATGTGAAACATGAAATGGAAGTTTGGCTGATTTCCAAGGAAGTCTGGTTAACTCAATAGAAACTGAATGCTACCATTCTGGTTTGAAAAAGTTCCTTCAGCTTTAGCTCAAATGATCTCCTTTAATCGAAAGAGGAACAGTTTTCATTGTGTACCTTTGATATTTGAGTTGGCCTGACCTTTCCTTCCAAAAGGTATTTACACCACTGAAAAAGATGTGCTTCCAAGGAACAGATCAATAGAGCTCTCCTTTCTGAACTGAGTAGTTTCCTGTTGATAAAAATTCTCTGTTTCATGGTCTCTTACCATGGAAATATTTATCAGAAAAGTAGCTTTCCCCATTACTTTACTGTGAAACTTCATCATGCAAAGATGTTAAAAATCATACAAGAGAACAAAAGTGATGATGTTAGAGTCACAGGCGTACAGTTTGTCTCAAATGTTACTTCTATTTTAGTTAAGATGGCATTGATCCATGGCCTCCACTTTTGTAGCTCATATCCCCACATCAGTTCCCCAAGGCTTCCCAACTCCCTATTTGAGAAAATAACCTCATCTACCTCAAGACCCTAAAGCCCTATACTACCAAAAAATAACTGTTTTCTTCTGAAGTCCCTCTCAAAATGATGACAGGAAATGGTAATTCCTGTCACCATCTTGAGAGGGACTACAAAGGAAAATGGAGGTATTTTGGAGAGGAAAATGTTGACTAGGGGACTGGGTAGAAAATTGCCCTCCTGGTACCCACCCGGTTGCCCATCCCTGGCATAAATGCTGGTAACAATGAGGAAAAGGCCATTGACCCTGCTACCATGATGAGAGAAATGCAGTAGACAAATAAGCTGTCTCAGAAAAAGTGCAACCACTAGTGTTGTGCACCAACAAAAATCAAGGCTAAAGCCTAGTTTGAAGAATGTCAACAAAACTGAGATTTTTCACATCCCTAAACCCTAGGAAAAATTGGTAGAACTGTGCCTCCAAAAAAGGTAGGGGATTTTTAATTTATAATTTTCAAATCCAGACTACCCAGAAGGAAATTCAGATACATTACTGGTGAATTACTTATAATATTTGATAATGCTAGATGTTAGAAGTTTATGACTTTAAGATTAAGACTACACATCCGGGCAAGTACATCTGCTTTGTCTAAGTCATGAGCATTTTCTCCTCCCCTAACAGAGTTGCCTCCTTTCTCTGGTGACCTAAGCAACAGATGTCTCATTAGCACCTGAGCTATGCCAGCTTCTCTGAAGAGCTGCAGACTGATTAAACACATGCTCCATTTTTATCTCTTTATGAGTCATTACTTAAAGGTTTTATTACCAGATTGCTACACTTAATTATGTGTAGCCTTAATTAAATATGAACATTCTTAGACCTGACTTTTTATTTACACTCCAGCCCCCCCCCAATAAAAATGTTAAACCATTTGCTAACTTTTTTAAAAAATTGATTTGGCCCTATATCTGTCACATAAGCCTAACATGTACACGTTTAGCCAATGAGGTTCTGCCTGATATGAGGATAAAGATAGATGAATGAGATTTCCTTCACTCTGATTCATTTGCTCAATTATTTACCCATAATTTAGTCCTTTGGATATTAATCACTGACTAAATCCCCCCTTCATGAAAATTTTTCTGTGTGATGCTGCATGATGACTATTGTGAGTTTAATACTAAATGCAAGTCCCTCCCCCCCCTTGCAAAGAAACTTTAAAAAAGTGGGCTGGGCAGGGCTACTCTTAGGTGGATTTGTAATTGGTTGACTAACCAAACACAAAGAGTGCTCACCAATGGCTGCTTTTCATCCTGGAGAGAAGTGACTAGGGTCTGTCCCAGGCCCAGTGCTATTCAACATCTTCATCAATGACCTGGATGAGGGAGTGGAGGGCCTGCTGATCAAAGCTGCAGATGACACCAAATTGGGAGGGGTTGCTAATACGCCAGAAGACAAGATCAAATTTCAAAATGACCTTAACAGATTGGAGAGCTGGGCCAAAGCTAACAAAATGAATTTCAACAGAGGGAAATGTAAGGTCCTGCACTTAGGCAGAAAAAAATGGAATGCACAAATATAGGATGGGGGATGCGTGGCTGGATAGCAGTACATGTGAAAGGGATCTAGAAGTCCTGGTAGATCACAAGCTTAATATGAGTCAGCAGTATGATGCAGCAGCCAAGAAAGCAAAGGCAATTCTTGGTTGCATCAATAGGAGTATGGTGTCTAGATCAAGGAAGGTAATGGTACCACTCTATTCTGCATTGGTTAGGCCTCATTTGGAATACTGTGTCCAGTTCTGGGCACCTCAATTCAAGAAGGATATAGATAAGCTGGAATGTATCCAGAGGAGGGCAACCCAAATGGTGAAGAGCCTGGAAGCCATGCCCTATGAGGAATGGCTTTGGGAGCTGTTTAGTCTGCAGAAGACAAAGTTAAGAGGGGACATGATAGCCATGTGTAAACATTTGAAGGAATGTCATGTCAAAGAGGGAACGGGCTTGTTTTCCACTGTTCCAGAGATCAGGACAAGGAGCAGTGGATTCAAGCTGCAGGAAAGGAGATTCCACCTTAACCTCAGGAAGAACTTCCTGACAGTCAGAGCTGTCCAGCAATGGAATATGCTGCCTCAGAGTGTGGTGGAGTCTCCTTCTTTGGAGGTTTTTAAGCAGGGGCTGGATAGCCATCTGTTGGGAATGCTTTGATGTGTGTTCCTGCATAGCAGGGGGTTGGACTGGACAGCCCCTGTGGTCTCTTCCAACTCTATGATTCTATGATTCTTGCTCTCTGCCAACATTTGCATTGGGTGTGTAATTTTTTAAAAAAATTGTAGTCATGGATTTGCAAGATTGAAGCGCCATACATTTTTACATATTGGTAGGATGCCTATCTGCATGTAAAAAGTCAAGAACTGTGTTGCGTCATTGAAAGAAAATAGATACAGAAAAGAAAAACAGTGGACAGCAGAACTGTGAATTGCAGATTGATCTGGGCATGGCAGGCATCAATCAGAATATTTTGATATAGAATTTCCTAGAACTAGATTGACATCCCCATAGGAACATAGAGTTGCTAATTGATTAGGAAGAAAAAACTTTGTTTCATGTTTGTTCTCTAAAATGTGGAACTGTTTTTCTAGAAAATCTTCCACATGCTTAATTCCTTGCTAAGGCAATGCATTTAAGTGAGTTTGACTTAAGACTCTGTAGTTTGTTTGGCTTACTAGCTTGAGTGCTTTTTCTGTATTCCTGTTCTTACTATGGCACAGTTGCATGGCTAGATTATGTTTGGCTCTGTAAAAATCTCATTTCCTAATAGCAGGAGACTTGTAAGCACATGTAATAGCTATTCTCCACATTCCACTGTCAAACTAGTGTCCTTTAGGGTTGCAGCAAAGTGAGGGGGGAAATTCATCTATTCAATGGCTGTGTCTCAGGATTACAGTTAAATCACAACACCAGGAAAAATAAAAATGATGGTAACCCTACTGAAAGTATGAACATTACTTTTTCTTTACTTGCTCAAATTCTATAGCATTCATTTTCTACTTGCTTTCACCAACCTTTTCTGCTATATGTCTTTCCATACTACCAGTGTAATGCAGGAGTCAAAGTGATAGGCAGGGACTTAGGAGATACAGAATCAAATCAGTATTCTGAGCAAAAAGCTAACTGGGTGATCTTATGGAATGAGATGACATGAAGCTAACTGGCCAGTCTTTATCTCTCAGACTTACCATCCTCACAAGGATTCATGAGAGGAAAGAGCCATATCTGCCTCATTGAACTCATTGAAGAAACATTGAAATATAACGGTAACAAATAACAACTAAGAAGATGTTTACTCAGCTTTGGTGGAAGTGTAACAATAATCCATCCCATAACCTTGCTAATTTAGTTTATGAGAATGTGTTCATGGGTTCCCTTTGAAAAGAGTTGGGAAATTATGGGTAGTACAAAAAAACAGGAATCAATCAGGTGTGAAGACATGCTTATAATTCACATCTTGAGCCAACTTCTGATTCGCCTTCTAGTTTCTTCTAGATTTCTTTTTTAGATCCCTGTTCAGGGTTCTTCATCCCTGTAAGGCTGCTACCATTACCTATACAGGTGTGTATCGCTCCACTCCCCCTGCTTCTATCCCTCATCTTCACTGAGAAGAATCTTAGAATAATGCATAGCATGAAGATAGGAAAGCATCCAGGTTATTGTCAGACCTACACCACCATAACAAACTAAACCAACATACCTTTTCTACTGGACCCTCTTTACTTCTAGATCCTCTGTTTCTTGGTATTGTTACCAGTATTTTACCTTTCTATTATTTTAATATGTTAAACCTATTACATTTTTTCACTGTAATATGTCCTTTGTATCTGAATTGTTATTATTGTGTATCTTCAAGTTATTTCCAGCTTATGGAAACTCCAAGGCAAAACTATCACAGTGTTTTTTTGGCAAGATTTGTTCAGAGGGGTGTTGCCTTTACCTTCCTCTGAGGTTGAGAAAGTGTGATTCACCCAGTGTCTCCAGAGCACTGAGAGGATCTCCAAAATTGTAGTCCAATGTTCAAACCAGTATTCCACATAGACTTTCTGTATCTAAATGACTCTTCAATAAAAGTACAGGGAAACAAAAAGGGATAAGACAGAGCATGGCCTTTGAAGCAAAGATGTGTTCCACAAACAGTAAGTTCACTAGATGGACAAACAGTTATGCCTCAGCGGCTAGATATCCCCACCTTCCCAAGGACACTGTTAAACGATGAAGTAACAACAAAGGCCATTGCAAGTGGACATGGGCAAGAGCAAATGGTATTCAAAAACTGCAAATTTTGAAAACTATTCACAGTTCAGGACTTTGTGCAAAATTCACATATTGTCATTTTGCACAGAAAAGAGCATTTTCTGCTCATAAATATTATTTTCTGTGCAGAAACGCTGTTTCCAGTGCAGAAAATGTCTTTTTTTTTATGCAAAACAACCACAAGCAATTTTTGCTTAGAGTATGTCCTGAACTGCAAAGATTCTTATGAGTCCACAATTTTTCCCGTCAGGGTTTCTCGACACTCAGGAAACATGTTGTTCAGTCGTTTTTTAAAAAATATTTTTGAGTGTTCTTCCTATCCCTTGGCAATGGACACTTTCTTATGAACAGTCTCTCAACTATCTATTCACGATGACATGCTTTAAAGCTCTTTTGCTAAACTGGGCCTTGGGTCAGAGATGAATTGCTTTTTAAGTGCTGAGAATTCCTAATGATCTCCTGTACTTAAACAATCTCTCTTTTCATGACATCATCAGCTTTAGGAGTGTCTGACAAATGCCCAGCACTTAAAAGGCCGTTTCTCTGTGATGGGAGCATTGATTCATCCCTGCATCCCCATTAAATAAACCAAATAAGACAAATGCACTTTTAAAAGACCTTTAGGGAAAGGATGGATTTCTTAAATGCTGTATCACCAATCTGCGAGTCTTGCTTTTCTTTAGTTATGATTTTGCCATGGGATGTCAAGATAAGTGGTGGCCTACTTTGTGAAAATATAGGACCCCTTTTCTTCTTGCATTATTTCTGTTGTGTTGAGAACTGCTGTTGTATAGCTGCTTTCAGGTCTCTGAAGAGAATTTAAGAAGTCTGGAATGGCTTGATCGTAGTGGTGGAAGGAGCCATATTTCAACAGCACCCATGCCACAAGGCAATATAACAGGGAAGTTATAGTGATATTGTTCATCTTCTACAAAAGCAACTGAATCGAATCAACAGAGCAAAGAGCTAGCAACCGTCCATGCCTTTTGCTTGCTCACATGATTATATTACAGATTTTAGAAGTTCAACGGCATGCAGTTTCTCAGTATGAAAGTTTCATGTCATGGCTGAGCCAATGTGGTGTGGTGGTTTGAGTTCTGGCCTACGAATTTGGGAGATCTGTGAACCAATCTTGACAAGAAAACCCCATGGTAGATTCATATTGGGGTTTCCATAAATCAGAAATCACTTGAAAGCTCACAACATATGGCTATAAATCTACTCCTGCCTTCTTTAAAAAAAATAACAATCAATTATAGTAATGACTGTCATCACATCATGTGGCAGTGAACTCCATGTATAAAATATACCAAGGGTGGCCATAGTCAGGTAATTGGATGCCAGTTAAAGCTCTTTCCAATCCTTGGCTGGCTGCACCCATTTTTCCCTCAAAAATCACTGCCAACTTTTTCTTCCTCAGAAGATATAGATGAGGTGTTGTTGTTGCCATAAATTAACTGAAGAAAGGAGAAGAGCGGGGCTAGCTTGCTCCCCCCTTCCTCCTCCTCCTCCTGCCTGCCTGGTTCATAAAATGCTGCTACCCAGCACCATTAGTAGCATCACTAGTACCGGCTGCTTCTTGACTACAGATCCAGGGGGTATGAGAAGAGGCAGTGTTACTAAGGTTCCTGTATTGTGGCACAGCTGATTTCCAGAGTAATCTTTGGTCCTTCTATACTGCTGGCTCTATAGACCCAGACTCAAGCAATTAGGAAGTAGCTCTTTCCTCTACATAGCAGTACCTTCTGAGGAAAGAGGGGAGGACAGCAATGCTTTTAGGTGATAAAGCAGATTGATAAAGGAGGATTTACTTGGGGGAATGATAAGGAATGAAAAACAGAGCTTGATTGTTGCAAATTTCACAGTTTGCTCTTCAAATTCAGTGGAACAGATATTCCAACTTGGGTATTCCAGCTTGGATTTGGAGAGACACTGGGGGATAATGAAAGCCTGAGAAATGAACATTTCATTGTGTGATTGTTTCAATGTCATACAAATTAATATTTTGGATGATGTGATACCACCATCATCATGCCATTTATCCCTATCATTATAATCCCTGTCATCCTCACACTTTGTATCTTTCTCCATCTTTCTAGTAAGAATGGTGCCCTAGATATTATACCCCTAATCATGGTACTTAGAAGACATAACATACAGATAGAACAAATCTCCCTGCTTCTCAAAGAGCTCAACTATGCAAACATGCTCTTTATCTTACAGAAAGGCCTGAGACAGCACCATGCTGTGGACAATCTCATTTTTTCCTGCTCTAACACTAGTTTTGAGTGGCTGTAGCACACCTTACAAGGTGAGGCAAGGGAATTAATTTTCTACAAATATTCTCAAGCATGATTTGCCATTTACTACAGTTTCACTTTTCTTCCCTCATAATAATGGATCTTCAAGCTAAGTCGTACTCCTGGATCACTAGATCCCAGGGAAATGCAGTCTTCCACTCTACCAACACATGCACATGCTTGGGCTCTGTCTGTCATATACACTATGCAAGAAGTTTGATGAACTTCTTAGAGCTTAGTCAGACATCCTCAAGGATTACAGAAGTCCCTAGTTCCCAAAGTTTGGGGGCTCCCTGAGTTGTACGGCAACTTAGGGGTTGTATATTTCCCTGTTTCTTCTAAGCAGTCTAAGGTAGGTTTTTTGCCAACTTCTACTTGACCTCTGATTAGCAGCCAGGATTTGGTCACACAACAGGCAAGATTAGTTGTTTTATTGGGTGGTTTCATGTTTTTATTTAGTTTAGATCAATCCACAAAAGTTGCATTGAGAACATGGGCAAACATTCTAAAAGAATAGCAGATGGAGTTACAAAGCAAACTTGTCAGACTAATCACAAACTGTACAATTCATTGTCATGTTGTCATGCACCTTCAAGTCATTTCCAAATTATGGCAACCTAAGGTGAACCTTATCACAGATTTTTTTTCCTTTTTCTGGCAAGATTTGTTCAGAGAGGATTTGCCATAGCCTTCCTGAGAGTATGTTACTTATCCAAGGTCACTCAGTTGGTTTCCGTGGCCAAGTAGGGACACAAACCCTGTTTTCCCAGAGTCCTAGTCCAACATTCAAACTGCTGCACCCTACTGACTCAGACTCTACATGTACAAAATATGATTTTAGATGCTGAATTCCAGGAAAAGACCTGTGAAAAATGATGTTTAATTTGAAATCCATTTGAGCATTACAAACTAGGCAAATTCATATTCTTAACTGAATAATTATTATTTATTTGTTAGTTGTTTGTTAATCTCCTCCAATGAACTCAAGGCAGTATAAAAGTCCCTTCTTCTTCCTCTCCACAGGTATAAAAGGCTGCCCCCAAATCACCCACTGAGTTTCATGGTCCCATTGAGGACTATAACTTGGATCTCCACAAGTACAATACCCTAGCCATTTTATTGACATCTCTATACTACTCCCCATATTGGCTCTGGCATAGAGAATGGGATCTAGTGTTTCTTATCCCATTAGTGCTTCCAACATTCCTATTGCTATAAACAGATCACAGGAGATGTACCTGATGTAGACATCCCCCACCTGTGCTGTGGTCCTTCTCATTAAGTTGTCTGAAGAGATGCTGTTGCTAAGAGACCACAGCAGACGAGTGTCAAAGTGACGTGTTCTTAGTTGAAATGTTGATTAATGAATGTACAGATGGTGAACAGAGGCATCTACTGTATACCAAATGCAAGGTGAAGTGTTTAATTTAAAGTCTAGAAAGGCAATACGAAGTGACAGTCAACAAGTTAAATCCGGGGAAAGCATGTCAGAGGAAGTGAATTGGGGTGGAGGAAAATGCTCATTAAATACTTGATTAGAAGTGCCCAGATGCATACCTCACTAAGGCATGCCAACAAATCCAATCATGTAATGGAGAAAAAAGTAAGCAGATATCCTGAAGCAGCAACAGCTATTGTATTCTGCCAGCGCTGATGAAAGCTCAGAAGAAAACTACTGGGCACGGTACAACACTGGGATTCTGACAGAGTTTGAAAAACTTTTTTTAAGGGCTAGAACTTCCAGAATACATCACCCAGCATGGCCATTGCATCAGGGAACTCTAGTTCCTTGTCAAACTATTCCAGGCTTTGTATTCTGATCATGCTGCTCTGGTTAGGGAGCATTTGCACAATGGAAAAGTATTCATTCATTCATTCAAAAGCTGAGTCTACCACATTATGGGTAATCGGCAGTGTTAGGTCTGCAAATAACAGAACCAGCCCTGCATCCATCCACACATATATTAGTTTTATGTTCCACATTTCTCCTGGGGGGTGGGGGGAAGACATCTAGGGTGGCTAGAAATTATTCAGTTCCAAAGCTGGATCATGATTCCATGTGTTTCTTGCTTCTAACCGTACAGTGTTCCCCTTGCCTCTCAGCACATCCAGTACTTTTTTCTCTACCATGTCAGTGATGCTACTATTTTTGTTAAAATCACCAACAAACTATGCAGGCATCAGTACTTAGCAAGATTACTTAGAAGAATAAATATCTGAACCTGGAGGCAGCCTTGGCCATGGGGTATTAATAGCCATGCACAGGAAACTTAGATGTGACTCTTAAGAATATGAGCATACAGAAGTTATTGCCTGAAGAGAAGGGTCCATAGCTAAATCACAAAGCACAAGCTCTGTATTCATGACATCTCAGTTTTGGTCCCACAAAACCAGAAAATAGCAATGCAGCCTCAAAGGCTCTAGTAAAGGAGCATTCTCTACTTACTATACCTGAGAAAAGAGCCTATAATTTAGAGCTGAAGAAAGTCAGTGTGTGTGGATCTTATATATGAATTACATTTACATTGCCTGTTGATTTAATTGCAACTAAGCAAGTTTGAAAATAAAAACCCTGCATAATTTGTGTACTGAGGGGCAGGGCCTGTTTTCTGTGCCACACATATTCACAGAGAGTTACCAATAGGGATGGGAAGATTATTTGAAAATATTTTTAAAATGGTCAAAAATATGCTTTTGATGATGAAAAGAATACTGAACTGATGAGAATCATCACATTTTGGGACTTATTCTGCGCAAAGCATCCTTGTCTTACACAGAAAACAGCTTTTTCTGTGTAGGAAACAGTATTTATCGAGTGGAAAATAGTATTTCAACACAGAAATATTAATTTCTATGCAGAAGATGATGATGTAACATTGTATTCTGCATGAAGTTCATACATGGTTGCTTTGCATAGAAACAGCATTTTCTGTGTAGAAAGAGCATTTTCTGTACATGAATTAATACTTCTGCAGTGAGATATTATTTTCTATGCAGAATATCCTCCACTGAAAACAATGCTTTATCCACAAAACAACCATTCATTAATTTTGTGCAGAATAAGTCTCAAAATGTGAATGGTCTTTAAAAACTGTGTTTTTGAAGACTTTCTTGCAGTGGGGAAAAATTGCTGCAGTTAATCATTGCTACCTTCAAGAAGAGACTTAGTGAAGAATTATATCCCTACTTACAAAAATGGTAAAGACACAATAGAATACTAGAAGCACAATATGCTATCAGAGAGAGGGGGGGGGAGGGAGAGAGAAGGAGGGAGAGGGAGAGATCACCGAAGATATATTTTTAGAAAATCAAGATCAGTCACTAATGTGCCCTTGCAAGAAAAGCAGTCAAGCAGAACATATTTAGTGTCCTCTCAGTTCAGTTTCCTTGAAATATCATTGATGCAGCTCCAGTCACAATACCAGTATTTTCAGATTTTGAGCTGCACAACTTGCATTTTGGCACACTGGATGTGCCTATGCCTTCTTGAAATGTTGTACTCATGGGCTGATATTCTGTGCCTTGAGAGGTATTTTTACCTATCAAACATCAGGGAACGGCAGAATGAGGTGTACATTCAAGCCTCATCACTGAGTCAAGAACCCCCCGCCACCAGTGGAGCACCAAATAATTTAGTGGTGAACTCTGCATGAGTTTGCAGAACTACCTACTGCAACAGATGGTTGCAACCCAACTGTTTGAAATTTACCAGAATTTCCAAAACATAGTTTTGCAATGCCTGAAGCATTATGAGAAGTTTTAAAATTGCAGCAAGTTCTCAATGGTTCTCATAAAGATATAAAGATAAAATCAGGCCAAGTGGGTATAGGCAGGGAGATGGACCCAATTAGCAGAAGGAGTCAGCACTCTGTTGCCTCTGGCAACAGCCCATTAATGCCATGTGCTGATGCTAGGGCTGAGGAAGCGCATCATTTGAAGTGGGCACTGGAGATATCTTGATACTTCTTGTTTAACAAATATTAGAGATGCACCTTGTTCTTTCTAAAAATCCTTGCACTCACTCACTCTCCTCCTTTCTCTCTCTCTCTTTCTTTTTTCCTCTCTGTCTCTATTGTTACAATTTGTTCTCAATGTCATACAAAAATATAAGAAGTATGATTCAGCTAGAAAGTCAGCAAGTGTGTGTCCCACTTATTCTAGCAACACTTTGCATGTATTTGCTATCCCTTTGTGTGAAGGATTTGCCTTTTTGAAGGACTGTGGTTCTACTAATGACAATGTATGCAAAAAGAATCAATGGAGTGGTTCATTGAAACTCATATGATTAATCCGATGTTTTTTGAAAGGCCAAAAGCTCTAGTAAACACACTCTGACTGTGCTTGAATTGGAGGAAAGCCCATGATATATTCAGAACTGTCAATAGCAAATGTGCATATCTGATGGAATACTTACTATATCTGTTTGGAATATTTCATTCTTGCTCCAACCTAATATTTCAAACATTAGTTCTCTTTTAAAGGATGCCTTTAAACCATTACAAGGTGAAGCAGCAGTCCCTGAAATGAATTGTCATCTAAGTCATTGATAAAAATGTTGAAGAGTAGTGGCCCTAGGGCAGAACCCTGTGACGTTCTGCTCATGACCTCTTCCCAGTTTGAAGCGCACCCATGTTTGACAACTCTCTGAGCACAGTTCTCCAACCAATTATGGATCCATTTGACAGTGTTTCTACCTATTCCATGTTTAATCAGTTTGCTAACCAAAATATTGGGAAGGACTGCATAAAATGCTTTGCTGAAATCCAGATAAATGACATCCACAACATTGCCACAATTATAGTCTCAAAGAGGTGAAAAAACAACAGCAGGAATGAAGACAGAAGGATCTGATGTTGTCTGCCGCAATGTGTGTGCAGTGTTCCTTTTCTTCACTGACTACATTTGTAGCAAATACATACTGGCAGCTGCACTGGTGAAGTTACCTTCTTTGGAGGTTTCTAAACAAAGTCTGGGTGGCTATTTGCTGAGGTGCTTTGAATGTGTGTTCCTGCATGGCAGGGGGTTGGACTCAATAGCTATTGTGGTCTTTTCCAACTCTATGATTCTATGAGAAGGTCAATACACTACAGCTATACATTCAAACTCTCCAGTGCATCGGAAAACACAAAGACTTCCTGGATAGAACAGAGAGAAAATTGACCCTACAAAACCAACAGGAAGAAACTCCAAAAAACAAACAAACAAACAAAGAGGACTATAGCACTGAGGGAGCAACCTGGAGGACTGTAACCATCCAGAGCAGGCCATCACAAGGGATTCAAAATTGCTCCAATTACATAATTGCTTCCTACATCTTCCTGAGGAAAATAGTGGTGAAGAGGCAAAGACAAGAGACCAGCAGCAAGAGACACTGCATGTCAAGGAAAGAGCCAACCTAACCTCCAGCTGAAGCAAGAAGAAAAGAATGATGCTGGTGGTAGGAAATTAATCACTCAGGGGCATACAGGAAACTGTGTGTCAGCCTGACAAGTTGAACCAGGAGGGGTTCTGTGTTCCTGATGCCAGTATCCAGGATATCACTGACAAGTTGCCAAAGCTCATAAAGAACACAGAGCAGCACTCCTTTCTTCTGATTTATGTGAGCAACAATGACACTGCAAATAACACTTTTGAGCAGATCACCTTAGACTGTGGGCCTTTCTGCACTACACTGCCATAGCATCATTATTCCACTTTCAACATTCTGTGGAATTTACTGAGGCCAAAGAACTCTCTGCCTGAGAATTCTAAAGGCCCCCTCCCTAAACTGCAAACCCCAGGATTCCATAGGATATTGGAAGTGGAGTAATAGCACTATAACAATGTAGTACATAAAGGCCCTATGAAGGCCTAGGCAGGAAAGTGAAGAGTTTAGAAGCACAGGTGATATTCTTGCAAATTCTACCAGTGAAAGGACCACACAGAGACAATAAGATACCTCAGGTGGATCTATACAGATGGTGCTGATGGAAGAGGTTTGGCTTCTGTGACCATCACCTTCACTTCTTAGGCCCTTTTCGCACCATACCTGGTGCTGCTGGCATCGTAAAGGGATCATGCAAGAAGCCTCTTGTGAGAGGCACTTACATTCCCTCTGCTTCCCCTCCACACCAGCTCTGTGCTGGCCAGAAGGAAGCATGAGCGCTCCACCCCTTCCTTCTGCAGCACAGCAGGGTACTTTCCCATGCTGCGCTGGGGGAGGAAGTGCAATAGCCACGTGTCCAGAGCCTCTGCATGCAAGGTAAGTGGATGTGAGGCCCAGGAGGGATGCGCGATTGCGCATCATTTTCAGCAACAAGCCGAAAATGATATAATGTGTGATAGCTGCCTACTGGCCTCAGGAGCGTTGCGCGATTGTGAGAACGTCATGTGAAAAGGTCCTCGCAGTTGCGTGGAGCTGCTGAGGCCATTTCGCAACAGGGCTGGCATGCAAAAAGGGCCTTAGATGAAGGACTAACGGCAACACATGAGCTACACCTCATGAAGACTGAGAAGAATGTATCTGGCAAAAGCATGGCCAATCTGATCAAGAGGGATGCAATCTAAATCCTTGGAGAGAGGGCTAAAATAATAGCTTAAACATAAAGCCAGAAGGAAACTATAAACACAAGGATGTGAATTCTAGAGGAGAAGCTGAAGGAGAAAATAGGAGCCACTATAAAACTTGCAGTAGCAGTCACATAGGGACAGGGGGGTGGGAGGGGCAGTTCACCCCAGGCAGCAATGTTTTTGGGGTGTCCCAGCCCATAGCCACACCCCACACACCCTGGCCACACCCTCATGCTGTAGCCTGTCCCCCTCCCTGCACTCTAAGCTCTGCCACTGTGCAGTAGAATAAAAGAGGAGAAGAAACAACTCTTTAGTTGTCTATATACCAATGCACAGTTTGGGAAACAGACAAGACAAGCTTGAAGTCCTAGTGCAAGAAGGTAAATATGACTTTATAGGTATAACAGAGATTTTTTGGGATGATTAGAACATAATAACTGAAGGATATATTATTTTCAAAAAGAATAGATAGGAGAAGAAAAGGAAGGGGAATAGAATTTTAAGTCAAAGACAAATTCACTTGTACAGAAATCCATGCAAGTAATCAAATTGAACCAGTGGAGAGCATTTGGGCAAAAATAAATGGAGAAGGAAATAAAAACCAAACTGGGATAAGAGTTTACTACATGCCACCAAACCAAGATGAGGTGGTAGATGACACTTTTCTGAAATAAATGTCAGAAATCTCCAAGATATCAATTATCCTCATATCTACTGGGAAACTAGCTCTGCTAAGCCTAGGCACTCCAACAAATTACTGATGTGCCTTGCTGATCATTTTCTCTTTCAAAAGGTGGGGGAAGGAACAAGGGGATCAACAATCCTGGACCTGATACAAATCAACAGAGAAAAGTTGATCACTTGAATAAAAGCAGTGGGTATTTTAGGGGGCAGTGACCATGTAATGCTAGAATTCATGACTGAGGGACAGGCCAAATAAGAGAATAGTTAAACACAGAGCCTGGATTTCAGGAAAGCTGTTTTAGCAAGCCAAGGGAAGAACTGGGCAGAATCCCATGCCTAGAGGTGCTAAAGGAAAAAGACATCCAGCATGGATTGGATTTCATGAAGAATGAACTGCTAAAAGCATAGTCACAAACAACTCCATGGAAGAATCAAAATGGGAAATATCTGAAAAAGCCAATGTGGCTGCAACTTGAGGAGGAGGTGAAAAGAGGGAAAAAAAGATGAGCATGTATAAAGAATGGAAGGAAGACTAAATCACCAAGTTGTTACCATGCTGTACACCCCCAATCTGTGATACAGTATGATTGGCTATAAATACTGTTTATGTGGCATGAAATAAATATAAATTTAACTCTTATATCTGAAAGCTGTGTGGAAAGGAAAGGATTCTGACCAGAAGCTTTGAAGCTAGGATAAAGGACCTCAGCATGGCCAAGACCTCAGCATGGCCAAGTTCAGAAGGATCAATAGGAGAGCTCAACCTGATGAGTTCTAGATAGTCATTTGAAGTATCCAAGCCTAGGGAACAATAGCTATTGTGACTTCCCTCAGTGCCTTGTCACCTGCTGCAAAGACAATCAGAACCTTCCAGGACCCTTTGTCGACTCTGCCAGACAGCAATTAACACACTCCCCTCAGGGCAAAAAAAGGGAATTTTAACTCTGGCTCAGCCCATAGCTTTTTGTTATTACTGTGGACACATATCAACATAGTACAATGTGTGAGGGCCCCCATATTCCTGTTCATTGTACTGCTGTCAGTTCCCCCCAGTCTGAGACACCTTGCTTCAATCCTCTGCTGCTTCAGGAACAATAACTATCACCCACCCCACCCCAAACTCTCACTATCCAACCTTTTTCTCCTTACCTTCACTAGCCTTGTGTTGTTAATGAGATTGTTTGATTGTTTGCATATGTTTGTGAATTTCGCCAATAAAAACATTATATTTGACCTCCAACTGGTGTCTTTGCAAGTATACAAAGGTGAAAAGATCCTGCAGTTACCACCTCCCAGCAGGCCTCCTTTTGAGCCATAATTCCCCACCCTTCCAAGAAACAGGTGCAGAGAAGGCAACAAGGATGATAAGAGGTATGGAGAACAAAATATATAAGGAGACGTTGAAGGAGCTGGGCATTTTCAGCTTGGTGAAGAGAAGATTGAAGGGTGACATGATTGTACTCTTTAAATACCTCAAGGGCAGTCACAGAGAAGAGGGGCCAGGCCTATTCTCTGCTGTAGAATAAGGTCTAATGGTTTGAAATTACAGGGAAGTAATTTTTGATTGAACATTAGAAGGAACTTCTTAACAGTAAGAGTGGTTTGGCACTGGAATCAATTGGCTAAAAAGGTGATGGCAGCTCTTTCTCTGGACATCTGCAAAAAGAGGCTGGGCAGCTTCCTGTTCGGAATGTTTTAGCTGGAGATCTTCAACTGAGCAAAGGTTGTGTGGGTAATGTTTGATGAACTGAGGAGAACTTCACATTTCTGAAATCTGCATCCAGTCAAGACCATAACTGTTGAAACTGCAATGGTATCGTTGTGGTCGTTGTGGTGTGCCTTCAAGTCATTTCTGACTTTTGGCAAACCTAAGGCGAACCTATCATGGGGTTTTCTGGGGTGAGACTATGTGATATGCCCAAGGTCACCAAGTGGGCTTCCATGGCTGAACAGAGAACTGAACCCTGGTTTCCAGGTTTGCAATCCAGTGCTTAAACTACACCCATGCTAGTTCAATGGCCTAGATCCAATTATCAATCCCAATTAGACACATTAAATCAATTAAATTTACAAAAGTGTTAAATTTATTCCAATGTATTTGGTGGGTCTGCTCTAGCCAGGACTGACGTGGATTTAGGCAAATGTTTATTTCTTCTCTCCAACCTTGTTCCAAAAGAAAATGAAGTCACTGGAGTTATGTCATTTAATTTTCTCTCCCTTGGGGCATGGACAGGCTCAGCGGTATGCTACATATTCATCTTATGTATTTCTGTTTGCATGAGTACAAATTCTTTACAAGAGCAAGGTCTGTAGCATCAGGAAAGCCTTCAGGGCATGAAAAAGCCTTCAGTTGATGAAGAGCAAACAAACCATTCTAATTAACCAAGCTTAGTTTTATAACCTGTCTTTAGGATTCATTTACTGTACTGTATTTCTGTGGGTTTACTGTTTTCTTTTTTAATGTCATGCCACAGTGATTATATTTAGTCAGTAAATTTTAGAATCGTCTACACATGTTTATGACAAGCTGAGATTCAATCTTACGATGTATAAAAATTCATTGCATTTAAATATTCATTGTTGAGGGGGGTGGAATGGAAAAAATAGATTCTATTTGTGATAACTGAAGTCAACAGGAGAAGACAGAAAACTTATTAGAAAGCTAATTCAGGGAGAAAAAAACAATGAAAGTAAGTATTTTTCTCAGCTTTTTAAAAAATGCAAACAAGTGCATGGATTCAGATGGATTAAAACTGTTAGTTTGCCACTTTACCTATTTTGATGTACAGAATGACATTATTTTGAGTATGTCTTTCCCTATTCTTTATCTAGGATTTAAATCCAGAGATGACAGTGTCTCCATTCCACCATGATTCTGTCACACTCATTATATTCATATATTCTTATTCTCACAAGCACTCACTCTTCTACATTGGCATGAAGGCTTCTAGTAATGGCAAAGCACCACCCATACACAGTTGCCCTGAAGAAATGTCTCTAGTGTGTCCATCTTCCAGATCAGAAGGCTTTTGCTCCTGAAAACCCATTGGTGAGGAAGAAAAGTGGGAGGTCACCTATGCCATGCTTGTAGGGTTCATATAGGCATGTGATTGACCACTCTGGAAACAGATCTTTGGAGCAGATAATCATTTGGATTGGTCTGCTTTGGTTCCTCTTATTTCTTATGTGTTTGCTCACTGGGCTTCCTTCCAAAAGTTTTCCCTAAGAATAGCAACACTACCAAAGGGAGGAAGAATTCGAACACAACATGGAAATGTTTTGGATAGCTCTTGACTAAAAAGGTGACACAAATAATAGTTTTCCTTGCCAGAAAAAAATAATTGAAATGGGAATTCATGCCATCTTTTACAAAAGAGTGAATAATTTATTAAATTAGTCTTGAAAGAAGCCAGATAAGCCATAACATAATGGTTTGCCCTGCTCCTAGTACATTAAAAGTGTTGAAAAAGACATCTCCTATCTGGCCACCTTGACCTTCCAAAGACTCATAAATATGTGTCTCCCCTGCCCCCAGGAATGAACTGTAATTTAATTAAAAACTGTTCTGATTTTTTTTTTCTCATTTGAAACTACCAGCAGTGCTGGATACATTAGAGGGATTAGAGCACTGACCTCAAACAGCTTAATGTACTCTGGTTCCTTATGTAAATAGGAGGAGTTCAAAAGAAAGCAGGTCAACTTGGTGTCAGAATGTTTTCATCTTCTTGGGAAAGACCGGTGTATAAGTGCACACATTTGGCAGTGGGCTGTCATGTTTTGGTTTGATTTTTCAGCAGTTAATGTTGTTTGGTACGAAGGAAAGAGAGGACAAAAGTGAACTTTATGTGCCATTAACAGTTCAGATGAAGATATGCCTGTCACCAGCACTATTTTGTCCAAGTTCTTGTTACTTCACTCTGGCTTGTCCTTTGTTATAGGGGTGCTACACCACACAACTTCCTAATGCCGTAATTGTTGACTTCAATTGGATACCAAATATTTAGTATCAGATATTTGCCCTGCATTATAAATGAGTAAGAAGGCCTTGGCCCTTTTCACACAGCATCTGCCATGCGAAAAAGGGCCTGGAGCCTCGTGCAATTGCGAGGAGCAATCTGCATGATGCCCTCACAATCACGCAAGACTCCAGGGGCCAGCAGGCAACGATCACACACCTTTGCATTTTTGGCTTTCAGTCGAAAATGCTGTATGATTGCACATTGCTCCCAGGCCCCGCCCACACTTCCCTAGCCTGTGGAGCCTCAGGAGCAGGGCCGGTTGTGCTTCCTGTCTCAGTGCAGCCTGGGAAGGTCCCGGGCGGCACTGTGAAAGGCAGAGGCAGGGGTCTCACATGAGCAGGAAGCTTGTGTGGAGCTGAAGAAGCAGAGAAGCGAGAGCCTCTCACAAGAGGCTGTTTGCATGATCAGTGCACCCCAGCACCGAGAAAAGGTAGGATGCGGAAATAGGACTATGCTCAGAGTTATGCAAGGTCAAAAATGGGAGAAAGAAAAAGTGCTGAAATGGTAGCTGTATTTGAACTGAAACAGAGATGTTCAAACATTCTGAAGAATATAAATATAGAGTTAGGGTGGTGATGCACACTCTAACTCTGTAGTTTAAGAATTTTCGTCCCCTTGCCCATATCATGAATATGCTGTGGGGTGTATTCAAAAGCTGCTTTTTTAAAAAAAAAAGATATATTCTCCCTGAATATAGTCTTTGAAGGTGGATTAATAGTCTTAGAAGCATAGCTCTACTTGTAAGAAAGAGTGCATACCTTGTAGAAGGGAAGAAAGGTGTTTTGGTGTTGCCAAAGCCACCCCATACTTTGCTGCAGTGACAGCAAGAAAGAAAGTGGGTTTTCCTTTTAAAACAAGACACATAATCTCCACATATTTGACCTGGCTTCTCTTGCTATTTTCCCCTAGAACAGACCTATTAAATCAATGAGATTTACTGACATGTTGACTCGCTACTCAACAGTTGACTCAATGAGCCTACCAAAATGCATACAATGCACACAAATTTGTGTTTAACTTTTTTTTAAAAAAAGCAAATATTTGAAGCTAACCAAACCTAAGATGGGAAGGCATTTTAAAATACAGGACCATCTGAATTTAAGGTCAGAAAAAATACGAAACTGAGAAGAGAAAAAAAATGACAGGTTTGTCTATCACCAGAACAAACTGAATGACTTACGTTTTAATTTACTGGCCTTCTTCCAGTTTATTCCAACCTTCTAACCAAACCAAAGATGGGAAAACATTTCAAAAGACAGGACAAACTGAATTTAAGTTTTAAAAATATCAAAAAGTAAGAGAAACCAAAATTGGCAGGTTTGTCCATCACTAGAATTGACTTAATGTCTTAATTTTCAATTTACTGGGTATCTTCTGGTTTATTCTACTCTACTTGCACCAACATTTTAATTGCTGTTTTGTTACTTTGTTCAGCAAATAAAACTGTTAAAAATATAATTTGACTGTACCACAAATCACACTCAATGTGTTTCTAAGCATTGTGACTGGTCTGTGAACACTCACATTAAAAGCAAGATCTGTGTAAATTCAAAATGGCTTTGAATTTTTTGAGTGATCTTAGACCATTAAAACCAGTAGAATACCAGAGATGTCTCAACATTTCTCTCAACCTGATTTTATTAGGAGGGATTGATGCTTTTGAAAGCTGGTTCAATACGGAGTCCTAGAAGCCCAGCTTTTGTGTCCCGGAGGACAGTCTCTTTGCAAAGTTCCCTTCTGGCTTAACAATTTTCTTATTAACACGTAGAACATCCAGGGTAATAAGAATATATCATGTTTATCACTGCTTCCACAGCATGCATTAGATGCGACACTGAGGCATTCAACCATGCAGGCATTAGAAAATCATTTATTTTGACTGGAGCTCCTGCAAAGAACACAGAACTTAGATGACAACTTCAAAAAAGACACAATAAATTACATCTAAAATGCTATGCCTGACACACACACATACCCCACTCCCCAAAACAAATATTATAGAGACTTCTGAGTAAACTCACATAGGCTTTAGTTTTAAAATAAGAGCCTACGTCCTTTTGTTAGTCCCAAGCAAGGTAAAGCGATTATCAGTCAGAGTTACCTACATGTTGGTTCACTACTCAACAGTTAATTCAATGGGTTTAACTTAGTTCAAATTAACCAACAAGATACCTGCAGTGATTTATTTAAAAAGGAAAAACACCTGAAAATATGGAAAGCTTATTGTTGTTATGTGCCTTCAAAGTCACTTCCAACTTTTGACAACTCTGAGCTGAACCTATCATGAAACTTCCTTGGCTAGATTCATTCAAAGGGAGCTTGCCAATGTCTTCCTCTGAGGCTGTAGCCATTTCTGCACTACACTGTTATAGTGCTATTATTCCACTTTCAACATCCTGTGGAATTCTGGGGTTTGTAGTTTAGTGAGGCCAAAGAGCTCTCTGAGAATTCTAAATGCCCCTCCCTAAACTGCAAAACCAAGGGTCTCATAAGATGTTAAAAGTAGAATAATAGCACTATAACAATATAGTGCAGAAATGGCTTGTGCATTGTTGAAGATCACACAGTAGTTTTTCACGACCAAGTGGGGATTCAAAACCTGATCTCCCAGCATCCTAATCCAACACTTAAATCATTAGCCCATGCTGGCTCTCTTATAGACAGTTGCTTTATATCAAATCAGAACATTGGTATATTTAGTTCATTATTGAAAGGTTCATAAAGGAGTCTTTCCCAGCCCTTGTTGGAGGTGCTAAAGATTCAGCCTGAAGCTTTTTGCATGCAAAGTTTTTGGATCTCCACTTGTTCCACATAGTTTCACTGAAGGGAGGTGCATTTCCTGGCCTGCAATGTAAGGAGGCCACAAATTTATTGCCATGATGCTGTGCACCATGATGGAGAGTATGGGGCAGAGACATAGCAGATATAATCTCTTGCTGCCCCTTCCTCTTCCTCTTGCAAATCTTTCTTCATCAATGGTCTGACAGAGAGGAGAGCAGCAGCAAGCAGTTTTCACAGACTTCAATGGCATGAGTGACGTGGGGCTTGGGTATGGTTGTAGGTCATGCTGCCATGCAATCAGGCACAGGCATTTAAAGCTTCATGTTTATTCAGTTTCCTTAATTTTCAGTTAATTTCAGTTCTTAACATTTCAGTTTTGGAGTTTCATTGGTGCATCAGGCCTCAATCAAATCGAGGGAAGTGGGCTTGAGGTCATGTCACAGCACCAACCGTAATTGCACTTGCTTTTTATTATTTAATTCATTTGATTTTATTTATTTTCATATAATTTGGGGGCACAGAAGTACCTTGGAGTAGGCAGAATGGCTTGCAGTCTCAGTGGGGCCCTAGTGAGTGGCTTCGGTTCAAGTTGCTTGGTGGGGGACATGCAGCCTTCATGTTGGACCCAATGCCAGCAGATCCATGGATGCTTGGAAGGGTAAGGTAATTAGGGCTATCACTTTGTCCCTAACACCTAGTACCAGGAAGAACTACATTAGGACTTTACAGGAGTTTCTGGATTTTAGGCATGGAGAAAAGTTGAGTTATGTTTGGACAGTTCCTGCTGTCAACGTTGTTCAGTGAGTGCCATGGACCTCCAGCACATGTCATAGTCACTCACCTGGGGGGTAATGATCTATGTTTCTTAAAAGGTTAGGCCCTGATCTTACAAGCCATCCATGATATGGAAATTATCCAGTCATCCTGGCCTGGGATAGCTATATTATGGTTGTCTATTTTACCCAAACAAGTATAGCCTAGAGAGGGAGATCCCAGTTATATTAATGGAGGCAATTTCCACTCTACACAGTTATAGTGCTATTATTCCACTTTCAGCATCCTATGGAATCCCGAGCTTTGCAGTTTAGGGAGGGGCATTTAGAATTCTCAGCCAGAGAGCTCTTGGGCCTCAGTAAACTACAAACTCCAGGATTCCACAGGATGTCGAAAGCGGAATAATAGTACTATAACAGTGCAATGGGGAAATGGCCATAGTCTGAAAAAAGTTAATAGGGAAATCTGGAATGCCTTTGCCAGAGGAATGGGCCATTTCTTGCCATATTTTCAAATAATCTTCCAAACGCCTGAGCTATACAGGGCTGATGGGGTCCACTTGTCTGAAGAGAGGAACCAGCTATTCCTTGGAGATCTGCAACAGGATGTGAGGGCCCTTTTGGCCAGACTGGTGGAGGTTAAGCACTAAGCAGACATTGCCCTTATCTATGGCAGATAGTGAGGGGAGAAAGTAGCAGTTTGGTGAATACCTTTGGCACTCATTGGGTGAAGGTGAGGTTTCTGAAGCTGCCTCTATTTGTCAAGAGAACTGGGGTGGGGAGACTGTCCTTGGGGCTGGCCAGAGGAATGAACTGTCACTTTAAGTCATGAGACTTGGGTATTGGTTTCTCGGGTTGACTTTCTAGTACCAGGCTGGCCAGAGAGCAATCCAGCACTTTGGTTCTCCTTGGGGCTCAAGTGCTCACCCGGGGAAGCTGGGGAGGAGGTGTGGGAGAGACCACCTGCCCCAGCTGCTCCTGCAGTGCACATTTTAGGGGATAAACATAAAAAGGTGATAGTTTAAATAAAGCAGTCAGTATTTCAACCCAACTTCTTTTGTGTGATCTCATTGCTTCACGGGTTGGTCCACAAATTATTTTATGACTATTCTTTTTCTTCTTTACAACATGGATTGTTCGTCATTCCTGAAGTTGTCATGACCTCTTCGCTATGCATACACTGAGGCATCAGAGGAGAAAACAGCAATTTGAGGCAGAGAAACAGTTGGAATGTACTAATACTGTTTTAGTAGAAACATATAATAATTGGTTAGCAGTAGAATCCTTACCATTGTCTGAATTAAGCATTATTATTTAAAAAACATTTTAAAATATTCAAAAAATAATAATGCATTGATACTTCTAACCCATCCGTAACTCATCTGCTTACTGAAAATGTGACATGCAGCTCATGTTTTAGCATTTTTTTCTTACATGCTGATTTTTATGAAAGAATGACAAACAATCCAAGGCTCCTTTTCTTCTTTCAGCACCATGCTGACTCTGATTGGGTCCAAGAGCAAGCAACAACAAATACATTGTACTAAATGGAGTGGGACTCAAGATGGGGAAATATTTTTTTTTCTACTGTTTTTGTTATCCTGTGAATGTCATAAGCAGAGGATAAGTGTCTTTTCATGCAGGAGAGAGCACTGTTATACATCCTTCATGTTCCAGAGATGCTAAACAAGACTTAGCGGGTCTATTTGAAATGGCTTGATGTAGTACAAAGGCCTTATTGTTGTTCTCACAGGGATAATAATTGTTGTCTTATTGCTTTGTGCTCTTAGCTACAGAGCGGTAGATTCTGATAAGCACCAAGCAACTATTGTATTAGCTAAGAATGGGGGGGGAAGGAGAGTTGAAGAAACAGAAAAAGACAGGAGTTAGAGGTTTGGTATTTCTATAAATGATGTTATTTGTCCCTCCTTGTTGATTTAAGTCTTAATCTCCTCAGCTCACCCTGTAGAATGTGGTTAGCTATATGCTTAGTTGATCTCCTTTCAACAGCGGAAAGGTGAGGGATAACAGGACACTATCTACTGGCCCCACATCCTGGAATGACAGAAAACAGTTATAAAATTGATAAAGGACCACATTTTTTTAAAAATAGGGAAATTTAACAAAAATCAATGGACAAATTGTTACTATGCTGTACATCTCCAATCTGCGATATTGTTTCATTGGCACATATATCAATCATACATTCATGACTGAAAAGCCATGCTGTCAAAGAGTACTGGCTATACATATGCAGAATTAGGTCAGAGGGGACATCAAGACATGGCTAGGTCATAAGTTCATTGAGGATTAGTCAGAGAACTTGACTAAGTGAGTTTGAGATGATCCTCTCAATAGCCCAGACCTAAAACAATAGCCACTGAAACTCTCGGACAAAGCCAACAGTGATCAACATCCTGTATCCTTCTTCCTGATGAACTTCTCCTTTTGTTTCCTCATCTGCCCAGACATTAAGTAGCTAGCTATCATAACTCCCATCAGTGCTTTGTCATCTAATGCTATCAGCCAGCTCTGGACCCCTTTGTTTGCTCTACCAGAGAGTCATTAACACCTTCCCCTGCAGGACAGAAAAGGGATATTTAAACCTTTTGTCAGACCCTGACTTTTCACTAGAACTTGAGCATCACACATTGCATCACACTGCACCCCAGACTCACATTTCTCCATGCTGCCCTCAAACTCTTGTGTTTGAGCCATTTCACCACAACTTTCTTCTCTTCAGGCCTGGTAAATATCACCCACTTAATCCTAATTCCTCACTATCCAATTTTTCCCTCCTTTCTTCCTGTTAGCCTTGTATGGTTGTGAGAATACTTAAATCTTACATGTGCTTATGATTTTGCCCCAATAAAACATTCTTTTGACTTCTAACTGGTGCCTCTCAGTTAGTACTGGTATATAGAGGGGAAAAGGTCTCATGGTTACTCCCCTCTTGCGGGCCTCCTTTGAGTTATAATTCCCTACCTTTCCAAAGAGGCATTGGCATTGTGGATGGACCCCTGAGTCACCCACCTTTTAAGATAAGATCATCAGCTCTACCCAAAGTGTATAGGTCCTCACTAGTGCTGGAAAAAAATCCTTGTTGAACTAAAGCTACCCACAATCGAGGATATACTGGTAGTTGTACCCAGAAGTAGCTTTTCCAGTCTCTGCTGCATGCATTTTATAGTGACAGCTAGGAAGACACACATCTCACTATCTACCTTACAAGGGTGAGTCCACTCTGGCTCTATACCTATATATCTCATTACTGGTAGACCTTATGGCTTTTTAAGGAGATTACTTACAAAATCCCCTCACCCTAGCTGGTCAGTCATGGGATGTTGTTTTCATGGGCCAAGATTGCTTCCATATCTCACGTTGGTTGAGAAGGAAAAGTTAGTGGATCCTTCATGATTAAAATGTTTTAGGGTATTCATTAAGTAGCTAATTGCTAGCATACACCCCTACAGACATTTAGCAGATGGGATGGGGTAAGGTACCCAGGCAGCATTTGGTTGCAGTCTTGGAGCTGGGAGAAGAAAAAAAGACCTCACAGGGAAAACAGTATCCAATTGTAGTTCTGTAGTCAGAACATAACAGACATCATCTTCTGGATCATGTCTTCTCTTTCATCTTTTTCTTTCTGTGCCTGCAGAAGTGTGAGCAGGAAACTGCCTGAGTGCCCCTTGTACATCGCTTGCTGGTTGTTATATGCAAATAATCTTGAGAACCAATCCTAAAACTGCATATTTGGGGACAGCAAATCCCGTTGAAACCAGTGGGACTTATTTCTGAGCAAACAATGGTTAAGATCAGGCTGTTCATCACATAAAGCTTCACCTAATTTTCTACCAACCTTCCAGAATATTTTAAAAGGATCAAGGTCCATACTTCCAGATTAAGTCAACTTCAGATTCTGCTATCCTCCATCAAACGATATAAAGGCAAGCCAAGGAGATTTATATGAAAACCCTTCAGACTGCTTGAGAAGTGCTCATCCATATATATCGATAATAGGAACATTGCACACTTATAGACATGGCTCACACAGGAAATGAGTTGAGAGAGCTTTGCAGCCTCTTGAAATGAGGTGCCGTGTTGTTCTCTAGTACATCCCTCTGTGGAAAATATCATATCAGTTTGCAACATAATAATCTAGGCAACTGCAGCACTCTTTAATAACTTGTGCAAGAAATATTGATTTCTCTGTTGTCTGCAGTGAGAAGAGACTCTGAAAAGCCATAGCTCAGCCTCCGCTCCACAGGAGAGTCATTTCACCTGCTTGGGATGACTTGCCAGAGATTTGTCAGGAACCCAGTGCCTGCACTTGAATGTGGAGAGTAATGTTATGTTCATATCCAAATAATACTGTTGAGACAAGGTACTTTATAGCCACTCCTTTATAAATATATTTTCTGTATGTTTCTACTTTCTGAGCTAAACGTGTTTTTCCCCCGTTTTGGAAACTAATCACATATATACTGCAAATGCAATTTCATGTCACAAAGACACAAGCAACCTACTCAGAGCCACTATTTTTTATCACAAGGCAGCAATTGTCACATTTCCCAATACTCCACATTTCATAGAAATATCTCCTCCACCAAAAAAAAAAAAAAAACAGTCACAAAAGTGAGCAAAATTCTCAAGACTGTCCTGGTTTGAGATGGCAACTGCTCAGTCTGAGGAAACACAACAGCTCAGGAATTAGTCAAATTCAATCTGGAATCAAACTCCAAGAGTTGTGAGGCATCCACAATCAAAGGAGCAAGTAGAGGGACATTTCAAGAGGCAATATGAGGTCAAACACAAAAAGTAGTCCTACTGGTCTCAGGAGCAATCAAGGGAGAAAGCTGGAAAGGAATCACAAGAGCATATCAGAGTCAAGAAGACAAAGGAGCTCGTGAGACAGGAGCCAAGATAACACAGAGTGATGATGAAACAAACCATCTCAGGTCTCCAAGATGAATGTATCCTACTCAGACATCTGGGGGAAAGCGTCTGATGACAATTACACGAGCTTCTCTATTCTTAGAATCTCTGAAATTATAACACTTCTTCATAGCTGTCTTCTTTCCAGCTGTCATTTTTCTGCTAACATCTTTCTCAAGGCTGGGGAAGGTCAGTTTCTTTCTTGTTTTGGAGGGGTAAGAAGATAGAACCCTGTTGGGTGTTCCTCATTCAACTTCCAGTAATCTCACAGTGTGGCTACCATTTCAAGCCTCCAGCTCCCCTTCCAATTCCTTGCACTGGAGCCCATCCACTTAGTTCTCTTCTTCCCAAACAGAGGACTTGTCAAGGTAATGAATAGTAGAGATCAACAACTAAAATCTTATGGTAGCTTGTGTGAAGGTAATTTTTTCTTACTGCTTTCTCATAAGGACAAATAAATACATGTGAAAGGGATCTAGGAGTCTTGGTGGACTACAAACTGAACATGAGTCAGCAGTGTGATGTGGCAGCCAAGAAAGCCAACACAATTCTTGGTTGCATCAATAGGAGTATGGTGTCTAGATCAAGGGAGGTAATGGTACCACTCTATTCTGCTTTGGATAGACCTCATCTGGAATGCTGTGTCCAGTTCTGGGCATCTCATTTCAAGAAGGATATTGACAAGCTGGATGTGCCCAGAGGAGGGCGACCAAAATGGCGAAGAGTCTGGAAACCATGCCCTATGATGAGAGGTTTAGGGAGCTGGGGACATTTAGTCTGCAGAAGAGAAGGTTAAGAGGGGATATGATAGCATGTTTAAATATTTGAAGGGATGTCATGTCAAAGAGGGAGTGGGCTTGCTTTGGAAACTAGGACAAGGAGCAATGGATTCAAACTTCAGAAAAAAAGATTCCACTTAAACCTCAAGGAGAACTTCCTGATGATCAGAGCTGTTCAGGAGTGGAATATGCTGCCTCAGAATGCGGTGGAGTCTCCTTCTTTGAAGGTTTTTAAGCAGAGGCCAGAAGGCCATCTGTTGGGAATGCTTTGATGTGTGTTCCTGCATGGCAGGGGGTTGGAGTACATGGCCTCTGTGGTCTCTTCCAATTCTATGATTCTGTGATTCTAAATCTGTAACTGTTCCATATCGCAACCTCTCCTTAGTCATGATTGTGACACTATTCCGTGTAACTCCACCAGCAACCTACTTTACCAGGCATTAGCTATAAGAAGAGAAGGAAGCCTATTCTTCCATTGATCAGAGGATGGATGAATGACATTTCCATCGGGTTTGGAGGGGTGGGTCCTGGAAAGGTTACTCAATTAGGCATACTTAACTAAGCAGCTGATAGTGAATACTTGCTCAGGTCCCTAACTGTGCCCAGGTGAACTGTGCACTTGCTCAAGTATGGGTTGGGAACTTGAAGATTCCTGCTCTGCCTTTTTGTTTTGAAGGCTGGTGTGGATAGCACTTCAAGTAGAGGATACTTTGTAACAGTACTCTCATTTGAAAATGAAGACACATCATCACCCTAGTAACAGGAGCATGCTATCCTTTCCCTAACCTGTCTGCACTGAATGGGAGGTCTAAACACAGTACAGACATGTAATTGTAGGTACACAAACTCTTCACATGTTCCTATGGATCTGCTTGTTGCAAAGTGTATGATCAAGGAAGAGTAGCAGCTGATCTCTTCCATATTGATCTCTTCCATATTGATGGAATAGTGAATCTGCTCCAGATGTTAATCTAATCATTAAAGCAAGTATTCAGAAGAGAGGCCCGCAGGTTGGAAATGCTCAATATATATTCCAGTCCCCAAGAAAGGGGACACCAGGGATTTCAGCTACCACAGAGCCATTGCATTAAGTTCGCATACAAGCAAAGTCATGTCCAAAATTCTACAAAGAAGACGTCTATCATATATGGAGCGAGAAATGTCAGATGTCCAAGCTGGCTTCAAGAAAGGAAAAGGCACTAGGGATCATATTGCAAACATGCATTGGAAAATGGAATGCACCAAAGAATTTCAAAATAAAATCAGCCTGTGCTTAATAGATTATTGCAAAGCCTTTGATTGTGTCAATCATGAAAAACTATGGATCGTTCATAAATAAAGAAGTGGGTGTGTCACAACATTTGACCATCCTGAGGCATAACCTGCATGCAGGAAAAGAGGCTACTGTTAGGACAGAATGCAGAGAAACAGAATGGTTCCCAATTGGCAAGGGGGTCAGGCAAGTCTACATTTTATGACCTTACTAGCGTATATACCCAGTGTTGCCTGGGATTTCATTTTCTCATAGGTAATACTTATTAGAAAGATTTGAGATCCTGTGTCTCTAATTCCCCAAACTGTCTTGTCTAGTACCTGTAACTTTCCCCCATATTACCCAATCCAATCTGTATTCATTCAGAGTTATTAACATATAAAGGTTGGGGTCCTGAGGGAATACATTGCCCTCCTCTTCCTTGCTGCTAGGCCTTATCTCCATAGCAACCAGCCAGACCCAAGAGTTCTCTGGCTGAGAATTCTAAAGGCCCCTCCCTGAAACTGCTAAGGCTGCAGCAGTTTGCTTTGGCTTGAACCTACCGGGAAGATTTCACCTCTTCCTTTCCTCTCCTTTCTGTTGTGTTGAGTGCAAAGTACTTTTGCACTTTGAACTCACTTTGCAGCAATTAAAGTAAACTGAGGAGGAACGTGAAAGTAGGAAGACGAGAGAGAAACTGGGATGTTTTAAAAGCATCTGAAAAAGTGGGATTCCCATTTTTAAAATGGGAAATATCTGCTCACTTCCTTTTGTTAAAAAAGACTTCTCCTCGTTCTCAAGTTGCTCATAAGGGCTTACAAGCACAATGAAAATGCACCCATTGCCCCTAGAAAGTGCCTGGGGGATTTTTTTTTTCAGTTATGTATGTTTTTCTGACCCTTCATGTTCTCCTGGGGGGACTAATGTGGCCCCTTAGGCTTCCACAGTTGTTCAACCCTGAAGTAGAAGGTACTTTGACTTTTCAGAATTTTGATTATTTTTTATTCATATCTCAGGTAATGCTGAAATTATAGGAAAGCCAAAAGCAGTCTTTCCTCCCTCTCCTCAACACCTTTGTGATGGGCTCTTTGTGTACGGTTTCTAGAAGGAATGCAGAGAGTGAGAGTTTCATAAAGGTCTCCTCCCAAATTGCAGTAATTTGAGCATTGATATAGTGGCTACTCTGAAGCCAGCATTTCTCAAACTGCCTGGCCTGGGCACTGCCTTCTAAATTTAGGCCTCTTTGGTTCCTCCATAGTAAATGGGGTAACTTAATTATAGAATAAGATAAACCAAGTAAGGTAAATCAAGCAAATTATGTGAGCCTTAAAATATATTCAAGTGAAATTAAAAAATCAAACGAATGTACTAACAAGTATGGGTTTGCTAGTAAACTTTGTAAATAATATCATTTTGATTGGAAATGGATATTTGGGTGGAAAGATGGTTAGAAGTGTAAATAACGAAGTCTGGTGTTACACACATTCTTATATAAGTACGTAATTTATATCTCTTAAGTATATAATCTATTTATATAAGAGTATAAGTATCTATAAGTACAAATGGGCATGAATATCGACATCTACGAGTAGTACATGAACGTTGTTATAAGCTGAAAGAACATGTAGGAGGAACAATTTCATTTGATACAGAGACCACATAGTAAGAAACAAGGAAAGGAAGTGGAAGTAATAAGTAAGTGAACCTTCGTAATCTGACAAGAAGTGATTGCGTTCAAATCAATGGAAGTAAAATTAAATGTATATTGTTATTTTATTTTGAGGTTTTTTTGTTTATTTTTATAATAATGTAAATTAATGGTAACAGCAGAAAGACTTATTCTCTTTTCTGTTCCTTCTTTATTTATTGTTAATGAGACTAGTTGGAAGACATTAGCCGATTGAAAGTAACTTTGTTGATGTCTGAAGAATTAATAACTCTGTCTAATCTCAATGTTGATTATGTATTTACCAATTTATTTTAACCTTGTTTTAATAAAAAGAAAATGGGAAAAAATAAATTTAGGCCCCTTTCACATTACACAGTTATAACATCTTGATGCCACTTTAGTGGCCATGACTCTGTCCTGGGGAATTGTGGAATTGGCAATTTGGTGAGGCAGTATTGCTCCCTGGTAAAGAATGCCATGTATCTTACAAAATTTAAAAATCCCAAGACTCCATAGTCAAGTACATTTGCTTCGTTAACTTCTGTAAAGTCAACTTTGATTCATGGTGATTCTATGAATGAGTCACCCTATCCTCAACTGCCCTGCTCAGGTCTTCCAAAATCAGGGATGTGGCTTCCTTGATGGAATCTATCCATCTGTAATGTAATCTGTAATCTATCCATCTTCCTCTTTTCCTACTGCCTTCTACCTTACCAAGCATTGTTGTCTTTTCTAGTGAGTCATGTCTTCTCATTATATGGCCAAAGTACAACAGCCTCAGTTTAGTCATCTTGGCTTCTAGGGAAAGTTCAGACTTGACTTGTTCTAGGACCCATTTATTTGTCTTTTTAGCAATCCAAGCTATCTATAGATTTGATTTTCTTCCAAGTACCCTACTAAACTGAGAGCCAGAATGGGATAGTGGTTTGAACATTGGACTACAACCAGAATTTGATTCCCCACTCAGCTGTGGAAACTCACAGGGTGATCTTCAGTGTGTCACACACTCTCTTAACCACATAAAACCCCTTGATAGGTTCACCTTAGGGTTACCATATATTGGAAATGACTTGAAGGCACATAACTACAAGAACAAAGTATTTGGGATTTTAAGCATTCAGATTTGAAAGAAAACAAAACTATCAGATTTGTCCACTCCTAGACCCTGGACTGTATGGTAGTGTCCATGGCAATGGAATGCTGACACTATTCTGACTGTCAGTCTGAATTTTAAAGGTGCTGTCCAAGGTGAGGAAACCTACCCCCAAAATAGGTTTAGCACTTTGTTTTTGTTTTTGTTTTTGTTTATTGTTATTTTTTGTCACTACCTCCCCGGGTTGGGAGTGGGTAGTTTGTGCGCCTGCTGCCTTCCTTGGATGTGGTAGCCGTTTCTCAGGCTCCCTCTCCGTAATCGAACCCTGATTCCCCATTGCCCATGGTAGGCACAGAAAGTACCATTGAAAGTTGATAGGGCAGACATTTGAGTGCATCATTGCCACCACGGGGGCGTCCGATCAGCCCGAGGTTATCTAGAGTCACCAATGAGGCCAGGCAAGCCCGGCTAGGTTTTGGTCTGATAAATGTATGCATCCCTGGAGGTCAGCGCTCATTGGCATGTATTAGCTCTAGAATTACCACAGTTATCCAAGGAACGAAGGGAGCGACCAAAGGAACCATAACTGATTTAATGAGCCATTCGCAGTTTCACTGTAATGCCCATGTGTACTTAGACATGCATAGCTTAATCTTTGAGACAAGCATATGCTACTGGCAGGATTAACCACGTAAGGTTTAGCACTTTGGAGAGATCCTTTAACGTTCAAACTGAAACCTTGAGTGGATACATTGCCCCACTGACATGGAAACCAGTAGCCCCTATTGCTTAGAGCATATGTGAAATTGTGGCAAAAGGTAACAAGTAAATAGGAACAATTGTTACTATTTGAATTCTGAATACGGCTCTTAACAGGAAATAGACGTACCATTTTCAGCTCGATGGGAGCATAATACTTGTTCCAGTTCATTCCTGATATGGATGTTTTGTAAATAATAAGTATCCAAGGCATAATAAATGCTACTGAAACTGAATCACAAACAGCCTGACTATTGGACAATAAAACTGCTTGAAAAGTTATTTATCAACAGAACAGATTTGCATAACCAACGTATTCTGCTGCAGAGAATGATGAAGTAAGATGCCAACTAGTTTTATAATGTTCTACCCTACAAGTAACAATTTTTTCAAACACAAAAATATCATTTCACATTTCTAATAAGTTTATGAAGGAGATAACGAATTTTATATGACAAATGAATATGCAAAAAAGAATGATTTTTGCACAGTTAATAACTTCATACAATTAATGAACAGATACTACTCCCACAATTCTAGTGCATTTTACTCCCAAAAAGATCTTTCATCCTAAAGATTTTTTATACCTTTTTGTAAAATTTATTACAGGATAAGCTTCTCTAAGATGTATTTCCATATGCTTGTCATTGCTGTCTGCATGCTAATGAAATTTCAGTATGGTTACTGTGCCTTAAAATGTACTATAAATGACCATTATAAAAAGAGATGTCATTATATTCTAATCATATATTGACCATCAATCCCTAGGAGACTCAATCCACAATCTAATTAAAGAGATATGGTTGGATTTTTGACTGCTCATTTTCATTAAAGGCTTTCCCTTGAAGGAAATCCTTTTCCAGGAGCATCCATATGAATATGATACTCTTGCGCACAGAGTAGCTTCTCTTATTTCCTTTAATGCTTTGTAGAGGAGAGATAAAACCAGACAGTGGATTTATCTAGACATTCCACTCAGGGCAACCTCTATTCCAAGTAGAAAAAGGGGGTGCTCAGACTGTGAGACTTCAGGTGCAGCTATCCATTGTTACAGTAGATGCATCTGCTTATTAGACCATCTATGGAGTTTTTGTTTTATTACTGCTTTTATTCCCCCCAAGACCAGTGACCTTTCATGGAAGGTCCATTGAGTTTATTTCCTTACAATTTTTCCAGTATTAGTGCACATCTCTTTCATCTCAGAAGACACAGGCATGCATCTCTTTTATTTCTATGTAAGATGTCCAACTGTGAATGTAACCCTTATGAGTTATTGGTTTGGCCCTGTAGGTGGGGAAACCCTAAGGAAGGGGCTGTATTTGCTAGCTGAGTTCAAAAAGAGAGGGAGAGCTGGATCTGGAGAGGAGATGCTTTTGCCACAGCTAAGGAACAGTCTCTTTCCACCTTGAACAAGGTAGTTGTACAGTGCCCCCTCCACATTTGTGAGGGTTTGGGGTGCAGAACCCTTGTGAAAGTGGAAAAACTGCAAATAACTTCCACCCTCCACACATACACACAATTCCCCTCTCATTCCCCTCTAAAGCTCCCTTGTCTCTGGCCAGGAGGGAAAGAAAAAAGACAAGATACAGGGCTTACTGGTACTTTTTCCTGACATGGAGGAGAGCAGGGCTCTGAGTTCTGGCATTCTAGGTACTTCTGGTTACCATTTTGAGAAAGGAGATTCCTCCATGAAGGAAGGAGTTGGAGCAAAGAGAGCATGTGACCAATCAGTGACCATTACACAGCAGAATGTGCAGAGACATAGCAGAAAGGATATGCCTCCAGCGAGGCAGGGTGCACAAGCCTGGGGTGAAGAATGCAAGGGAATGAGAGGAGGAGAATGGAGGAGAAGGCAAGCACATGCTTCACAGATGATCAGATTCATGAGGGTCAAACCAGTGAGTATGGAGGGCAGACTGTATTTTCTGTACTGTATTTAGGAGGGAACAAAGGGGTATATGTTTATAGTGGAATTTCTGTTATGCGTTTGAATGCATTTTGTATTTAAAAAAAGAAGAAGTAAGCACTTTAAGTCTGCATCCAAAATATTGCAGTACTACACAACAGCAGAGGCACAAGAAGCCTGTAATCAGGTTCTGCAGTGTGTTACCCTGTTTGCTGGGGATCCCGGGAGGGACACCTATATGCGCTCTCAATTAACTAAGTTTGGGGAAATTAGCTAGAGCACAAGTTAGCAATGCGAGAGGCAGGGCAACGCAGCGGAATCTTTTACCCAATGTCTACCGGGTCAGGCCAAGTCAAGAAGAAAACCGAAGTTTAAGAATAATTGAGATTTTATTAAATACAGACACACAGTGTATGCAACACACACAATCACACAAGTAACTAAAGAAAGTAAAGATTGGAGTGGTATAGAGGAATTTTGAGAGGGATTGTTGAATTGGGCGATACAAAACCTGTCCTGAAGCCTGGAAGATAGAGAGTGATGCTGGGGTTCGTTGTGGCTCAGCACATGGAGCTGAGGGGAAGCTCGCCAAGCAAAGCGGCAGCAAGGTAGTCTGGAACTCGGGAGCGATCCAAGGAAGGTCTCGGAATCAGGGATTTTTATAGGGAGAAATGTAACTGCAGGCTATTCCGTACTTTGGGAAAACAATGAGTTTTGGGCGCAAGACAAAGCTTTGGAAAGGTCAGAATTTAGCATGATTGGGTTAAGTTCAAACTGACAAAGTGTTACCACGGTTATGCTATGTCTGGTGAGAGCACTAGATATCTCTTGATATTAAATAATTTGGCCTTTATGTGACCTTTCTCTGCCACCCTACTCCACGTGTTTGCAAGGGCCACCGGACAAGCACGTAATAGGCGCAGCCGTTAATGGTTGTACATTCCAAACCTCATTCAGGCAACTTAATGCCTCTCCGATGCTTTAGGGACCACACCTTCTTGCAAACCCACCTTGCTCAGTGCAACTTTACACAAAGACGCCCGGCCAAGTGCCGAGTCATTCCTTTATGTTGGGCTATTTGCATACTGGCCATACTATTGTCATCCAGCGCTAAGCTCATCATGTAAAACCTGACCTTTTCCAATGCATTTGTCCAGCTACAAATTTCCTTTGTTCTCACCGAGCATGGCATGGCCTGTAGGTAAAATCCACGCTATAAAAGGTCCCCAATTCCGAGCCCTCCTCGAAACACTCAGGAATACTCCAGACTGCTATCCTGCCTTGCTGTCGGTTTGTCCAGTGAATCGCCCGCTCAGCAAACCGCGCTGAGCTTTCTTCCCCTCAACCTCCTCTTCTCTCCAGGACTACGTGAACAGGTGTCGTATTACCCATTTCCCCGAAACTCTCCATTTCTACTTTTCAGTTAGTTAGTGTATGTCGTGTCTTTTGTGTTGTTTGTTTTCAATCAAATATTATTTGTTGCTTTAGAACTTGTCTAACCACTCTCTGACCTGACGCTGTAGACATAGGGTAAAAGATCCCAGCTAAAGTTACCATGCCTCTCATTAGCTTGAGAGAGTGCTTGAGTCTAATTTCCCCCATCTTGTGTTTTTATTTGGTAATTTGGGTGCCCCGCCCAGGACCCCCAATATGCAGGGTAACAAAAGAGGTAGACAGTATGCAAATGCTCAGTGCTTGGCAGTTGAGTATTCAACTTGCCAAGTTGCCTGCTTGGGGCAGGGAGTCCTTTGTAAACCGCGTGTATACCTAATGAGGGTGTTTGCAGAGAAGTCTCCTAAAGCGGTGATCTGGCTATTTCTGGCCTGCCTGTATTGTCTTGGGATATTGCAGCGTTTGATGGCCGAGCCTAGTTCTGTGCTTGTCTGGGGGCCTCACAAACACGTGGAGAAGGGGGGTGGAAGAGAGCCAAATTATTGATATCAAAAGGATATCTTTATGCTATCTCCAAGGAGGCCTAACCTGCAGTAACAAGTGGCACTTCATTGCTTGCAAGGACATTTTGGGAAAATGTATTAATGTTAAATTTATTATTTGTTGTATTGTATAGGGAGTTAAATTGTGTTTGTGTTTGCAGTATTCAATCATAGCTGGCCCCATGGAACCGAGAAACATATTAAGAGGTATGATGCTCCATGTTCCCTGTTCCTAGACATTTTCATGGCTGTGTCTTCATCTCAGGTGTTGTTGTGTGAGTACTTACTCAAAGCTACTCAGTAGCTTCTACAGGTTAGATGACAGCAAAGCATGGTTTCCCACAAGTCTCTCTAGTGTACAGCAGTGATTGTCAGCCATAAAACTTAAATATGTAGTACAGAAACAAATGGAGATGATCACACCACATAAGGTGAGGAAATACATATTTGGCCAGACATTTTCTCCTCTGCTTTTCTCACAAACCCCCTTTGCACATTTTACAATTGAGAACCTAAACAAACTGGCAGAAATGTGTTCACAAGTATGTAGTGTTTTGCTCTTTAGGAACCTCCCTGAAGTGAATTGGAACAAATTATGTATTTTTTTATGCATTGCCTATTACTAATAGAAACAAGTAAAGAAATATGGAGAGATCTAATCATCTATGTCACTCGGGTTTTTAGGCAACCTCCTAATGGCTCTGTTATAGAGAAAACCATGTTTCTCCATGAATTAAAAAAATAGCTGATGAGGTTTAGAAAAGTGCTGGGGCTGCTTATCATATGCAAATCCCTTGGGTCAGATGGCACAGTTTAGAAGATGCCTCAGTACTGTTTTCCTCCAGTTTTAATGCTTTAATTTAAATGCATTTTCCAAGAACACTTGTCCTTTACAAAATGGCACGCTATGGAAGTTGCCCTTGAAGGCATGGAACAACAGTAGTGCATATCTCTAGCATGGATCAAGTGAAAAATACTTCATTCATAAAGAGCAGTGACTCCCAAACTTTTTGCTGTAGAAACAAAGGGAAAAAGACATCAAAGGTTGATTTGGAACTGGGCTCAGTAGACTTGAACCATGTTTTTTTTTTAAAAAAAAAAACACCTTTATCATCATCATCTCTACCATCATTCCCCTCCACCCCCAGACAAGCAGCCATTTATAGTCCTAACCTCCATGAATTTATCTCATGGCCACTTAAAGCTATCCAGGCTTTCAGTCATCAGTACTTCTTGTGACAGTGAATTCTACCATTTATAATGTGCTGTGTGAGGAAGTACTTCTTTTTATCTGTCTTGACTCTCCCATCATTTTGTTCCACTGGAATCTAGAGTCACACAAGTATATAAGTCTCTTCCCTCAAAGATGTGACAATCTGAGATAAAGTATACCAAATAGACAAAGGGGAGAGCAACAAAGGGAGGAAAAGACTTGCTGAGTGATGAGGGTATAGAGAAAAGAATGTGAATAAATGCAGTTTGATCTGGGCAAATGCAGGTAGAAGTGATAGATGGAGATGAAGATTGAAGTGACAAATGATAGGCTATATGCAGTAAGGAAATGATCATGAAATGATTGAAGGGGGAGAGAGAGAACCACATACTTGTTAGGGTGGGGTTTCCATAACATGCATGAAACCATTTGTTGTGTTTAGTGATAAAATGAATTGACAGATCTTGTACTACTACATAGCAATTATAAATTCATAAGGAAAGCCTGGACTTCTTCACATCGTACAACAGGCCCCCATCTCCAAAATGAGCAAGTTAGAGCTTACCTTATAACATGAATATGATCAATATTGTCAATCAGTGAACAGCCTAACATAGCATAGAAATGCTGAAGAGCAGTAATTAGATCTGGTAAAACCTTCATGTGGAGCAAGTCGGCTGCTCAGCTGTATTTGTAAACATGTCTGAGTGCAGAACAGCTTATGTGAGCATCCTATTAAAATGAAATCCCATCTGCAGTTTGAAAAGGAAAAAAATGCCCCCAGCTGTTCAGTTAAGTTAATCATATATATATGTCTAAGAAATGTTTCCAATCCTGATGGCCAATCTCTCATTTAATTAATTCCCTGGTGTACTGAGAGCTAGCTGCCCCTCTCGTATCCAGAGACTGAAAGGACTTTCTGCACTAAAAGGTATGAACACATGTCCCAAGGCTAATATTGAAAGAAGGAAGCTGGTAGCAGGTGAAAAATAACAAATGAATGATATCGCATGCAGCAGCTGGACAGTTGGAAAAGGTTATATTCTTTCTGCTGTAACTCCCAATATAACCCTTCAGCATGAAAATGGGATGGTGTTTTTTATGCACCCTATCAAAGCATCCTCTTTAGCCAAGGTCCAGCTGTTGCAGCTGAGTCACAGGAGATGGATATTACCCGGAGTGTTATACTATTGTGAGTTATCCCTGTTGTAATGGAGAGCACAGTCCTCCCTCCACATTTGTAGGTTTGACGCTTCCAAATTTGATTATTCACAAGGTGCACACATGCCTTCCCCTCCCCATCTTCCTCCTCCCATTTCCTTGCTTTTTTCCTGGGCGCACCTGTTTTCCATCTCCGCACCTGAGCAAGAGGCACAAACATCTCCCTCACCATTCCCTTGCCTTTTGCCTGGGCACAAAGAAGGGAGGTACACACATCGGGGCAAAGGGAATGGAATGGAAGCAGGAAGCCCAGAAGGGAATGGGAAGAGAGAGCATGGGCAAGTTATTCATGTTTTTCCATTTTCACAAAGGTTCTACACCCTGAAACCTCATGAAAGTAGAGAGACCACTGCCTATTAGCTTGAGCTTGAAGATGAAATTAAAATCCATCAGCTTTACAAAAATCCTGCTTCTGCTTAAAACTTTTTTGTTGGTATGTATCAACACAGTATCCCCCAGCCGTAGGAAAACCAAATGGCTCTTGAAGCACTGAGAATCTGAGGCAGGTACAACAACATGAGATGGTGGGCTGCTGCATTATCCAAAATGGGAGTCAAATGAGAATCCACCTCCACATCAATGGACATCTTCACATCGACCATCAAATGTCATGCCGAAGGAACCTAATGAAGAAAAAATGGTGTATTAAAGATCTGCAGGACTGAAACAGGTGACTTTGGGAAGCTGCCATTTTCATTTTTTAAAAGGTTGATGATGGGGATACAAATACATAATGTGAAGTTAGCTTTTGAAGAATAGAGCTCCCAGAAGCTTCCAGCCAGCATGGCCATAGCAGCTGCAAAATTCTGAAAATAGTTACCTTTCTAAGCTCTGAGGTAGATATTTGCAGAATTAATGCTGCAGCAGTTGACAAGATGAAGATAACCTTTGAGATTTTTTATAGAACAAATATTTTCATCATTACAATCCTACAACCATCAAGTCAGAAGTATTTTCTAATATCAATGTTTATCCAAACCAGGCCTTGAGAGCTGTAGTGGCTTCTGTTTTTCCAGGACAGTAAATCCACTCTGGGGCTTAGTCTGAATCATAAAGGAACTGTCCAAAGTGCTGAACTGTATCCACAAAATAGATTCTGGTCTTTGGACAGGCCTTTTAAAGCTTGTACTGAAACCTAAAGTAGATTCACTGCTGCAATAAGATGTAAAGCACCAACCACCTGTGCTTAAAAGCAAAGTAATTTATGTGTGACAAGTGTGATTTTATACTGTGCTTCTGCACAGTGTATCTAAGCAGAGAAAAAGAAAGAAAGAGATTTAATAGAATAATAAATATCAAAAGAAAACAGAAATACAACATACTTACCCTGCACACACGCACAACATGATAGCAATGCAGCATTGAATAGAACCTGATTAAAAAGATGCCACTACGCAAATTGGAAAAGAAAGAACAAAGAGCATGTAATGTAAGCAAAACTTCACTGTAGAAAATTGTGTGCATCTGTATCTGCATTGCTCTAGGGGGAGAAAAATCAAACAGAATCTTTTAAAAAAATCTAACAAAGTCAAAACAAGAAGCATATCTGAGGATGCCAAATGGATCTTTAAAGGACATGCACAGTTTTTACAATGAATTCATCGGTATGAAATAATTTTTATAAAACAGCCCAAATATGAAAGCAATTAACTACTACCCTGTTGTGCTGCTTTCAACAATTAATGCACATTTTGAGTAGCTGTAATGAAATGAGGTAATTCTCTAGGTGAAATTGCTGTTGGCTGCTTTGTGATGATAGGCAGGGGGTGCAGTTCCCACCCTCACTGTCTAACAGAAGGAGGCAGTGATGGAGAGCAAATGCCACAGTGAGCAGCACCATATAAGTGTATATTTGCCACAGGGATTGTTGCCTCTACCACAGTGCCTTTCATGTTTGATAAATTATAGCAATGTGATTCCACTTTAACTCTCACGGCACTGACTTTTGGAATCCCTGGGATTTGTAGTTTGGTGAGGCACTTGCACCCTCTGGCTGAGAACTGCAATTGCTGCTCCCTAAACGACAAACCCCACAATTCCATAGAATGGAATCAGGGCAATTGAAGTGCAGTCATAGTGCTATGATTGTGCAGTGTGGAAGAGCTGCTGATGTCAGCCAGCAGTGGATACATCAGAGCAACTGTTTGCACAACAACTGTGCACATGAATGCCGTTAACATTAACACTCCCAGCACCTTTACAGATGAAACATGTTAGAATTGCTGCCTCCACACTGAGGGTTTTAAAAAAGACTTCAAGTTTTTTTCAGTTCCAAACATAAAGGAATTGGCAGGTTTTGGTAAATTAATCAAAAAGAAGCTGAAAAAAATTCTTCCCCATTTTCACAGAATAGATATTGACCGACATAAATACACCATCATACATGGTGAACATGTAGGCAGCCATGGGGGTAAAATGACCACAGATGTTGTGATGCTGGGTGAGGGGAGGAATAGACTCTAGTCAAAGCTTTCTCATTTGGGAGAGAAAGCTGTCCTTCTGGCTGAGATGCCCTGGATAACTCACAATGTACAGACTCCATTCTGTACAGACAGCCATGTTTATTTGTGATAAGCAAGTAAAACAGCACACTGCTTCCAAAGTTGCTAAGTGTCACCCCCATTAGCAGACCCCCATCCTGGAGAAATATAAAATTAATATCAAAAAATATCAACTATGTCAAAGGGGTTTCCCGGGTGGGTGTGTAGACAAATAGATCAAGCAACTGGACATAGGTCAAGACCAGGAAAATCCCCAATCACGTTTCCCCAAGGATACCTCAGGCAGGCACATCTGCACAGACAAAGGGTCCTCAGCCGTGAAACCAACTTGAGGGGATTACGAGGTTTTCCACTGTTGAGCAATGCTTGCATCAGCAAATCCTATGAGGGCGAGGTCCATTTACATGAGACAATCATGTAAGCCATCAGGTAGCCATTGTGCAGTATTCTCCTTCGGTTTCGACCATTGTGCTTCCCGGGAAAGGGTTTGCCCATGAGGTATGTTCTGCCCTATAAATAGTCCCCCTTTTTGAGACCCTCTTAGAGAACTCCCCTGCTACACTAGCTACACTCTGTTAGTCGAGTGCTCCCCTCAGCCACCTCACTTTGCTGAGCTCCTCCTTTCTTGCCACTTCCCAGACCGAAGACAGGTGCAGTATTACTGCCCTTACCCCCTCTCCACTTTATCCCCTATAAACTTTCACCATTTTCCCTTCTCAATAGTGTGCATGAGAGAGTGAATGCGTTTGTGCGTGGGAACATATTGCAAATAAACTTCATTCATTGATATGTTAGGCTGGTTTTTGTGTGGTCTGATCCTGTAAAAATTGGGTTGAAGGTCTCGCTGGGTTACCCTGCCCTTAGTTCTGGCAAAGTTCTGGCAACATCCCACCCGGGAAACCCCTCTGGCATAGCTGATGAAGGAAGAGAGGGCATGCTCATCAAATTTGCAGATGACACCAAATTGGGAGGGGTTGCTAATACACCAGAGGACAGGATCAAAATTCAAAATGACCTAGACAGATTGGAGAGCTGGGTCAAGACTAACAAAATGAAATTCAACAGAGAGAAGTGTAAGGTCCTACACTTAGGTAGAAAAAATGGGATACAGAAATATAGGATGGGGGAACACGTGGCTGGATAGCAGTATGTGTGAAAGGGATCTAGGATTCTAATAGACCACAAGCTGAACATGAGTCAGCAGTGTGATGTGGCAGCCAAGAAAGCCAATGCAATTCTTGGCTGCATCAATAGGAGTATGGTGTCTAGATCGAGGGAGGTACTGGTACCACTCTACTCTGCTTTGGTTAGACCTCATCTTGAATACTGTGTTCAGTTCTGGGGGCCCCAATTCAAGAAGGACATGGTCAAGCTGGAGCAAGTCCAGAAGAGGGCAACCAAAATGGTGAGGGGCCTGGAAGCCATGCCCTATGAGGATAGACTTAGAGAGCTGGGCATGTTTAGTCTGCAGAAGAGAAGGTTAAGAGGGGACACGATAGCCATGTTTAAATATCTGAACGGATGCCATGTAAAGGAGGGAGAGGGCTTGTTTTCTGCTGCTCCATAGACCAGGACAAGGAGCAATGGATTCAGGCTGCAGGAAAGGAGATTCCACCTGAACCTCAGGAAGAACTTCCTGATGGTCAGGGCTGTCCGGCAGTGGAATATGCTGCCTCAGAGTGTAGTGGAGTCTCCTTCTTTGGAGGTTTTTAAGCAGAGGCTGGATGGCCATCTGTCAGGAGTGCTTTGAGGGTGTTCCTGCATGGCAGGGGGTTGGACTGGATGGCCCGTGTGGTCTCTTCCAACTCTACATTTCTATGATTCTATGATTCTATGATTCTATGATTCTATGAAAGCCAGTGCTCCACTATTCACCCAGCGTTTGCAATTTTGGTGCAAATGAAGATGTCCCCCAGGGGACCCTGGAAATCAGGGTAACATAAGACTGAAGCATACATGGTGTTCATAGGTTTTATATCTTCCCATACAAATTTACATGTGTAAAGCTGTGATTGGAGAGGATAATCAGTTGAACATCTCCCACAACTTCAGACAATTCCTAGACTCAGTTCCTAGACTCTTTCAACTTTGAAGCAAGATCATGTTTTCTGTTGCTTATCTCTGAGCATTCCCAGTTCTTACAACACCTTCTTGTACTTTTGTTTTTGCTCTCACTGATCTTTTTCCTCTCTCCCAGATGAACTGTAACATGGATCAATAAAGCAATTAGCCAATTGATACTTTCGAATACACACATAAGCTTCAAATAGCTACAATGCTGCAATCAACAATTGGCCTTCGATGCTTTGTAGCGCTCTAACTAAGTCTAACATTTCCTTGCACTGACTATCCTGCATATTGTAATACACATCCAGCAAATATATTATGACAGGAGCCACATATCCTAACACCAGCTCCTGTGCTTTTCAGGACCTGGCAGGGCAGCAGTCCCTGGCAATGGAAATGGTTTTCTCTATTGTCCCCCTGCTGGCACTACACACCACAGTGAACAGTGCCTTATGCCAGTGTAATGGGCCATTGTGTAGTAGCAATTAATGATTAGTCAATAACAAACATAACAAAAGGGTTCTTTTTATTTTGTTTGCACAAACGGTGAGTGTGCTCATGCACCCAAGAAAAACCACTCCAAAGAAATGGCTGCATGAAGGCAACTATATACCCTGCGAAGCATGATTACAGAAGCAGAAAATTCTAGTTAACTGGCTATTCCAAATACATACGTACAGGAACTATGTCATGAATACATTATTATGTCAGCATTCAGGCATTCTGCATGTCCATATACGTGGTCCCAAACTATAATACCAGATCGCACTTGGGGGTGTGTAACTTAATATTCTAATGAATCATAATTAAGCTGTAGGTCACTAAAGTTCATGGTTAGCTGCGCCCCCTCCACTCAATCTGGTTTCAACTGCTTCTTACTTGCAAAGACACCTGCAATTCCATTTTTACATTTTCTTATCTTAGTTGACTACAAAGGAACGCTATCTCTAATGTCCAAAGATTTTCACATCTGTCTGTGGCAGACAGACTTACTCATCGTGTTCAGTGTAACTTTTATCTGTGTCTGCATTCCAAGGCCCACTTCCCAGGACAAAAGCAGAAAACAAGGCCTTCAAGGACTATCAAGTGGCATTTAGCATGAGTTTTAAAAGAATACTTGATTGCATGACCCAGTATGTTCTAACTACAAATTAACAGATTTCCCCTCACAAAATCCATATTTTTATTTCACACCATCAATTGTGTTGGCATAAAGCACCAACAAGAGTTGAGCTAACGTGCATAGTTATCCTATGGTTGCCAGAGTGAAAACTGGAGAGGAATCTTTTACCTTTAATGGTTGTAGCAGACAGACTATCAGCAGGTTTTCCTTATCACACATTGAGGTGACAAACAAAACCTACTCAAATTCCTTCTTCTACACAATTATCAATAGCATGGTTTTCATTTTGGCAACCCTAAGCTATTCCCAGTATAAAAAATACTGTGTTCTACCCATCTGCTATTAAAAATGGAGAGCTTCTCAGAAAAAAAAAGACAACAACGCTACTTCAGCACTAATATAGTCAAATATACAAGGATTCAATGGCATATTTGTGAGTCAGTTTCTCAAAGCTTTAGGCCAGAATGGATGGATCAGACAGTTGCTGTTTCTCCCACATTCAATTTCTTTTGGAAATTTCAAGTGGTTTATACTCTGAATACGAAGAAATTTACACATTGGTAAATTTTTGACAAAAAATATTGAAGTTAAATTCAGGTCCTCTTTATCCACCATTCTCTCTGAATTTAAACAGGCTATTGCCTATGGTCACAGCACAGCAACTGCAAGCCACTTTAACACTCCCCCTCCAAGAAGCTACTACTCTCTTTTCCTTTTTAAGAAAAGAAAAAAAAATCTTCAGTTCAAGATATGCACTGCTTTCACAAATTCTCATATCTTTCAGCAATCCCAGTTCTAATAAGGTATCCATAGATCCTTAGGAAACTTACTTCCACGTATCTGCAAACTTCTTTCTTACCCTCTGGTTAGAGCAGCTGCCACTGAGAATGCAGGCTGTTCTGCTCTACATGGAAAGAATCTGTATAAACAGAAATACTGTGCTGCTAGCATTTATTCCTCATTCTGACTCTGGGTAAGCTATAAGTACCTTCACTGAACAGGTGACAATGAGGCCAATCACTTCGCTGCATAGCAGCTTAATTATTTTGATGTTGCAGAGGGAATCAATAGGGAATAAATTAGAATGAAGGAGTAGGAAAATTTTAAAAGTGCATGAAGATCAAGATAATTAATATTCTTGAGCTCTTGGTATAGCAGGCCCTCCACATTTGCAGGTCTGACTTTCACAGATTTGATTATTTGCAAGTTTCTTCAACTTCACATTGTCCTCCTCCACCAACCACTGCCTGACCAGCTAAGGACAGCTCACAGCCTGATTTCTCACCACAAGAAACTCTTTCTCAATGCTGCCCACACCCAGGGAAGGAGATGTCAAGAGAGAGGAAATATAGGGCCATCATGCCAACTTACCCCTTTTCACTCTCCCTTCCTTCACTTGGTTTGGACCCTGGGTACTCGTTCTCCCCACAATGCCTCTGCCCCCTTTCCACACACACAATCCTTGGTCCAGCACATCCACAGAGTCCTGGTCTCTTCACATTTGTACACTTTACTTCCCTGTCACCAGCTCCATCTACCCTCTGAGGTTTCCACAGTGTGTACAACATATTACTGGAACTCTGCATCAGGAGGAGGGCAGCCACTTATGTATCACCAGGACAACACCTCACTGAAATTGGGGATACCAAAAGACATAGATCTGCATGCTTTTTGTTTTAATACCTAAACTTAGCTGTGCAGCTATACCTATACAAGAAATGACCTATACAAGTAATAGTAATTCTCATTACTTCCCGTGGTACACCTTTGTGGAGAAGACTGTGATTTGACAAACTGTGCACTTGCTGCACAGACCAGTTCCTAACTGCTGATGGGCAACTTCAGGATCCCTGCACTCCCTTCCTATGGTTCCTTTCTCAAAATCAGGCATGAACCAGACTGTCAAACAGAGAACACCTTCCAGCAGCCTCTTGGGGAAAAAATGTAGGATAGGACATACAGCTCCCTACAGAGCCAGTGTGGTAAAGTGGCTTGAAAGTTGGACTTGGACTGTAGGAAACCAGGGCACTACCAGGGCTCAACAATGGAAACCCACTGAGAGATTACACTCTTTCAGCCCAAGAAAGATGCAATGGAAAACAAATCAATATTGATCATTTTGAGGTGCCAGCACATGCAGTGGTTTGACTGGCAGACTAGGTCTCCAGGTGAGTAGGGTTCAAATCTCTGCTCAGCCACGGAAACCTATTGGGGGACTTTGGTCAAGTCACACCCTCTCAGCCTAAGGAAGGCAATGATAACCCTTCTCTGAATAAATCTTGCCAAGGAAGCCTTATAGTAGCTTTACCATAAGCCAGAACCATTTTGAAGAGACATAACAACAAACTGCCCTACTTCTGGAGATGAGATCAAGTGTGAATAGTTCCTAGAAAGACCAAGGCACCCACACTAGGCCAGTTAATAAAACATTGGAGGGGCGTCAAAAAATAAATTGCCCCAATGGTTTGTTCCACAAAACAAATCGGGAACAAAAGAAGATGTTTTCTAAAATTTCTCTGATGGGTATCTGCAGACATCACTCTGGCAATGAAAATGTTTGCATCTTTTCCCCTCCGCTTCAGTGCAACGACCTTCCTTTCATGTATCCCCTAATGAGCACTTTGGTGTTTGTGCATCTTTGCTTGGCAACAAAGCCAATTTTGAATCTTCAGCTTTTCACTCTCTGTGATAGAGTTATTCACAGGCTAGTGCATGCATATTTTCATACTCCTACTTTCTTCCTGCCCCAGATCACTGGAGCAGCAAATAGAGGGGGAAAAAAGCTCTCTCTAAACAGCATCAGATCACTGGTGCAAGAAATAGAAAGCAACTCCCCAAAGAAGCATATGCATTCTTAGCAAAATCTACTGGCAAATGATAATCAACCAGCTAATTATATTTAATTGCTGTCTGTATCCAAACAATGAATAATGTGGTAGTCCAGCACAGTTTGCTGGAGATTATGATGGTGTAAAGTTGTGAGAAGACAAACGAAAGGAGCTACAAACAATCCCCCCACCAACCCACACATACTAATTATAATTAGGTCACAGGAATTCCATTCCAAATCCCTCTTTTTCCAATATTCTGTGAATGAAAAACAAAAACCCACTGTCACAGAGGAAAACTGCACATGATTATTGATGGATCTTAGGAGATCAAAGAAGGCGGGCTTACTACATACTGTTGAATTTGAAACATAGAAGAAGTAAGGATGTTGGAGAGTAGCATTCCTCTGCATTTTTAAAAAGGAGACTGACCTAATTCAGACTTGCCAGGCTACTATACGGACTGGAACAGTTATCCTTCTGATTGCCCATTTCTCTGAATTTTATAATGCAGTTCTCAGCTTGAAAAATGTGCACAAAAATATATATTTCAAGGGAAATGTATATGAAGTTGTATAATTTAGGGAAAATTAGAGTTTGGAAATGTTACCTTTTCTACTGCAAATCCCAGGAGATGCATATTAAACATGTATTTTGGAAGGAAATGCCTGCAATCTGAATGCAAGTTTGGGGTTTTAGTTTGGTTTGGTTTGATTTTATTTTTTTTAAAGGAAAGAAAACTTAAGACTGAACACGTGGAAAACCAATTAAGACTAGAAAGAGAATGATCTATGCATCCCCAAGAACAATTGCTCAGTTTCATAATGTAAGACATAATTTATGAATATATAATTATTCATATTTGTTTCTCATGCTATGCCCTTGTTATGCAATAATTATACAAATTAGTACTTTTAGTAATTTTATAATGAAAATCTAAATTCTCAAGGGACAGTAGAATCTGGCTTCTCTGGTGGGGTGGGAGTGTGGAACCCCTGTATTGCATAGCTTTATACTTATCAAATGAGCAAATCTAGACTATATTGTATGACATGTAAAGTAGGTATGAAAAGGGCCCTTTTTGCCATCCCTCGTTTTAAGTGTGACAGTTAGCATATTAGATAAAGGCTTTGGTTATGATCCATATTGGAAATGCAACATCTAGCCCTTGAAGAATTAAAGATGTCCTATAGAGAGCATTCCTGACAGGGCTAAGTAGATAAAAGTAGCCTGAAGTCCCCTCATCTCTTATCTACCTGTCATAACCTCATTGAGATGTAAACTGGCACCCTTGACAGAAATGTATTCCTCAGTGGAAAAGGAATTGTTTTTCCCTACAGCTCCTCCTACAGTTTTGGAGGTTCACCCTGGCAAACTCTGTAATGTTATCAAGCCGTAACCTTTCTCCATGATATGATTTGATTCACAAAATGTATATTTAATTGGCATGAAATATAAACTATATCCTGCTGTGACTGGAACCTGGTTGGAAAAGAGGAAACTGTCTTCACATGTGTGTTGCAAAACTAGGTCAAGATAAGACTTCAGGGCATGGCTAGGTCATAGCGAGGGGAACTCCTAGACAATGGTCTTGGAGATGTCCCTCAACAATCAGAAACAATGGGACTGAAACTGTTTCTTTTTCTTTTTTAAAAAATTAATTTTATTGTGATTACATCATATAAAACAACATTTCTCATTGTACATTTTACTGAACTATTACAGCTATCTTCCACTCCTCTCTGGATTTCAATACTGTTATTTCATTGACATATCAACATTATGCATCGTATTACATTTGTTAATATACAAGATAGATCCTGCTCTTCGTCCCTACTTTACATGTTCCGTGATATTCCACTGATTTTTACTTCTAACTACTCATGCTACCATGAATTAAGAATTGTTACCTGTCAACACCCAACCCATTTCCAGAACAATTTGCCATTCTTTGTTAATGTCATCATCTGATTTTCCTTTTAATCTCTGAGAGACTATATCTGCATTCCGATTTTCAATAAAAGTTGCCCACCATTGCTCTATTGTAGGTATCTGCTCAGTTTTCCATAGCCTTGCATATTCAATACAGGCTGTCATAATCATATACAGCATTATTCTCTAATATTTCTTTGCAACAGTTCCATCTAACATATGTGTCATATTTAATAAGTACAGTTCAGGTTTCTTGTCAATTTGAACCCTCAGTATTTTACATATCATATTATGTATATCATTCCAATATTTTTTAGCCTTAGGACATGACCACCACATATGAAATAGTGTTCCAACATTCTCCTGACACTTCCAACAATGACCTGTTCCCGTATTATATATCTTCTTTAGGCACTGAAACTGTTTCCATGGAAGGACTAATCATCTTCATCTCTTCACTTTGTCCAGCAAAAACTCTCCTTTGTCCCTTCACCTGTCCAGCAATTAAGGAAGTATCACAATTCCCATCAGCTGCTTTGTCACCTAATGCTAAGTCCATTAGTTCATTCTCAACACCATTGCCCACTCTCTGGACCCCATTGTTTACTCTACAAGAGAGCCATTAACTCCTTCCCCTTCAGAGTGGAAAAAGAGTATTTAAACCCTGGCTTTTCACCAGATGACTTGTAGTAGTTTTGGCATACTGGCTATCACTCTGCTGCTTTTATTTCTGATTTGTGTTACCCTTGGACTTTCAGTCTAAGCCACAATCACTTCTTCACTTCTCTCTGGATTGGTAAATATCACTCACTTTGCCCTAAACTCTCGCTATCCAAATTTTCCTCCCTTTTCCTTCAATTAGTCTTGTGTGATTGCAAGACTACTTATACCTTGTGTGTGAGATTGCAATTCCTCCAATTAAAAAAAACAAGCTAACTTTTGGATCTCTGCCTGGTTCTTCCCTGCACTAGTACCAGTATACACAGGTGTAAAAGATCTCATAAGGCTACTCCATTCTCACAGGCCACCTCTTTGAGCTAATATTCCCCACCATTTTGTGGAGGCACTGGCACTGCAGGTAGACCTCTGAATCACCCACATTTTGGGGTAACACTAAAGCCAATTTAACAGCAACAAAGAGATTTGAAAAAGAAAAGAGGAATAACAGAAAATTACTTAGTGCTAGCTGGTATCTGTTAGGACAACATTGGATATAGGCCTTTGTTTTTACTTTCAAAATAGCATCAACAACATTCTGTCTAATCTAGTCACTTTCTATCAGTGATTGGTTTAGCTTCTTTTGCAGTCAAAAACAGCTTCCCCCTGGTGCTTCACTGTTGTCTTTTCCTGTTTCTAAATTGATGATCTGTTTTGTTCCTGTTAAAGACACACCAGGTTAAAGTGTGGAAACTGCATATAACTTGAAAGCCAATGTCTGAATTTTGTTCCATACAGGCCTCAAATCTGCCTCCCTAGGAGCCAAACGGCATGGTGCTAATTAATAGTCAACCTTCATGTCATCATCTTCTGATTGCCTAAAGTGGATGACGCTATACCTTCAGTTTTGCATGGAAGATTATATAAATCTTCAACCTTGAATTTAAGTAAAAAAATTCTTCCCCTGGAGTTAAAACAAACAAGGGCTGGCATCTTGTTGGGGACTTAGGCATACCTAAGTTATCTTAGGCATGTGTTTGTACTAGGGATGGGCCAACTGAATCCTCAAATCCTCGAATCCTTGGCAAGGATTCAAGATTTGTGAATCCGAATCCCTTAGCCAAAATAGGCAAACCGAATCTTTTGAATCCACCAACCAAAAAGTTTGTTGGAGACTGAGATGCCTGAAAACCCGGGAGACCAGACACTCAAGGGGAGATGGCAAATTGGTGAGTTTTTCCCTTAAAGTAATAATGGCCTTTGCTAACAATTTCAGAAATTACATCTGAGATTCTGTGACATTTAAATTGAACATTTCATATTTAAGTTCAGCATTTGACTGGAAGGTATAGGCTTGAAATTTCAAGGACAGCTGAAAGATTCCTTTGCACAGCTCCCTTGCAAAGCTCTTTCAGACACAATTCTGGGGTATGGAGTTTTACAAGGTGTCACAGCCTTCTCTGCCAAAGTCTGCTGGTGCATCATCAAACTACAAACCTCACAATGCCATAAGCAGCTATGCATAGAAAATCCAGTTTTGACCTTGGCCTGGACTATCTGTGTACTATAGTAGGTGGCCCTGTTTACACAGGCAGGAAAATGTGGGATTAATCCACATTTTCCTGCCTGTGTAGAAAGAGCCTTCAGGTCATTTTCAATCTGGGGAGATCCTGAGGGAAAACTATGACAATTGTCCTGGCCAGATTTCTTCAGAGGGAGGTTTGCCTTTGCCAAGGCTTTTGCTAAGGCTGAGAGAGTGTGTCTTGCCCAAGATTATCCTTCTTTCCTTTGATTTTTAAACCCTTTTTTAAAAAAGGATTCTAAAGATTCGAGATTTGTGAGATTCGTGGATTCTCAGAACCTTCCAGAGATTCGAATCCGGATTCAGATTCAGAAAATTCTGGATTTGCCCCATCCCTAGTTTGTACTTTTTTGTCCATGGTGAAATGTCCACATTCAGTTAAAAGTTGTGGAAGTAGAGTTGACCAAGTGGCATCATTCTGTGTATGCATTGCTCATGTCAATTGAACATTGAAATTGTGCATTTCACATTTGTTTCCACATTCAGTTGTACACTGTTGCAATTGATCAGTGCAAAATTGTTCACTTAATTCTGTGAGCACAAAGCAATACTTTGTCTCACTGAGGTAGATTTCGCAGCCCAGATTTTCTTCCTGGATTAAATGAAGCACATTCAGCACAGAAAGCAGAAAGAAGATCATCTTGTGATTCTCCAAAATGATTCCCTAACCTCAGTCCTCATTATCCAATAATACTACCCTAAGATGACTGTTTTCTGATCTTAAAAAAAAAAACAACTCTGTTTGATGAGCTGCCATTGTGAAGAAGCCTTCCTTGATGGGATATCCAGTCCAAGTTTGCTTTAAAGATTTTTACCAGAAGGAGGTAAAAGAAGGCAAAGGAAGGGATGAGAGAAAGCAGAGGCCTTGAAGTTGCCTATCAACAGCTAATATCTGATCAGCAGACTTAGCAGACACCGTTGACATTTGGTCACAGACCTCACCATAGCAAGATATATTGCATTATGGTTTAAACTGTAGCACCCATTTCTAAATCTGTGTACATATAAATTAATACGTGTCAATTTTATGCAAATCCCCCTCTTTTGTCCTGTCATCATACTCAACCACACCCCTTCCTAATCCCACATCTCAGTTTCACTCCTTGCTACTCCAAACCTTTAATCCTAAAGAACGTTACATAAGGAAGAATAGCAGTTTATGTTTTAAAGGGGTAAGGTGAAGGCATGTGTAATGTTTTTAATCCACAGTGTGATTTTATAAATGTTTATTTACAGGTAAGTGTATATAAAGTTTCAGTTTTAATTAGCACTTTCCCCTACTATCATAAAAAAATATAAAATGCTACCTAAGAGTGTTAAGAGAGGAAAGCATTACATTTTCTGCAAATCAGACCTTATGAGGAATGGCTGAGAATACTGGGTATGTTTAGTTTGAAGAAGAGAAGACTGAGATAATGGCCATTTCCACATGGGCTTAAAAAACCAGTGCAGAGCGTCCTCCAGAGAGGACATCTGCACCTGGGAGTGGACTGGGTCGGACTACTTTACATAGTTCTGCACCTCAGTCCACTCCAGAACGACCTGAAGTGGTCGTGCAGCATGCTTTTTAAAAACCTGTTTCTGTGAACTGATGGATACAGGAAAAGAGATTTCATCTAAACATTAGGAGGAATTTCTTTATTGTAAGAACTGTTTGAAAGTGGAATAGTGAGGTTAGTGGATTCTCCTTCTTTGGGGGTATTTAAACTTGAGTTGGATGGGTGTATTTCAAGAGTGCTTTGGTTATGTATTCCTGCATGGCAAGTTGTTGGACTGGATAGTCATAAAATCATAGAGTTGGAAGAAACCACAGGGGCCATCAAGTCCAACTCCCTGCTATGCAGGAACACCCATCAAAGCATTCCCAACAGATGGCCATCCAGCCTCTGCTTAAAAACCTCCAAAGAAGGAGATTCTACCACAGTCCAAGGCAGCATGTTCCACTGCTGGACAGCTCTGACCATCAGGGAGTTCTTCCTGAGGTTCAAGTGGAATCTCCTTTTCTGCAGCTTGAATCCATTGCTCCTTGTCCTAGTCTCTGGAGCGGTAGAGAACAAGCCCACTCCCTCCCCAACATGACATCCCTTCAAATATTTAAACAAGGCTATCATGTCCCATCTTAACCTTCTCTTCTGCAGACTAAACATATCCAGCTCCCTAAGCCGCTCCTCACAGGGCATGGCTTCCAGACCCTTCACCATTTTGATCGCCCTCCTCTGGACACATTCCAGCTTGTCGACATCCTTTTTGAATTGAAGTGCCCAGAACTGGACACAGTATTCCAAATGAGGCCTAGCCAATGCAGAATAGAGTGGTACCATTACCTCCCTCAATCTAGACACCATACTCCTATTGATGCAACCAAGGATCGCGTTGGTTTTCTCGGCTGCCGTGTCACACCGTGTCAGCTTGTGATCTACCAAGACTCCTAGATCCTTTTCACACTGACTTTTTCACTAGTCCTTGTGATTGCTTCCATCTCTAAAATTCTGTTATTCTAACTACACCTAAAGGGGGCATCATAAAAAATTCCCATGCATAAGAAAATGAAAGACAGATGATAGCAAATACTTTAGCCACTGCAAATGAATTAAATGTTAACTTTCTGGAGAAATAATATAATACTAACCATGGTTATTTGGCCTCATTGTGTCCAATAACACTTTTAGTAAAGTGTACAAACAATTCCAGCCTTCCTAAGACTTCTTAGAATGTATAGTTTAAATTATTTAGAAAAATTATCTACAACTGAGCATTCTCAGAACCTGCCACATGAGTGACACAAAAAAGCAACCAATTTGCATCATATTGTATAGATCTGATGCATGAGAATATGTCAGCCCTAACTAGGAGCCCTTTCATGTATACAGTTATAGCTCTATCATTCCACTTGAACTGTCGTGACAACATCCTATGGAATCCTGGGATTTATAGTTTAGAGAGGTGTATTTAGAATTCTCAGCCAGGGAACCCTAGTGCCTCCCAAAACTGGAAACCTCAAGATCCCATAGAATGAATCCATGCCAAGGAATAGTACTATAACTGTGTGCTGTGAAAGGGTCCCAGAAGCAAACAGAAGCACTGCTATTTCAGCTGCTGGTATTTATCTGCTTTATATCTTCTAAATCAGTGATATTATCTGATTAATTTTGCTTGGAGGTTTTTGATCTTGCCTCAGAAAAGGCATAGTCTGAAACTAGGGTAGCAGAGAGCAGAAGAGCATGACTAACAGTAATCATTTCCCCTTTTAAGTGTAAGCCTCAAGGCTGAGAGATACAAGAGCTTTAGGTGCTGAGATGTTCCTGAAGGAAAACAGGTTAACTTGTCATCAGAACACTTGCCTCATTGACAAATCACCCAGCTAAGTGTAAAAGCCAGCTACTAACTTTTTATTCACAACTAAACAACCACACAGCGGGACTTGTGAAGAACAGGAGCCAGTAGTAACTTTGTGGTCTTCTGCCAGGATAATAATGCTGACAGCATGAGCCCTTCTAATAAAGAACATTGAGGGCTGTGGGGAAAAATAAATGAGAAGAGGCTGAAAATACAAAGAAATGAAACACCTTGTCTCGGCGCTCCGGGATAAAGATTTCCATTTACAGTGGATTTGACCTTATGAGAATGCTCTTATTGGCCTGAGAGCAAAAGAGTAATGGTTGTTTGAGCAGTCAAGCCATGAACAATGTTTACAGTGGAAAGAAAATCCTTTATATTCTTTAACTGGTACCTTGACACCCACAAATAATATAATCTATCTGAATAGGTACAACAGTACCTTCAACTGCTTTGTATAGACTCAGGGCAGCAAAGTGAGATAATTGCTACATCTGCTCCAAAAGAATGCTGGAAATTATAGATTTGTGAGGATAACCGAAATGTCTTCACCAGTGCCCATTCATGCAGCACCAATGTCTATGTGCTTAGACACCATGAATGGGGCTTGGATTCACTCCCATCTCAGTCATGCAGACTGACTGGGTTTTAGTCTGACCTTTAAAGAAGCTGAAAAGAAACTGAACCCTGGTTAGAATCTTGTTGGAGTCTTATGTAAGTGGGAATTAGAATTGGATAGTTTTGCAGTGTCCCTGTTTTGCAAATGTCTGTATCCAGTAGAGGGCTCCTGTTATGTTATTCCATAGCAGAACCACCAAAGTTCCCAATGAGCATCATAAACTGAAGCACATTGGTCTTGATGCACATCATGCACCTGATACACATCGATCCTGATATGCACCACACATCAATGCACATTGGTCCCAATAGGCATTGGACACTCTTGGCAGTTTCTGAATATGTACCTTTGCAATTCACTAACAGTGTTACTTAGTGCCTTAACTACTTAGCTAAATACAGTGGGCCATCAATACCTGCTAGAGTTTAGTTCCAGGGTCACCACCAACACCCATGGATACCAAAATTCATGAATGCTCAAGTCCCACTGACACAGAATCATAGATCACAGAACTGGAAGAGGCTACAAGGTCCATTGAGTCCGACCCCCAGCCATGCAGGAATACACAGTCAAAGCCTTCTCAGTAAATGGTCATCCAACCTCTGTTTAAAAACTTCCAAATAAAGAGGCTCCACCACACTCCAAGGCAGAATATTCCATTGTTGAACTGCTTTTATCATCAGGAAGTTCTTCCTAATGTTTAGATGGGATCTCTTTTTCTGAAGTTTGAAGCCATTGCTTCATGTCCAAGTCTCTGGAGCAGCAGAAAACAAGTTTGTTCCATCTTCCATATGACATCCCTTTAGATATTTAAACACTGCTATCATGTCACCTCTTCATTTTCTTTGCCCCAGGCTAATGTACCTGGCTGTCTAAGCCACTCCTCAAAGGACATGGTTTCCAGGCCTTTTACCATTTTGTTTGGCCTCCTCTGGCCATGTTCCAGCTTGTCAATATCCTTCCTGAACTGTGGCACCCAGAACTGGGCACAAGATTCCAGGTGAGGTCTGACCAAATCAGTATAGAATGGTATTGTTACTTCTCTTGACTTGACACTGTACTCTTAAATATGAGACTTTTTTAGCTGCTGCATCACATTGTTGACTCATGTTCAGCTTGTGGACTGCTAAGATTCCTAGATCCCTTTCACATGTACTATGGTCAGGCCAGGTGTCACTCATCTTAAATCTGTGCATTTCATTTTTTTCTGCCCAAGTGTAGGACCTTACACTTCCCCCTGTTGAAAATCATTTGGTTAGTTTTGGCCCAGTCAAAATCTGTCAAGGTCATTTTGAATTCTGATCCTGTCCTCTGGGGTATTTACCACTCTTCCTAATTTGGTGCAATCTGCAAATTTGATAACAATCATCCAAGTCATTGATAAAGACATTGAATAGCACTGGACCCAGGCTCAACCCCTGGCACCCCACTAGTCATTTCTCTCCAAGATGAAGAGCAGCCATTGGTGAGCACCCTTTGGGTTCAATCAGTCAGCCAACTACAAATGCACCTAGCAGCAGCATTCTCTAGCCCATATTTTACTAGCTTGCCAGAATATTATAGGAGACTTTGTTAAAGACCTTACTGAAGTCAAGATGTGATATATCTACAGCATTCCCTTTATCTACCAAGTTTGTAATTGTATCACAGAAAAGATAAGATTAGCCTGACATAGCTTGTTTCTAAGAATCTCATGTTGACTTTTAGTGATCACAGCATTCTGTTCTAAGCCATTATAGACTGTCTCTTTAAAGATCTAGTATTTTTCCAGGTATTGATGTCAGGATGACCGGGTGGTAATTGCAAACAATTACCTTTTTTTCCCCTTGTTGAAGCTGGGGACAGTATATGATCCTCCTCCAGTCTGCTGGGACTTTTCCTGTTCTCCAAGAATTCTCAAAAATTATTGCCAGTGGTGCTGAGATTACCTCTGGCAGTTCTTTTAATACTTTGGATATAGTTCATCTGGCCCTAGAGATCTGAATTCATTTAAAGTAGCCAGATATTCCTGTACTACCTTTTTACTTATACTAGGCTGCATTTCCCCAACCACATCATCTGCTCCATTTCCTTGAAGCAGAGTTCTGTTTTTCTTTTGGGAGAAGATGAAGGAAAGAAGGTGTTGACTAGTTCTGTCTTTTCTCTTTTTCCTGTTAGCATTTCACCAGGATGCAGTGGGTGATATTTACCAATCCAGAAAAGCAGTGAGGAAGAGCTGTGGCTTAGGTGCAAGTCCAAGGGCAGTATGCCATCGGAAATTGGAGCAGCAGTGGCAATCAGCAATCACATACTGTGAGTTGACTGGTCAAAAACTGGGGTTTAAATAGCTGATTTATATCTGGAGGGCAAAGGTGTTAATGACTCTCCGGCTGAATAAACAATGGAGTTCACAGAGAGGACAATGAGATCCAGAATGGGCTAATGTTCTTAGCGTTAGGTGACAAAGAGCTATTGGCCATTCTTAGACTTGTTGGACAGGTCTGAGGACAATAGGGACAATAAGTTTGCTTGGTCAGACAGAGAGGAGTTAAGACAATCAACTGTCTTATGGGAATTTTCCAGCTACTATTGTCTAAAAGGTTGAGTTGTTAAAGCTAACAGCAAGCCTATTATCTCTGCTGGTGATTTCCTGACTATGACCTGGTTATGCCTGGAGGTTTCTTCTGAACTAGTTTGTAATGCACGTGTTCAACCAGGCTTTCCTTCTTATCCAGTCTAGCCATTCAGCCATAGCAGGGTATGTTTTATATCAATGCCAATTAATATATTTTGCCAATTAAATTATAGTTTGCCAATCAAATCATATCCAAGTGTGGAGGTGTATAGCCTGATAACACTAACAATGGATTATTTTTAAAGTAGTGTCAATAGTGGTGACTGGGAAGGAATGCTTAATGAAGGAGAACATATTCTTTACCACCTGTTTTAGGAAACCTGAATACTGAAGCATACTTCCTTAGAAGTAAGGGCCAGAACCCTGCTGGGACTTATATCTTTGCAACAGAACTTATGTATGCAGGAATTACAATGACTCAGTTGTTTATTAACCATATGCACTACAGGGCTGATGTGCATCAGTCTGGATGTGTATCACATCGGTCCTGATGCTCATAACATCGATCCTAGTGCACATTGAGCACTGTTTCTGGTTCCCATTATGTATTTTCATAATTAAGTAAAGGGGTTTCTTAATGCCTCTACTACGTAGCCATATATATGTAAAGTTATGTAAGATAGCATTTCCTATAGGATTCCAGTGAAGTTCTTCAAATGGAAGTTCTCAGGACTGGGGGGGGGAAGTCTCACAATCCAACCTTCTGTATTACAGAGTTTAGAAAAAAAACACCCCTCTGTAAATCTTGCAATATTTTACTCCTATAAATTGTTCCTTTAACTTCTGTGATGCATGGTATTTAAAAAAAATCACCAAGATGTCACTGAATGTACCCACATAAGTCAGTTAAAATAATATTGTATTCATCTAGATCAGTGAAGGATGAAAGAGAATTTGAAGGAGAGTCTCACACTGGGAATGCTACAGAAATTATGCTTGGGGGCATGTGGGAAAGAGTAAGGAAAGAGCAAGCTTTGCAGAGCAAGTGAAGCACCTTCCTGAAAACATTTCAAAGATATAACAAATACAAGCCCTGAGGTTGAAGATGTTCTTTAAAAAATTAGATTTCCCCCCTCACCTTCCATTCTTAATTGGGAGTTTGTAGTACAGTTAGTACAGACATCCCCCACTTTTTGACAACCCACTCTTTCAATTGGTTTGAATTATACCCAGAACCCATATACTCAACCCATGGTCTGCCCTTTCATCATGTTCGCATGACGCTTTTGTGACCACATGCTGCTTTTTTCTCTCAATTGACTCTGTGCCATCTGGTGGACAGTACTGTATAAGTAATTCATGGTGCATCTTCTGTCTCATACAGTACAGTTATCCTCCGTATTAATAGATTCTGGATTCATGAATTCAACCAATTACAGCTTGGAAATAGAAAAAATCCAAAAAGCAAACTTTGATTTTTCCATTTTATACATGGGACACCATTTTACTACACCATTGTATATGGTGGGTCTTGAGTATCCATGAGTTTTGATATCGGTGATCAAAATGATCAAGTCAAATTGAACCACCTATGAAGCTGAGCCCCTCAGAAACTATCTGTCAGGAATGCAATAAATGATCAAACACAAACAGACCCAAATGATTGAGACTGCTAATGTGGATAAGCTATCCCAGGCATAACAAAGACTGTATATAATCTATTATATGTACACTTTCTTAGGAGTAAACTACACTGAACACATGGAAGGGACTTGTGAGTATACATTGTGCTTACAAGCATCTTCATTTTTTAAGACTGATTGAATGAGAATGGATGAGAAAAGTAATTTGTCTTCCCCCTCACTGTGCTCCCAGGCACTATGGTAGCTGTTGTGATGGCCAAACTGGAATTTCTAAATCACTACAGGGGATACACTGTCATGCTCTCATGACACTTGGAAAGATCTATACTCTGTAGTTATTGAGTGAGGCTAGGGTTTGTTTACTTCTTGGAATAGGCGAATGGTGTGGAGGAGTTTACAGCAGACCTTTTTTACCTTTGGTGTAGAGAAAAATCTTAAGAAGGAATACCTGCTACAGAATTGTGACCCAGGATCATCCTTGTATGATTAGATCAACAAAGCGTGATTTTCTGTAATTTTTGTTAGTACTCTGAAACTACATTATCTCAATAGTTGAGGGCTCTGGGACATAGGTGCTTTCCACACCATACCTCATTAGTGCATTCTTCTGTTACAATCCAAGCATTGCCATTCATACCATGTTAGGTTAGGAATGCTTTCTTCCCCACCCCTCAGCCTTAAGTGAATGAGTTGTGGTATTGTCACTGGTGTTACTTCTGCACTACTGTGTCCTTGGCCACTCCCTTTCCCTGCCTTCATCTTGCCCTACCACCCCTGATTGGTCAGGGGTTGGGGGGGGTTTGGTCTTAACAGATTTTTTTCTGGAAATGGTATAAGGTGGTTTTGCCTAGGGATGGCTGGATTGGGATGATGTTGTATGGTAGCATAACTCCTGGACCAGAAACAACCCGCTGCTGTTGCAGGACAGCTACGTCGTATGGAAATAGGCATAGATGGATGTAGAGTCATACAGGTAGAAGGGTTCCCAAGGACCATTTAATCTAAAACCTTCCAATACACAACAATAAAGCACTCCAGAGAAGTGGTCATACAGTCTTTGTTTAAACATCTCTAACAAAGAGGAGTCCACCACCCTTGAAAGCATTCAGCCATGTGTTTTGCAGCAAGCAAACAGACTCACAGAGCCACCTGGCTATGCAATGGCCTCCCTGTGCCATTAACACTGTAGATCTGCTGTAACTGTTTGAGGTAAGCTTTAGAGAAGATTTGGTGAGATGTATGTAGGGGTGTAACAATGGGGGGGGGTAAAGGATGAACTCATGCCCCCTAAATAAAAATTCTGCCCCTCACATTAAATTTTCTTTCATCGTCCAGATTTCTAGCATTGCAGTAACTTAACACTTCACTCGAGAAATACTTAGAAATAGAGTTTAGGCATCCAAAGAAAAGAGGCAGATAAAGTTGCAAAGGGAATGGCAAACACAAACAAATCTAAGAATTCTAGATGTAAATAGTGTTCAATGTCTCATTTTCTGCAATGTTAGAAATTGGGAACAGAAGTAAAATTTCATTTTGGTGGGCAGAATTCTTATTTAGGGGGCACAACATCTTCATTTTATCTCCTCTGTAGCTACATCCCTGAGTTCATGGGAGGGGAGATGGACTGGAAGAGCTACATGAGTGGAAGTCCTTTCATGTGATCTTGACAGGAACCTCTAGCTGATTATATTAGCTAATGTTCTCCTTCTAGAGAAAAGGAACATAGTAGTACTTCCTTCTTGATATTAAGATCCATGCCTTTTATGGGATTTTGACATTATACTCAAGCACTGATGAAACCACATTTATCCACTGAAGATTCCCATGCTCTGATGAGCAGTGAAATCCCCCTAGACACCCACTTTCAGAAGTCACTGAGCAGAACTGTGGTAGATAAGGCAGTAAGATAATTTATCTTCAACGTTCTTCCACCAAAAATGGAGCTTTTTCTTCCACATCCTTCTTTCACTCATTGATTGGACAAAGGAGGATAGACTGTATCTTCTGCAGGCGATCAACCCATGAGATTCATGTTGTTGACATTTATTCTAGCATAATCTCAGATCTCCTCTATACATTCAAGTAAAATTAAGTTATGCAATATAATTCACTCCCAGAAGGAAGGTCAATAACATAGCTTTTACCTCTTACACCAACCTGACAAATAACCTCGAAAATGTTTGGCAAACTATGACAAAATGCTTCTGCCAGTTTCATCCCTGTTTTCTACAACAGGTTGCAGTCTCTCTTGGCTGCAGCCTCAGTTACAGCACCATTTTGCTCTGTCCCTTGGGGCATATGGAAATGTCATTTGGGTTTTTCTAAGTGAAGTGCACTTTCATAGATTAGTTTCTCTAAGCTTCAAGTAGATGAATGGTCCCTGTTTGCATTGATTTCTAGGGACAGATACTCAGTAAAAGCCAACGAAGATCATGAAATGACAGAAAACATCCATAATAGCTCCCTGGAGGCTCACTGTATTACTAAAGTCAAAGTCCAACAGAAATTGTGTTTTACTTTACCGTGAACAAATGCCTTTCTCCCCAAGGGCTTCTGTATTATGCTGCTGCATAAAACCCTACAACAGGTTTGGCAAATAGTATTTTAGTCCATTGCCAATCCAGAAATTTACTTCTAGGGATGACCATTAAACCTAGGACCAAAGGATGTGGGTGTGGCAGGGATGGGAAAAATATATACAAATATTTGGAAAACTGTCTAAAAATATGTTTCTCAGGTGTCAAGACAAGAATCTTCTCAATTCACAATTTATTTTAAGACAAATTTGCATGTTGTTCATTTGCACCAAAAATGATGTTTTCTGTGCATGAAATGGCACTTTCACAGAATATTGTTGAAATATTATAGAAAATAACATCTTCTTCTCAGAAAACACTGCTTCTTGAGCAGAAAATACTGCTTTCTAAGCAAAAATATCGTGTGAATTTTGCACACAGCATATTGTGAACTGTGAATAGTCTTCAAAAACTGTGCAGTTTTTGAGGTTCTTCTCACAACAAGAAAACAATTGTTAAAATTACCCATTTCTGCCTTTGAGATTAACATTAACAAAGAATTATGCCCCTAGTTGTTGGCTGCCATATCTTTGACTTGATAAGACCATCCCAAGATAGCATGCTGCCACAAGTAGAACACAATCTAAGTGAAGACACATAATAATAAAGGCCAGCCAAATTATTCTGGCATGAGGAAGAAAATCCCACAAGCTCCTCTATCCTTTCCTAGCATCCTGTTATTCAACTATATAATAAGCTAGACTTACAAACTTGTGTTTCCTATTCACATTTATGATCATGGTACCATCACCACTATCAGAAATGCCTCCAAACGCATCTTAGAATGCAGCCAGATGCATTGAGGGGCAAAGTTCTATGGCATTGGTGAGTAGGGTGCTCAAGGATGACACAGCCAGCTCCCTCCCATGAGTGATTGGTAGTACACTGAAGAGATGCAACAGGATTCCATAGGGGTCCCAGCTTCTGCTCAGTACACCACTACTCACTGGTGGCAGGGGCTTGATGCATCATCTTTCAGTGGCCTCATTGCCACCACTGCAGAACTCCATCCCTCAGCGCAGCTGAAAAAAATTTATGGTGGGTTTCAGAGGTCAGATCAAGAGACAGACTGTAACTATGACTTTATGGCTATGAGTCTGATGAAGGATTTTGTCCAATTATGATTAAAAATGTCTTGTTCTTTCAAATGCTTCACTCTGTTTAAAGGTAAGGCCAGCCCCACATAGGTCCAATGTTAAATCTGTTATCTGTCTGGTATTAAATGGTCTTGTACTTCTACTTAGACCAGGTATCTGTAATTCTTACAATAAACATGGCAGTTCTGGCATATGTTCCAGCTGCCTTCAACTTGGCCTTGAAAACACATAGTTGTAAACTGGTGTGAACATGCTCTGGAGTTTGGAGGTTGACATCCAATTTTTGACACCTCCAGGGTTCTAGAATACCAAAGTTGTGTCATTCTGGCTGCCATTTTGGTGACTTCAAGTGACATTGCATCGCTCCTTCACCTTTTGAGGATCCCGTCAGTTGCCCTCCTCCCCCTGCCCAAGATAACATGTTTAAGCATTTCAAAGTATTCAAGTGAGGTTCTTCTACTGAAACTTTTGGAGGTCCATCCAAATGCTTTGGGAGGCTGCTAGGGACTTCAGGTGGATAACTGGGAGCCTGCAGAGCAACACTGGACCTCCCACAGGAAGCATGAGTCTCACCTCTACTCTAAACATACACAGTAATATTGTTATTTTCCTACAGACTCAGCAAGAGAGAAGCCCTTTCATCAGTGTGATATAACACTGCAGTCCTCCCCACAAGTGCTGATCCTTAGAGATACTTCATACATGTACATGATACTAATTTTCTTAATGTGACTGCTTACTTGAATACTTGAGTATATTACTATGCTGTCAAAAATTTAAAGTGACTTTTAAAAACTAAATCATGCAATAGGACATATAATACATATACCTTAATGTGTATGTGTGCCTTTATATGTAAACATATGCACATGTTTATTCTGGACTGTATATAACCATGGTGCCCCTTCTCCTGTACAGGTTCAATAGGTACAATGTTATAAAATGGGGAAGGGGGCCATGATGGCCTGTTGTATTAGCCAAATTTAATTTATAGTTTAAAAAAAAGATGCTGCCAATTAAATCTCATGATAGATTCACCTTAGGGTCATCATAATTCAGACATTACTTGAAAGCACATCATCACCACCACCACAACAGAAATTAGTATACAAAATTAACAAAAGATGAATGGGTACAGGGGTCAGTATGCCCTGTGACAGGGTGATCAATTGTTCAATCTGTCTTTCTCTCCTGGTTTTAAAGACACACTTCTGCCATTCTCCATACCGTTTACTCCACTCAAAGAGAAATGAAAATTTTCCCTAGAGAACTTTGTCTTAACAAGCATCTATTCCCCCTCAGTCTGAACACTTTTATTGGAAGATCCTGTTTTTCTCCTCCCTAGCTGAGAAAAACAATGGCTACTGCTGGTCTAGGAAATGGTAATGCTGATGACGATGGTTTCTGACTATCCCATTCTCATGTGCCTTATTTCTTTTCTACTTTCTTCTCTCTTTGCTCTCACCATTAATTTGCTCCTCTTTCTTCAATTGACTTGAAAAAAGCAGATTGTTAATGAATCAAAAAGGTCACTGCAGTACCATAAACAGGTTGTGATTTACAGTAGTTGTTTTTCTTTTAAAAAAACGCAATCACTTTCCATTATAATAAAACCAAGAGAGAGGAGGAGAAACATTACATTAGCAAAAAACTAATGGACATTACTAGTCAAACTGGACCCACTTTAATGTTTTATATCACAGGGAAAGTTTATAGCATTCATGTGACCAGAAAATAAATACAGATAATTGGCTCATGTACCTTGAGGGTATAGGAATTCCTAGAAAACCTGTTTGTCTTACATACTTATTTTATTTAGCTTGTAAAATAAGAGATCTTTAATGGATCTGCTCTCCAGAATATTAGAAGATGTAATTATTGGATGAAAATAAGAGTGGCTACCACTGAAATTAATTAGAAGTTGGATTTCAGGCAAAAGTTCCACTAAACTGTAATAGTGATCTCAAACTATACACAAAGTGATATAAGTGATCCCAGGATGTCTCAATGGGTATTGACACTATTCTGGTTTGCATTCCATGTTTGTCTTCCAAGGAGGTTAAAGTGCCTTCCATACACATAAACTTAGGCAGAATGGGAAGAACTTACCTCATCTCTATAAGAACTGAGCTCCTTCCACAAGTCAGTGCCACATGTAGTTTTGTGTGTATATGTGTCCAAGCACTAGTTGGGCTTTATAAGGATATGCTGCAAGCCATGAAGAAAGTTGCAAATATTGACAGAGTTCAGCAAAGTTACCTATTTTACACTACAAGTCCTAGAATCCCCTGGTCAGCATGACCACTGTTCCATGCTCAGAATGTTGGGGATTCATCATAATCAAATGAAAATCAAATCCTTTTCCACCTGTACCATCCAACTTCAATAGCTGCAGATACTTCAAAAATGGAAGTGGTCGTGTTATACCTGCCCACCATTTGAGTATCGAAACATAATGAGCTTCAGAGGACCCAATTCAGCATTAACATGCTTGAAAATATAGGGATCCAATCCATAACCGGATTTTAAGAGTGAAATCTTTGAGTTGTGATTTTCCTGTAAATTGGAAAAGACACAATTGTATCATAGCTTCAGACCAGAGATTTTTTGTTCTGAATGGAAGCTGATACATACAAGCGTGTAGAGGGTTCCTTGGGTTTTCAATATAATGTGATACTTATGCTATATGTCCATGGTATAAGTTGTACTGTGTTATCAAGTGGATGGTATGGTGAAAGTTCTTCTGGTCAGCCAGAAATGAAGATGGCGGAATAACAGAACAGTTTTTAAAAAGAGTTCAGACAAATTCATGGAAGATGGATCTATCAACAGATACATTCTCATCAGTTCCAAAAACAATATACATCTGTGTATCGGTCTTGTGGTGCACAGATAGGAAACAGATGCTGTAATTATGTCATGATTTCCATTGGTGAGTTTTCCATGGTCAACTGCTTGTCGTCTTTGAGAACAGAATGCAGGACTAGATTGACCTTCAGTCTGGTTCTCTGTGGTACTTTTTATTTTCTTATGTTTAAATAAAAGAATTCTCACCATCTAGCAGCTTATCTCTTCAAAAACCCACCCCCTCAACTCCCTTTTTATTTATGTATTAATTTTAAGATTGATACATCCTCTGTAACTTTTTTAAAAAATAGGGCAGTCTGGAACACAGAAAAGTCATTTAAATCTGAAATTCTTTCAATGAAAATAGATACTTAAAGAGAAACAGGATTACCATGATACTCCAAGACTAGCAAAATGTGCTTTTGGTGAGTCATTGGGAGAAGGAATTCTTTAGTTGTGGAACAGCATTTACAAAGAGCATTTGTCTATGTGTCATTGCTGGCTGATGGTGTGCAGATGGTATTGCTAAAACTAGAGTGTTCTCACTACACTGACATGGAAAGCTTGATAGAAGAGAAATGAGAAGGAGATCTCTAAGCAAGTAACTTATAATCCCTATCTCTTCTAGCTGTAATTGTATTGTATAGATATTCTCTTGCCATTCAACTAAACAAAAAGTTAAGCTTCACATTTAAAATTGGGTGTGGGCGGGCAGGGAAACTAGCCCATAAAGTTTGCCTTTTCTTCCTAGGTATTAAACATTTTTGGATTGCCACCCCTTTCTAATTTGACATTCAGTATATATTCCAACACATTTTATGAATTTCCCTAAAGCTAAAAATGTTTTGGAGGGTTGTTGTTGTTTTTTTGCATAAAATGCATTGATTCCCACACATAAAACAAAATAAAAAGTAATAAAATAGTCATGGAACTTTGTAAAATGGGTTATTTAGGAAAATCTAGGATGGTTCAAAGGATGAGATAGTGAACTTTTCAAGACATGGGTCATGCGGGGGAGATTCAAATTTCGGATGTAAAATAGAAACAAAAGATTAATGACTTGAAACAGTCCTCAATTGCTCCTGGTAATATATTTGGATGGAAATGATTAAAATACATAGACGTAGCCAATGCTCCAGACGTAGCCAGTACTCTGAAGAGAATGAATGGATAAAAATCAAATTACTGTGATCAAACCTTTAATATCTAAGTGTTTCAAGCACCGAAAAAGCTTCAGAATAAGCAAAATGATAGCCTACAGGCAGGATCCAAAGGGCTGTGCTATCATACCATGTGTTTTTTGGGCTCCCTGTCTCTCTCAGCCAATTAGAAATGCAAATGTACTCAGGGACCGAGGGTGGTGTTTTTGTTACTGTTTTGCTTGATTCATGTTCTTGGTTTAGTATTAAGTAATACTATCCACAGGTACCCCTGTTCCAGAAGACAAGTGTATGGTCTAGTCATGCCATGCCAGGGGTTGTGGCAGAAAGATAAGGAAGGCAGAGCTGCTGCCAATATGTCATATTCATGTTACAACCATCTTTCTAATAGAGGTGAACATTCATTTCATAATGAATTAAAAATTGAAGAGAATGAGGTCCATTCTGTTCAGTGCTGATTGTCATAAAAGGAACACCATCATGCAAGCAGAGGGCTTCTGTTTTAGTATTCCATTTCTAATTTTTTAATCATTTGATCCAACTGTTCATTTCTTACCAAGCAAAATATCATGGAATGGAAATATGGAATTCCACCTATGACATTACAGATATAGGTTATACTGATGATTTTTCAGATTTGGGTTAATTTTCATAATTCCATACATACATATTTCCCATTCAGCACCTGGGGATAGAAAGAATTCACTTTACCCAATAACAGTGGAGTTTGTCATAGGAGCCCCACTGGCAGAATCCCTTCCATTTTCACAAAATGTCTCAGAGTAATCCAGGGACCCTTCCACACTACACAATTACAGCATTATGATTCCACTTTAATATCCATGACTTCATCCTATGAAATCTTGGGATTTTTAGTATGGTGAGACACTAATGTTCTCTCACTGAGAATCCTAAATACCCCTTCCTAAACTGAAGTCCAAAATTCCATACAATGAAACCATGGCATTTAAAGTAGAATCACAGTGGGATAATGTGTAGTATGTAAGGGCTCCTGGATGTTTCTGGAGAAGTGCTATCTTGCATCCCACTTTTTGAAAAAGGCCAGGGTAGTATTAAATAAATAAATAAATAAATAAATATTAAACAATTAGGCTTAGGATCAGTTTACTTGAAGAAGCATCTCTCTCATATGTCCATGTCCCTAAGGACATCTTTCAAAGGTCTTCTCTCAGGAATGCTTTGATGGTATATTCCTGCATGGCAGGAGGTTTGACTCAATCGTTCTTGTGGTCTCATCTAGCTCTTCTAACTCCATGATTCTCTTGTCTAGCAATATTGCTTCTCTCTGGCATCCCTTATCTGTGGAATGCTCCCTAAAAGAAAGCTACCTGATATCTTCACTGATAGTATTTAAATGCAGGGTAATACCTTCTTCTTCTAACAAACCTTCAGCCCTTGTAAATTTCTTCTTCATTCTTTTTATTGGTGTTTTGGTACTGCTGGCTCTTAACATGTTAATATTGTAAAACTGTGGTGTTGGTTCATCTTATTTGTTTTTACTGTAAAATTTATGACTGTATGGATTTAAAAATACATCTGTAAACAGCTCAGGGGGCATTTCCACTTAGTATAGAAACACTCTAAATAAATCAATAGGTGGATGCCAGCAGGTTGCTATGGGAAGGAAGAAAAGGAGGAGGAAAAAGAGGAGGAAGAGGAAAAAGAAACACACAAAATAAATGTGATCCTATGATATTAATGGGATTTTAATAAAGTGATTTCAAAACAATGTATGGCTAGCATTCTGTTGGTTAGTTAGAAAAAGAGGACATCCATTTAACCAATTCTTGAATGGCAAGTCAGTGCTTAGCTAAATTGAACTCATTCAGTGATTTCACTTTAGTCAGGGTTAACAATAGGTTTTATGACTATGTTTATCATAGCAACTACTAATGTAATAATTTATTTATTATTTCTTTATTGAATTTCTATGCCTACTTTCTCCCAAAATGGGACCCAAGGAGGCATTTTCTCCCCTTCTATGTCCCTAATTCATATTGTCAGATAGTAAACACAGCATGAAATGCAGAACTTTTACGTGACAAGAAGAACTTCTTGGGTCACACAGAGAAATAGAAGTCTGCAAACATCTAAACTGGGACACAAAGTTACAGAAGTCACACATAAATATCAGGAGGCAAATAATTTAGGCCCTTTCTGCATGATGATGCTCTTCCGCATCATTGTGCTGCAAATCTGGGTCTGGAAGGGGGTGCATCGGGAATGTTCCCCTCCACACCTGCTCACTCCTTGAGGAAGGGAGCAGGATAGCCTCACCCCTCCCTTCCTTCCTCAGTGCAGCCGGGCACTTGCCATTGCTACACTGGGGCAGGAAGTATTGCAATTGCGTGGCCATGGCTTCTGCACAATGGTAAGTACAGTAGTATCACATGATAGGAGGTGTAAAATTGATTTTTTCCATTTTCCAAATACCACACAGGTGTAATGCTTCATGACGGGATGGCAGCAGGATGGCAATGATGTCATACAGAAGCATGACTTGCTGACTGCTGCCATTCCATTGCAGAAGCGACTCAGCGATGTCATGTGGAAATGGCCTAAAAAAAGTCCTTAACAATGGTTTACAACTGGGGTGGGCAACTGAATGGGGGCAGGGGCCAATTCCCTGTGGGACCTTCCCTGAAGTCCACACCTCACATAACAAACCAGACACCTCTATTTGGTTTTGCAGTCTTTTTCAAAACGGCAAGAGGAAATGACACCACATCCCTTCTTGTTACCATCTTGAGATGGAGTACAGAGGAAAATAGAGGTATTTGGGGATAGTAGAAGCTTCTGGGGTGTTTGTGAGGTGTGTTGTGGAGGTGTTTTCATGTATTTGGGGGGATTTCTTTAGTGTTTTGGGGACACAATTTGCCCCAAATTTGCACCTTTTAAAAAGTGTGGGAGGGTTGGGGGGTTGGGGAAATTGTTGGGCTCGTTTTTAGGGGCCACAAAAGTGGGTTCCAAGGGTAGGAAGAAGCCCACAGGCTGCAATTTGCCTGTCTCTAGTTTGGAAAGACAATAGACAAACAATGAACGGGTGAGTACAATACAAGCAAACCTGCTCCCAGCATTGGTCTGATTTGAATCATATTACTCAATATTGCAGCTATTCTTCATACAGAGAGTCTCCTCGAAGCAAACCAGCCATGAGGGCAACACATGCCATGGTAAACCTCCCATCCGGTATGACAGTGTGAGTTCATATAGCATTAGCTACCAGGGAAGTGACAATACATTCTGCTTCTTTGGCAAGTTCATTTCCTTATGTCAGTTATAGCCTTGTAACATGTGCCGCATTATTGTTCTACTTAGGCAGTGAATTGTTGATGTGTCTAATGCTGCACCTGTTAGTCAAGAAACCCTTCAGAAGGCAAATGGCATTATAAAACTGACATGTTCACATGCAGCCAGACCCGTCAGGATGTTTCCTGTGCATTATGCAAAAAATTTCTGCTTTATGGCCATTAAAGACAATAATAAAACAGCTGTTGCTGAGCAGTATGTGGTCTAATTCCAATGAAAAGTGCCGAGGTGATTACGGGAGTGCCACTCACTGTAAAATAATGCAGGGTGGGGCTGGGTTTCTATTCTGTGTAAATCCATTCTCTTTGGGGACAGATATACATTATTGCCTGGCAGAAACCTGGTGTATAAGACATGAATTGTGTTTCTCTTTGTAAACACTGACATCCATCGTTATGGTGTTGTTTTTTTCCCTTCAGCCACATTTGATGATTCTATTGTTGCATAGGCAAATATTCTAATACAAATTTGACATATGGCTGAAGAGCAAGACAATGCAGTCAGCTTCTGAAATTTGCTCTGGAAAGGAGCATGAGGAAGGAGGGATGGCTCATCTGGTTTCTAGAATTCTTGTCATTCCATGTAATTCTCTCTTACTTTTCTCCTATTGCATAACAGCTCAGAGCAAATAATAATAACAATAATTAATAGCAACAATGATATCATCATATTTTGTTAACTTCCTATGCAAGGTGACTGGCACTGGCACAGAGGTGAACTGGTGCAGCAGTTTAGCTACATGTGGAAACAAAATGAGGGAGCTGCTTACCGAATAAGAATTCCTCTCCCAAAATGAAATCTTCCTTCATTCCTCAACCTTTTAGCATTGCATACAGTGAGCCATTCAAAGTCGATGATGCCTAGAACTATTTGTTGTGTTCTCATTCCCTTGGTAACATTGCCTGCCCCTTTTCTTGAATGCCTAAACTGATATTTAAATACTCAACTGAAGTTTTAAGTTACTCCAACATTAGAGGCTTAGGACCTGAAAGGAAATTTCCTCTGGGGGGCCAATAACAAAATCCACTCACCCCACCTCCTTACTATACCTATGGTGTAGAAGAGAAGGCATCAGCAGAAAAACTAAAGAAAAAAAATGAGACCTCAAAAATACTAAGAATGTAAGAATACTAATTATCTTGATCTCTGTACACTTTTAAATCTTTATACTAGTTTATTCCCCATTTCAAGGTGGCGGGAGGAAGAATTCTTATTGGGGGAATGCCCCCTTTTCCCCCCTTCCCTATAACTGCATCCTTGGTTGACGGACTACTCCATGCTGTTCCATGGTGGGGATGTATATGTGCTACACAGTTATATCCATACTATTTTAACTATCATTATCCTATCTGGGACTTTTAGTTTGGTGGGATACTTTTGTAGACAGGAACTAATGTTCTCTATAAGGGAATTCTAAGTATTTTAACAAATTAGAAATCCCAGGATTTCTTAGGATGAAGCCCTGGAAGTTAAACTGGTATGGACAAACTGTAACTGTCAAGATATGTCCTTAGAAAATGCAGACAGGAGCATATTTCAAATGTCTTCTCTTTTTGCACACCACACTGTTATAGCACTATTATTCCACTTTCAACATCCTGTGGAATTCTGGGGTTTGTAGTTTACTGAGGCCAAACTGCAAACTGCAAACCCCAGTATTCCATCGGATGTTGAAAGTGGAATAATAGCACTTTAACAGTGTAATGCGGTAATGGCCTTTCTCCTACCCATGACAACTGTGCTTCTCTAGGACCATTTCCGCACTACAGTGTTAAAGTGCTGCTATTCCACTATCAACCTCCTATAGAATTCTGGGGTTTGTAGTTTAGGGAAGGGCACTTTGAATTCTCAGCCAAAGAGCTCTTTGGTCTCAGTAAACTACAAACCCCAGAATTGCACAGGGCGTTGAAAGTGGAATAGCAGCAGTTTAACACTGTAGTGAGGAAATGTACTAGATCCTACAGCTGTAACTTTCATTTCAGCATGTGCACCTTCTTAGCAAAAGAGTAAGACCAAATGGTCCTCTGCATAGGTCAATATATTCTCCTGCATACCTAGCTCCTAATATTGAAAAATGATGGATTTACAAAGGAAAAGTGTGACTTGCAATTAAATACTTCAATGTGGAGTGCTCAGGCTTCCAGCTATGCCTTAACCCAAGATATTCCATTACATTCCACCCTCATTCTTTTTCCCCCTTTCATCTTAACAATTAATCAGCATTCTACATCCACCCACCTTCACTGTATGCACTCAACATCACTCACTGTGATGTTTTGAGGGTCTCCTACCCTTTAATTTCTGATAACCTGGGATTCCCCAAGCCAAATAATATCTCTTTCTTTTGCACCAGTGATACCATTTTGTCTTCATAAGACCTGCATATTAAGAATCAGTTCAGTCTTAGTATATAGGCTGAGAACAGAAAGGAAAATAAGTAAAGATATCTTGCCAAGAACAGAGGGAGAACTGTTGAAAGGAAGTGGAGCTATTCTCTTGTGAAGGGTTGATGGAAGAAAATCATGCAGAAATGAGGAGAAAAGTTTGTATGGCCAGACTGAATATGGTCTATGAATGTTTTCTTGGTGTGCTGACTAATTCTTAAAACAAATGATGTGCCAGTTTTAATCTGTGTAAGAGATGGGCTGTCACTCAGATTTTTAAGTCCAAGCAGCTGGAATTGCTCAGTTGATGATACAAATGTTACCATGCTGTGCTCTCCCAATCTGTGATACAGTATGATTGGCAATAAATATTGTTTAATTGACATACAATAGATATAAATCATACACTTGTGGCTGGAAGCCATGTGGAAAGGCCTCTGGCTAGTAGCTTCTTGCTAAGATGAATTACCTCGGAATGGCCAGGTTATAAATTAATGAGGATTAGCCAGAGAGTCCAACTTAATGGGTTTAAGATGAGCCTCTCAACCACCAGAACCTAAAGAACAATAACTAAAAAACCTGCAAGGTGAAGCAACAGTGGCCAACATCCTGTAACCTCTTCTCACAGAATTCCCTCTTTGTTTCCTCAACTGCCCAGACATTAAGGGACTATCACAACTTCCATCACTATTTTGTCATCTCAAGTTAAGACCATTAACATGTTCCAGACCCCTTTGTTTGCTCTGTCAGAGAGCAATTAACACATTCCCCTTTAAGGTAGAAACCCTAGCTCTGACCCCAGCTTTTTGCTAGCATTTTGGATTTTACACTGTACACCTGACTATCATTCCTCCATGCTGCCATCAAACTCTTGTATTTGAGCTATCTCTCTTCAATCCTCCACTTCAGGACCAGTAAATATCATCCTATACACCCAAAATCTCTTGCTATCCAACCTTTTTCTCTTTTCCCTTTGTTAGCCTTGTATGGTTCCTGAAACTGCTTCATTTCTTGTGAGTGTCTGTGAATTCCCCAATAAACCATTCCTTTGACTCTCAACTGGCATCTTGCAGTTAGTACCAGTTTACACAGGTGGGAAGTTCTTGTGGTTAGTTCCCTCTCACAGGCCTCCTTTTGAACTATAATTCCCAACCTTCTTAAGAAGACAGTGGTACTGTGGGCGAGTCTCAAGGTCCCCCACCTTTTGGGGTAACAGAAAAGCACTATACATATATGTATAATGTGGTTATTACTTAAAAACGTGCTGTGTTTTCACTGGCTGTTCTTGTGTTAGTCATGTATTGTTTGACTTCAGTATTCTCCAGATGTGATTCTTGTAATATGGTACATCTGTTTGTGTTATATTCATGTCAGACCATATGCATGTAACACATATATGCATGGTTTTGTACATAATCCATTTAGAAAGATTTGTCCCATTCTGTAGATAAGGAGCTATATGCGATTAGCTTATACAGATGGCTCCGGCTGATCCAATCAGTGAGATAAGACACATGTACATTGCCTGCTTCTGGTCTTATTGCTTTGTGGTTCGTCTTACTATTTTGATCATGTCGGGAGCCAGTTACTTACATGCACTTATAGTTTCCACTTTTACTGCACATTTCAACAGTGGAATTTGCCAGCCCAGAATGCAGTTATCACTCAGAAGAGAAAGAACATTCATAAACATGTAAATCCCATTTTCCCAAGTGTCCGGAAATCCTAACAATGAGAATTGTTGATGGATGATAATCTTCACAGTTTGGGATTTACTCTGTACTAAAAACGCCATGTGTATTTTTCACAAGATAAATCCTGAACTGTGAATAGTCCTTGAAAAGTTTCCAGCTTTGAAGGCTTTCTCACAGTAAAAAGAAAAATGGTTAAATTATGTGTTCCTGTTCAACAGAAGAAAATTTACATCCGTGGCATGTGTAACAGCTATGCAAGTTAGACAAATGATATCACTGTAATGTTTAAATTGGTACTGGTTTTTGTTAACTGTCCTGATAAGGTAGGCACCCTAAAGGACAGCAAATTAAACATATTAGATAAATTAAATGAATGCATGAGTTCTTGGAGGATAAGGCTACATTGAGCTATCCTGATGGCTAGATGCTATCCACAGGAACAGAAGCAAGACGTCCTTGAATTCTTGTCCATAGGGGAAACAACAACAGAAGAGGACCATCACTCTCATATTCTGCTCATGGACTTCCCAAGAGATATGTGGCTGGAACTGTGGTAAGCAAGATAGTCCACCCTCCCATATACAAGATTAATCCTCATGCCATCTGTTCAGTACTAAAGGGGTATTTGTAAGCACTACAGTCCTCCCTCCACATTCACAGGTTTGATCTTCACACATTTAGTTATTCACGAGGCATGTGCTTGCCTCCCTCCAATCGTTTCCACCCATTCCTTTGCATTTCTCACCCCAGGCTTGAAAGACTTATGTTTAAAATGGACATTTTTATCCTTTTGGGGAGGTTAGTCCTCTCTGCAATGTGGCTATGCATTCTGCTGTGTAGTGGCTGCTGATTGGTCAGGTACTCTCTTTGCTCCTACCCCTTCCCTCTGAGAGGAAGCTCCTTTCTCAAGACGGCAACTGGAAGCAGCTAGAATGCCAGAACTCAGTGCTCCACTCTTCTCCATCTGAGGGGAAAGTACTGGTAAGCCTGTCTTTTTCTTTCCCCCAGAAGCACCAGAGCCATGGGCAAGGGAATGGGAGCGGGGAGCTCCAGAAGCAAATGGGAGGGGGAATCACAGGGAAATTAATTGTGTTTTTTCCACTTTCACAAGGGTTCTGCACCATGAACCCTTGCAAATGTGGAGGGGCTCTGTGTAGTAGAGATGTCAACAAATTGCACAGCCAGATATATCAGCAGGTCTTCGGACAAAATGGACATGATTTGAGGCAGTCCACCTAGCCCTTCACTAAGAGGGGTAGGTGATGGGGATGGCAGCCAAAACAGCCAAGGATCAGAACTTGGATCAGCACAGGCATGGAAAGAAGTTCATTAGGTTTGATATCCCTCCCTCCCTCCCTCCCTCCCTCCCTCCCTCCCTTCCTTATTTTTTAAGGGAAAAAAGGGCTGGCCATGTACATGATAACAAATAATCTTTTTTTGTACTTTAGATGTATATAACAACAACAACAAAACAATGCTTATTTGCAAATAGTTAGGTTTAGTAGCAGGGCAATAGAAGCAAACATGGTGCCATGATTTAAATGAGTTTAAAATGTGAAACTTCACATGCTCAACTAGTGTTTTGTGCCATTTTTCTCTAACATGTCAAGAACATAGAAGTAGGTGTAATGCAGGGATTTGTGATAGTAAGGGAAATGACAATTCAGTCAAAGCTGAAATGAAACCACACCACTGTCTAAAGGAATGTCCATGCAATGTCCCTGGGGGCTGAATCTGGCCTTTTTGGGGTCCCAATCCAGCCCTGTGGACTTGGTCAGGTGCCTACTCCTCCTTCTGCAGGATACCATCATCAGTGGTTTCCCAGTCTTTGTATATTTGTACCCATCTCGGAAAGGCTGAACTGCCTCTTCTCAGGCTTAGTTACTAACAGTAAGAGCTTTAAGCTAAAGCATACTGCTATTTTTGGTCCCTCCCTTTTGTCTTTGTTCCTGGATAGTAGCCCACCAAGAACATCTCTGAAATTAAATTTGGCCTTTGCACTGAAAGGAACTCCCAACCTTTCCCATAAGAGTGTTATCTAGGGCAGGGTCTACATGATTATCAACATGTTGTTCACCATTCCCAGCATTCTTCACAATCAGCTATGCTGGCTAGGGCTGCTGAGACCTGTAGCCCAACAACATCTGAAGAAGTGCATGAATCTCACCCCAGTGTAGGGTCTAAAATCCCTATCAGCACCACTGAAGTAACAGAATGAGTTCCTTCTTTTCATTTCACTTATGTATGTATAAAAAGAATACTTTTGATGGTTCTGTCCTCACTGCCTCTTGCTTAAGAATGGGTGTTGGCTCCCTAAGTTCCATTTTCCTCCTCAGATTTCAACTGCCTGACAGGAGAAAACACAGCATCGTGTGTTTATAAAACATATAACTAATGATTGGAAATAGGAAGGTTTGCTTTAGGGTTACCAAAAGCCAGAAATGACTTGAAGGCACACAGCAACAACAACAATTAATTACTAATCAAAATTTCTCCCTAGACATTTAAACACTTGTTACTCCAATGGAGAAACCATATCCTGGGGTCTACAATTTTGATATTAAAATATGATTCTGTGTGCCAGAGAGGTCCCCTGAAGGGGCATGTAGGCAGGCATGGTCGAGAGACCGAAAACCAGGTCAGGTCAGTAAAATCCCCAGTCACGCAGCCCCAGGAAACCTCAAGATGTGTAAACCCACAATAAACAAATGTCTTCAGCCCCGAGATGCTGACTTGAGGGGATTACCGTGTCTGCCCCAAGTTGAGCAACTATTCCATCAGGTGAGGACCATTTACATGAAATCACATCTAACTAACTAACACAGCTGAAGATCCTGAGACTTTGGCAACACCTTGCAATCCCATCACACCAAGGAAATTACCATGGTGGAGCTTCATTATCGCTCCAACACCCATTGTTCTCCCCAGGAAAGGATTAGTCCTCCAGGTAGTTTTTCCCCTACAAATAGTCCCAGTTTTTGAGCAGTTCTTTGGATCACTTCCAGTCATCCCAGCAGACCATATCTCCATCTGTTGAGTGATCCCCTCAGCCCTCTCCGTGCTGAGTCCTACTTCTCTGCTGCCTTCCTGGACCCTGGACTTCAGGAAAAGGTACACCCCTTCAATAACCCCCTGTCCAATTTCCTCTCGTTTGCTTCTTAATAGCTCTTGGGTGCATGTGTGAGCGATTGCATTGTTGCGTGAGATTTTCATTCAATAAAATCATTTATTGACATTTTTGTTTGGTTTTTGGCTTGGCCTGACCTCGTAAAAACTGGGTAAAAAGACCCTGCTAGGTTACCCTGCCTCTCTCATTGCTATTGCTTGTGCTCTGGCTAGTTTCCATTCCCCCTTCACGTGGAACACATTGAGGTGTCCCCCAAGGGACCCCAGAAATCAGGGTAACACACTCCCCTTAACTACTTCAAAATTCTCCTTCCTATACTAACTCCCTCAGTACCTGAGCCTTCTCCCTTAGGAAGACATTACATCTGGGAGTCTGAACCCCAATTTAAATTCTGTCCTCTACTTTAGGTTTCCATGGGTGTTTCTTACTTAAAAGAGTTACACATACCAGTCAAATACTTCCTATCTTCTTTTATAATGGTGCACACTCTCCCTCCCCTCCTCTTTCTCTCCCCTGAAATTCTCTGTTTGAGACCTTAGGTAGAGAAAGCTGTGTTGTCATCACACAGTTCTTGTCACAAGACATCTTGGCTGTACCACAGCTTCAGAATTCAACAGTGCTAACAAGCAGTTATTTTTGTCACTGCAGACAATTCAAATAGACACAGGAAAGAGACACGTGTAAGATGTAATTTTCACAAAGTTACTTCCCCTGCCATAATTGTAATTTAAGACCTGGGGGGATATATGAGTTGCAAGAGTCTATAACCTTTTTGAAATCCCTGGTATTTAAATGCACAAGGGAATACATTTTAGAAAATCATTTAGAAGTGTTCAGAGAAAGGGAAGACATGGAAAAGTAATAAAATGCATGGAGCAGCAAAGCAAAAATCATATGGGCTAGTGGGCTGTGCATTTTCCAAATGTCAGAGGAACATCTTGTTATTGAATTAAACAAAGAGGAAGTGAAGAAATACTGCCTAAGGAAGGATGGGGAACTTTCAAACTTATAAGGGTGAATCAGTAGAAAGAAAGTGGGGGTTGAAATGGTTCCTGGGAAAAGGCAGATATAAGTTCAGTAAATGATTGATAGAGGATGGATGGACGGATGGATAGATAGACAGACAGACAGACAGACGAAGATTTGAGAACTGATCCAAGGAAAATGGATTTTTTTAATGGATAGTCCATGTAGCTTGTTGTATTCCTGAAATCCCTCTACTTCCAGCTGAAGTATTCTTAATGTTCTTAGATGATTGAGAGAAGAAAAATGCTTGCACAGAAGGGTGAACTGTCACAGCTGATAATACAGCCACATAATGTCAACACCAAATGTGAATGAGCAGTGATCCGATGAGTTCACCAAGTACCCAGGTATTGAGCTGTTTCCTCCCATCCATTTCCCCATACTCTGCTGTTAGACCCTGTTTCTCCTAAATGTCCACCTAATAGAGACCAAGAGCACCGACAATCTCTTCCATATTTACACTCAAATGCCACTCTTCTTTTCCCCCAGAATTCTCTTTATACTTGCAGTAGATTTCATAATGGAATGCAAAGATAGCGGGAGGTACATGCATGCTTACGCACACATCTGCTGAGCTCAGAAGGCTGCTCGCAAAGAGAATGAATATAAAGCCATCTTAACTGAGCAGTTTGTAGGATGCTGTTCTGGATTTTGGTGAACATGGCACATGTTGAGGTTTGTTCATGAGTGCACTTGTGCACAGCAAGCATCAGGGCATCAAGGAGCAATGCAGAGAACTTGGAAATAATTTGAAACAGTGAACACTATTTTCTGTGAAATGAGAAAGCCATTAGTTTCAAGGGAAACACAATAATATTGTTTTTTGACATATAACACTGCCTGGTAATGCATTTTATTCTTTATTTATTTTTGGGAACAGGAAGTGTTTGCTCCTCCTTAAAATGTGAGGTGGTCTGTTTTCTTTCTGTTTCCAACTTTTTAAAACAGAGATCCTGAACTGCCAATCAGCACAGGATCCTGTAATAGTATCCTCCCACCCCTCTACACATCTTTCTCTTCCATGGTGTCAGATGTAATTGAGCTCGACCTCAGCTGATCTGTATTGAAGAAAGCAGAAGGATCATCCAAGATGGTTGAGTGGTTGCATCAGAAGACCTCCAACACAACCTGCCACAAGAAGTGTTCGGTCACATGTGCCATGTCAGTTGAGGATTTACGTATGTTCATTTAGTAAGGAATAGATAAAACCCATTCTTGGGCACTATCCTTCCCCTATACCTCAAAAAATAGTGTGTTACTAATGAATAATATAAGATGCTGCTTTCCAAAGGCGGGGGAACACTTCCTACAAGGAAGAGAAGTAGTCGAATAGTGTGGAGGAGTGTTATTGCATGGCAGTAAAATTTCAGGCTTTAGTTATTCCTGACTGACTAGCTTGTTCACATGTTTGGAAACTAGAGATATTAAATGCTTGAACAGGTACAGTTAGCTGGTCACAGAAGAAATATAGATAACAGGATCAAGTTTAAAAGAAGGCTATGAGTGATTCATCTTTTTTTCAAGAAAAAAATGTAATTTGTGAAAATGTTCCTGAAGAGGTGGCAGAGGAGAGCTAAAAATGTACCTGCCATTTTCTGTAGCAGCCATACATTCAACATAAGATCTGTCTTGGATGCCTCTTAGCCACCTCTTATCAAACTCTGAAATGTGTTGATGTATTGCAATTTATGTAATCCTCCCTTCCATCAATATCCTCACCTTGTGAGGTAGGCGAGGTTGATTGGTTGAAGGCTACACAATAAGCTTTGAGGCTAAGCTGGAATTTTGAGCCCAATTTAACCCTCTAGCCACTACAAAACACAGGTACCTCTAGATAGTCACTAGTTACTCTTTCAGTGCATATTGACTGGGACAGTACATACAGTTACCTGTTAGCAGACCTTACATACAGAAGATCCTCTTTGACTCCAGGAATTTAGATTAAAGTACTTTCAGATATCTTTGAGATCCTCTTATGTATCCTCTTGAAAAACCAGTCCCTTTAACTACTGCATATGTCTGTTACCCAAAAAAGTTAGTGGTAGTTCTGTTTCTTTGCTTAAAGAAAAAACAGACTCCAACAGCACTGAGGACAAAACTCCTGCATATATTTGACAGCAATTCAGCAAACACAATAACCCTCCAAGGCGTTCCTAAGCCTGTCAGTTTTGGCCAATTGCAATAAGTATGTGCCAAATATTCACAACATTTGGTATTCCCAATGAGGCAGGGTATCTTGATATATCAAAACGTCTTGCCAAGAAACTGACAGACCCCATGAGATCTGTCTCCTCCTGCATGAGAACAAGGCAGTGGAGTTGTTATTACTACCAAGCAATTTCTGTATTTTTGTGCAAGATGTCTCTGCACAAAACTACTTTCTTTTCTCTTTGAGATTCCAAGCATGCATGTATGCTTCAAGCACAGAATAATGGGTTTATTGATCAGAAAGAGTGCAAACAATTTATGCAAACTATGGCTGGCATCCTGTGGGTGACACAGATGGGCGTAACTGAAAATTACACATCCATATGTACTTTTGGGATCATGGTGGATGGTGTGTTTCAGCATTTCCATCTGCTTTGACTCCCTCATTGAACCACTTACTTGTTTTCTGGCTGGGTACCCCTCTCCATCACTATTCAGTGGCAAAGGGGGGATGAGGTGATGACAAGGGACAGCCAGGGAGTTATCTGACTCCTTTCTTGCAGTCGCTTGCAGTAAGAAAGAGGTATCCATCTGGATGTCTCTGAGGTCCTCCAGAGATCCAAGAAGAAGATATTATCTTCCTACAGATAGCTGCAGGGTTGGAATTGATAGGCTGTCCCTCATCCTCCATGGGGCACTAAATGGCCATGGATAGGGGCACCCAGCAAAAAAAAAAAAAAAAACAAGTCTAGCCAGTGGGGATTGGGGATGAGATATAACTATGGCTGATGGAACGTTACCATCTACAGGTGCAGGATCTCAGCCTACACCTTCCAAGAGCCAATATTCTTACTGAGAACATGCCCCTTCCTCCCAATCCTCTTGCTATCTCATACATGAGGACAATTTTTTCTGAGGTTTATTTTCCCAGACAAGAAGAGGAACAGAACAGACATTCAAAGCTCCAGTAACAACCAATGAGAGGCAAGAATCTGTGAATTTTCAGAATTAAATGCATGTTTAAGACCCAAAGCAAAGTAGCTTGGCTCAGAATTAGTCTGGGTTGAAGTGGGTCATGTTCAAAATGGCTGAATTGGATCCAGACTAGACAGTTTCTTCTGAAACCGGAAAGGATGTGATTCATCACTAAAGCCACCGACAAACATGGCAGAAATAAAGATGTGTTCATATTTCACTCTGAACTGAGCAATGGAAACTTGCCAAATTTATACTTCTCAGCCCTAAACACAAAGTGAAATTCAGTTTGCTGTTCAAGTCTGTACATTGATGAAGCTTGTGACAGAGTTCCTCACAGCAATACACAAAACTCATATATTTCAAAACATGTACATAAAAATGAGAGGTATGTGGGAAATGCTTTGTTTGGAAAATGTATATTTTTTGAAAAAAATGCACAAAGACATACATTTTCTTAAAAGCATACGAAATGTGGATTTTTTTAAAAAAAAAGTGCATGAAAATACAGGTGAATTTGCAAACTGGGGGAAAAATCACAATCCAGTGAGAAATTAGGATGAAAAATTTGGGGAAAAATAGTTGTTGATGCATGCCTTCAAGTTGTTTCTAACTTATGGTAACCCTAAGATGAACCTATCATGGGCTTTTCTTGGCATGATTTCTTCCAATTGGTGTTGTCTTTGCTTCCTTCTGAAGCTGAGAGTATGTGACTTGCCAAAGGTCACCAGTGGGTTTCTATGGTTGAGCAGGGATTCAAGTCTGGTCTCCAGAGTTGTAGTCCAACACTTAAACCATTTCTAGAAAGGATAGCCCCTTCCCCAATAGATTTGGGGTAATGAGAACCTGAATAAAACTGATATTGTTGGAACTGCTGTTCTATATGCAGAAAAAGACATAGTATTCTGTCTCTTTAAATTGCTTTGATGGGTATTAAAGGCAGCTATAGGCAACATGGCAGACAGGGGACATTGAGAATAGAATATTACAACGAATAGAATATTACAAAGTTATGGCATCAGAAAATTTTTCTGACGCCATAACTCTTCCAGTTCCCTGGTGTGACACCATATTTTCTGACGCCATAACTCTTCCAGTTCCCTGGTGTGAAAAAAATATGGAAAACACTGCTTTTGGCCCTCCTAGAAGCCTCCTAAGAGAGCCAGTTTGGTGTAGTGGTTTGAGCTTTGGACTGTGACTCTGGAGATCGGGGTTCAAATCCTTGATCAGCCATGGTAATCCACTGGGCGATGTTGGGCAAGTCTCACTCTCTAAGCCTCAGAGGAAGTCAAAGGCAAACTCCATCTGAACAAATCTCCCCAAGAAAATTCCATGATAGGTTCCCTTTAGGGTTGCCTTATTGCATAAATGACTTGAAAGTGCATAACAAGAAGCATCCTGGAAACAATTTTTCAGGGAAACAGTTTTTGGCTTAAGAAGGAATCCTTAAGTCAACACTCAGGCCCTTTTTGCATAGCATTTTCCATGCGAAAGGGCCCCTGGAGCGTCGCACGATTGTGAGGAGCAATCTGCACAATGCACTCACAATCGCACGATGCTCCAGGTGCCGACAGGTGCCAATCGCACACCTTTTCAGTCAGAAGCTAAAAATGGTGCACGATCGTACATTGCTCCCATGTCCCACATGCACTTAACCTGGCGTGCTGAGCCACTGGAGCCACGCTGATCATGTTTCCTGCCCCAGGGCAGCCTGGGAATCTCCCAGGCTGTGCTGCGGAAGGAAGAGGTGGGGCTTTCATGCAAACAGGCAGCTCATGCGGAGCTGAAACAGCAGGGACGTGAGAACTTCTCACCAGAGGCTGCTCACGCAATCCCCTCACCCCAGCGCTGGAAGAAGGTAAGGTGTGGAAAGGTAGTCAGACTGGTAGTGAACGTCTGGGGCCTTTTCACACTACATAATTAGAATGCTGTAATTCTACTTTAACTCCCATGGCCACATTCTAAGAAATATTGAGATTTGTAGTTGACTGAGGCATTAGAACTCTGTGGATTAAAATTCTAAGTATCCCTCTCTAAACTGCAGGTCCCAGGAGTCTCTGAGATGTTACCATGGCAGCTAAAGTGGAATCATAGTGCTATAACTGTGCAAATGTGAAAAGGCCCTAAGTCACTTTCAGTTTTCATTTTATTTTTGTTTCTTTCATGTCTTATATGGCCTATGGACAGTTCTGAAGGCTGAAAATTGGCCCTTGAGTGTCCAAGATGCTAACTCTTGCTGCAGACAATGATGTCAGGTTCGTCCTCCTAGCCGAAACCATATGGTATCAATTTATCAAGTAGTGTATCAGAGGCTTTCTCTTGTTTCCAGTGTCCTTAGAATCATATGCATTCCAGAGAGGCTATGGTGTAAGATAAAGTGCTGGCAACTGATTATACCCATATATTTTTTTCAACAAGATTGCAGACTAATGGCTTCTGAAATGTGTGCCCAGGTTAGTCATTTTACCAACATACCAAGTATTGTATATTGGGCATTTACTTTTATTACTTTGAAGGACATGGAGGTGATTTTAAAAAGGGTAGGCTTTGACTGTCCCAGAGTTCTTGAATGTAGCTGTGACACTAAACACAGATGAGGTAAAAGCTGAGTTCACAAGGATGTGGTCCAGGATTTCTGATTGGTTGAGCTCTCACTATTAATCTATGAAGATTTAGAGCCTGGCAGAATGCTATTATGTATAGTATCTGTTTTATTATGCACTGTATACATCCAATAAAGTGGGACCTCATATATGTAATAAATCAGTTAATCTTTAAGCTTTCATGAGGATGCTGGCAATCTTTTAACCCGCAGTTCATAGCCTAAAACTTTTCATTATCTTTAATTTAGCTCCAAGTCATTGCAAAAACCCATCTTGAAGACAATGGGGGCTCTTCTTGACTAAAAAGTGAATAAACAGATGAGCTTTTTAATCATTTGTGTTATATTTAGGATTTCATCTTTATTACTATTGTTCTGTGTAAGGCTGAAGGAAGTGACATTTTTCCTTTATTGTGAATCAAGATAATGCATTGTCATATATTAATAAAAATGGAAAACGCAATTTCCCTTCTGTAATACAACTTAAGATCCTTGGAAATAATAGTTTTTCAAGGATCTTAAGCAACGAGATAAAGTAGTTATTGTTCAGTGTGTCTCCAGTGAGAAGGCTGGAAATAGGTTTAGAGAGACAGCATTTTAAAAAAAAACAAAACAGCAAAATGCCCAAGAATTCACAACTATGAATCAGTAGTCAAAATAAAAGTGAGAAGGCTCACATGAAGTGTAACTAAATGTACTGAGTATATAATCTTTTAGTACCTTTGAGACTGAGGGAAAAAAAGAGTTTTAGCATAAACTTTCAAGGATGCCAGTCCACTTCATCAGGTGCAAGATGGACAGAAGTCCTCATAAGTTTATGCTAAAAATGTCTTTTTCCCAGCATGCTAGTATTAAAGGACATTTCACTAGAGATAAGCCAATCAGACTACTTGAAATTCATGTCAGTTTTGCATGTTCCCTTCCATGAATCTGTACCACCTTGACTGTGAGAATATTTTTCAAAATTTCGGTTCAGCTCTACTAGAAAAATCTATGAAGCATGGATGCAATTTTTTTCTTATTTTGTTGTTGCATGTGAAAACAAAATTTAAAAAAATGCAATGTTTCTCCTTGTTGGGTCAGCTTATGAAAGGTGTTTTTTTTTGTTTTTTTGTTTGTTTATTTTTTGAATGTTTGATGAGTTTGATGACTGAGAACATCAGTCAGTTGCTACTTGACTGACAAGAGAAAAGACCCCCCACTCCACTGATCCCAGCAGCTGCTTCCCAGTAAGTAAGGGTCAGAGTCAGGTCAGAATTCATATACAGCTGTATAACTATGGTGTTTACACATTCGTTAACTCCACAACAGATTTCCAGACATTGTTATGTGCCGAGCAGGCTCTGAATGGGAGGGTATTCCACAATCAGGGCTCCACAGCAAAGAAGGCCCATTCCTGTATCCTCCTACAGAGTATTGTCTCCACTGATGGAGCACAAAGAAAACACATTGCTACTCAAAGTGGTAGTCATAGAATGATAGATTTGGAAGAGACCACAGGGGCCATCCAATCCAACCCCCTGCCATGCAGGAACACACATCAAAGCATTCCCAACAGATGGCCATCCAGCTTCTGCTTAAAAACCTCCAAAGAAGGAGACTCCACTACACTCCAAGGCAGCATATTCCACTGCCGGACAGCTCTGACCATCAGGAAGTTCTTCCTGAGGTTCAGGTGGAATCTCCTTTCCTGCAGCTTGAATCCATTGCTCCTTGCCCTAGTCTCTGGAATAGCGGAAAACAAGCCCGCTCCCTCCTCAGCATGACATCCCGTCAAATATTTAAACATGACTATGATGTCCCCTCTTAACCTTCTCTTCTGCAGACTAAACATAACCAGCTCCCTAAACCACTCCTCATAGGGCATGGCTTCCAGACCCTTCACCATTTCGATCACCTTCCTCTGGACACGCTCCATCTTGTTGATATCCTTCTTGAGTTGAGGTGCCCAGAACTAGACACAGTATTCCAAATGAGGTCTAACTAATGCAGAATAGACTGGCATCATTACCTTCCTTGATCTAGCCACCATACTCCTATTGATGCAACCAAAAATTGTGTTGGCTTTCTTGGCTGCTGCCTCCATGATAGGCCTGGAGTCCATGATAGGCTTGGAGAAAAATATTCAAATGCATGAGTTAAAAAATAAGAAAGAGACTTTTTGAGTGCCCAAAAGCTCCAATGAGGAGACTGTTCCATAAACCACTTCCTTGCCTGTTTGCTTGTTTCCACAGTCCTTGGAAAGACTTGGGCACCACAAGCACCTCACCCCACCACAGATTCACCTATTTCCTGTTCTCTGTTCTAATAGCCAGCACTTGGCAATACTACTCCACCTTCCTCCCCCAAACCACCTTCACAATATCACACAAGGTGAGTGGAGGAGAATCCTAGAAGGCTATAACCTGCATGTCCTCTCCTGCCTTCTCCCTACTGTCTTGATGTCATGTTGGGCAAGAGGGTCTAGGAGATGATTCCAACAGCAATTCCTGTTCTCCAGTTGCCCACCGCCAAGCCCCAGACATCTTTACCAACTGCATAGGGTTTTCATTTCATTTCCTTTTATGACAGTCAACAGAGAGAAAAATTTAACACAGCAAATCCCTAGTCTATGGCAGTGGCAGTCCAACAGCTATTGGCTGCTGGTCTCTGGTGAGTTTCCAGGAAAGAAGTAAAGCAGTTGTATTCAGTGGGCACAAATATAATGCTAGTCCTTGGCACAATGGGAGAAAAAACATGCTAGTGTCCCACATCAGATAACTTAAACAACACTGATATAGCAAACCCCAGTCAACTGACAAGGACATATACAGAGAGGTGTTCCTTCAACTGTGGGGGTAACTAGGTTGTTATTTGAATGTCAATCTCCAGCACTTTGAATGCAATGCAGAAGAGTATTGGCAGCCACTGTGCAATGCAGTCACACAATCACACAAGGCTAACTGAAGGAAAGGGGTGGAAAGTTTTGAATAGCAAGATTTTAGGGCAAAGTGGGTGATATTTACCAATCCAGAAGAGCAGCAAAGAAGACACAAGTCTAAAGACAGTACATAGTCAGAAATCAGTGCAGCAGAGTGACAACCAGCAATTAGTGTACTGTGAGTTGCCTAGCCAAAAACTGGTGTTTAAATGTTCTTTTTTTTTTTTTTTTTTACCTGGAGGGCAAATGTACTATTGGCTCTCTGACAGAGTAAACAGAGTTTGCAGAGTGGACAATGAGATCCGAATGAGCTAATGGTCTTAGTAGTAGGTGACAAGGGGCTAATGGTAGTCTTGATAGCTCCATAATTGTTGGATGGCTGTGGGGACAAAAGGTAAGTCTGCTGGTCAGAGTGAAAGTTGCTAAGACAATCAGCCATCCAGTGCGAACATCACAGATGATATTGGCTCTTAAAGGTTGAGTCATCAAAGGTTAACTGTAAGCTCACTATTGCTGGAGTTTCCTAGTGATTTCCTGACCGTGAGCTAGCTATGCCTTGAGGTTATAAGGAATAACGTAACAGCTCCAACTGGCAGTTAAGTACCATATGTAATACTGAAAAGAAGCAAATTCTGGCCTTGCATCCATCCAGCAGCAGAGACTAATTATTGCCAGGTTGTATATGTATGCATTTTACCATATTTGTCAGTGTATAAGGCACATCAGTGTATAAGACCACCCCATTTATTTGCCAGTACATAAGACACACTGGTGTATAAGATGCACCTCATTTTCAAACAGTATATTTCGGGGGGAAGTGGGTCTTATATGGCAGCAAATAGGGTAATTTGGGGAATTTTATTTCATTATAATTTCTTGTAAGCTACTTTGGGAATCATTCCTTTGAAACATAGGGTAAAAGTATTCTAAATAAATAAAGGAAGGAAGAAGCTTGTCTGCCATTTCTGATCTTCTCACTGAAATATATTTGATAAGCTGTGTGATACTCCAAAGTTCTCCAGGACACAGCCACAAAAAACTCTGCTTTGATGTGGGCTTTATCTTTATGATTTAAAAAAATGTAAAATGTTATAATGTGCTTCCTTGGTTCATGAGTGAAGAATCCTCTGGACATTGTTGGAACTACAATACTCATCATCCAAAAATTCATGGTACCTTGTCAGTGTTGGGTGTATCCAGCAATGTTTGTATGTCTTGCCAATGTCAGAAGAACATCTGTATTTAAAGTACTTTCATGGCTTGCATCCAATATTTAATTCTGTTAGTCATATTTCAGTTGATACCACTGTTTATTTTAGTGGCTTGAAAGATTAATAGAAGTCTTCCAATGTAAGCTGTTGCATTACCACATATAACCCTCCAATTCATTCCTAGAGTACAATTTGACTGCAAAAATCCCTACAGTTTAGCTTGTATATCCTGAATAATCTTCTTTATCTTTCAGACCAAAAATGTGTTCAGACTCCAGTTTTGTTTTTCTGTTATTTTAAGAGACAGTGGTAGCTGTATTAGTCTATTGCTGCAAAAACAAGACAGATTCTTGTGGCACCTTAGAAACTAACAAGTTTTTGTTTTTGTTTTTTTGGCATAAGCCTTCATAAACAGTAACCCACTTTATCTGGTAACACTCTGTGTTGTATAACATTTCTGATGATCTCTTCTATGCAGAGTGCATAGATGTTCGATACAAATACAGTGCAGAATCCCAATAACTTTTTACTGAAAAAATAGGAGGTACAAAACGTGGGTCAGTGCTTATATAAGCAATCATTTAATAATTTCAATACGTAAGAGAGGTTGTGTGAACACACATAATCATTCAGCAATAAGATTATGCTGTAAAGCACATTCTAGCAAAATCTTTTTCATTCAGATAGGGTGCAGTGAAGATTAAGGATGGGATAGGTATGGTGAGGGATGAGTTCTTTTCAGTGCTCAAGCCATCAAATGTGAGGAGATGGGACTCAGGTTTTAACCCAACATAGCCAGATATTCTGTTTTAAATGTTTCTATAAGAGTAAACAATAGCCAGCACCTACAGTAAAGTTATCTAATTAGGACCACTATTAGGCTGGAGATCACATGTGAGTCCTGACCCAGGAGAACCCAATATATGGGATGTGGGGGGTTGTTGGCTCCAAAAAATCTTGACAATTGGAGCAATCTAGGAGTACCCATGTATATCGCCTGATAAGGAAGTCTGGTGGCAATCCTAGGCCAAAAGCCATAATTACCACAAAGCATGGAGAATTCTCCTGCTTCCCTGCAACTGTGCTACTACATCAGCTCATAGTAATATGCAGGCTTTTGTCATAAAGCCTAGACTGTCACAATACCCTTTTCAAACTGTCTATCTCACCTCACTGAGTTTTAGATTTTGGAAAAGAGGAGTGTCATAGGGAAAGAGCTCGCTTTTAACTGGACTCATCTTTAGTTCAGTTTGGGCTTCATTTGGAAAGTACATCAAATGCAGAGTAAGTATGGGGGGAAAAACATTCAAAAATATTCAAAAAGTGGTCAAAAAACAGATTTCCCAAGTATTGGGAAATCCTGACAAGGAAACTCCTGGATGGTCAAGAATCATTACCATTTTCTAATTATTACATGTGAAAAAATGTAATAATGCAGAAAATGCAGGGTGTGTGCTCTGAATCATAGAATCATAGAATTGAAAGAGACCACAGGGGCCATCCAGCCCAACTGCCTGCTATGCAGGAACACCCACCAAAGCATTCCCAACAGATGGCCATCCAGCTTCTGCTTAAAAACCTCCAAAGAAGTAGACTCCACCATACTCCGAGGCAGCATATACCACTGCCGGACAGCTCTGACCGTCAGGAAGTTTTTCCTGAGGTTCAGATGGACTCTCCTTTCCTGCAGCTTGAATTCATTGCTCCTTGTCCTAGTCTCTGGAGCAATAAATTCAGAACCAAAATTGCAAAATTTGCAAAAATGCACAGTTTTTGACTCCTGTCTTGCACCAAGGAGAAAACATAATAAAAGTTATTTTTTCCTGTATGAGAATGAAATTTATGAAGATTTGCACATCTAATTTTGAGCTGTCTCCTTTGAAGATTCACTAAGCTCTGTTCATGTGTTCACTAATTATATATATGTAGCATATGAAGAAGAAATCCATAACATGTAGGGCTATCTCTGCCCCCTCCACAGTAATGTAACTGCGCCCCAGCTCATTCTGAAAGGTGCTACTTTTTAAGCACATAGATTTCCATTGCAGGGATACAAGTACCCTGGTCAAACTGTCATGAAGGAGTCTACTGTATCAGTATTTTCAAAGTGTTAGATGATAGATAATTTAGGACAGCCATAAAGTCCAACTAGAGATCTACTCAGGTCTATATACAACCTGTTCCAGCATTTAAGGTACAAAGTGGGTAACCTTTGAGTTGATCAGTTCCTAAGCCTTTCATAGCCCTGGTAGCCTTGTTATTGGTGTCATTTCTTATACTTCTTACACCAACAAGCTACACATTTTTTTTAGTGGTCCAGATCAGTGTTTCTTAACCAGGGGTCTCTGAATCCTTCACAAGGGGTCCGCATAGGTTTGACTTTGATCCTGGAAAATGGAGACTAAAAATGTCCCAGTCAGTTGTGATCAGTTGATGCAGCTTGTCCTGGATTCCTCAAAGGCAGTAGTGATAATAGTGGCCATAGCAGTGACGACATGCTAGCAGGCATCTCAACCTGCTCTGGAGGTCTGGGCACTAGTGTGCATGTGTGTCAGACAGCCTAGAAGACAAGGAAAGACACCCAGCCCAGGGCTCGTGTGGTGAGTGTGGCAATGCTGTTTGAACCCAGGGCCAGGCAGCATGATGTAGCTTTGCTTCCAAGCAGCCATGAGAATAGAAGGAAGTCCTTTTATTCTTGTGGCTGCTTGGAAGTGAAATGGCAAAGGTCTCAGTGCTCCTTTGGGAAATACATGAAAGAACTGTCATCTCCCTGTGAAGGAGCAACAGGACAGTGGAGAAGGTAGGTGCTTTCAAAAGAAGCACTTACCCTCTCTACTCTCTCAGTGCTCCTTTGAAGGGAAAGGACATTTCTTTCATGCTTTCTCCTAAAGCAGCATCCAGATTCTTCTTTTCCAGGTGCTACTCTGGAGGAAAGAAATGTTGTTTCCCCAAAGGAGCACCTAGAGAGTAGAGAGAGGGTAGGGACTTCTAAACAGTGCTCCTTCAGAGGGCAAAGGCATTTATTTCATGCTTTCCCCCAAAGCAGCATCGAAACCTTACTTTCCAGGCACTGCTTTGGGGAAAGGGCAAAATAAATTACTCTCTACACCATAACCTTCCTTTAGGAAATTCCAATTTAATCTGTTCTCCTGGCACTTGAAGGATCTCTACATGCTACCTCACAGTCCATTAACAACCCTCCTTTCCTTTCTGTTGTCTGCTGGAAGAATAAGGGATAAGGGTTAACAAACAATGAGCAACTTTAAACAAATATTTGAATATTCAAATCTAAATTTAAATATTGAGTTAAATCTAAATCCCCAGCAACAAATTATATTTACAGGGGATCTCTGGTAAATAAAAGGCTAAGTATCACTGGTATCACTGGTACAGATTATGGTTGCTGTTCTTCCTCCTGTTTTGCCAATCCTCTTCTTTCTCACTTGTTCTTGCATTCTGCCTGACACTGGGTTAGAATGCCTCAGGCTAGTGGCTGTGATGTAAGTAGGGTACTGAGTTTCCTTTGGATCTTAAGCTTTGTTTGAAAGGAGCTATCTAAAGTGCTAAATGCTATGCCCTGAAATAATTTCAGCACCTTGGGCAGACCCTTGAAGTTTAGCTTGAAACCTGGAGGTGATTTACCAGCCAGATATTCACCAGCCTCCACTTCTGACCACCACCAACTTACTTGCATTCTTAGCTCTGAGCAAGTGACCATATTTCCAGAGCCTAGAAAATATATTTCTTTGGAATAAAGCCCCAGAATTCCAGTGACCAAGCTGGATGAGGAAGTCTTTAAACACAACTGCTCCAAATTGCATATTTAATATTTCAAGAGTTGCTAAGCCTAGTAGTGGGGAAAGGGTCTAAAGGGCTAAATGCATACATAAGCTGTAGCCCTATATGCTCCAGAAAACTCTAGAGAAAATGCAAAGAACAAACAAATATTTTATCAAATCTTGTTTATGGTGATGTCTGGAGAATTTGGGTATCCTTAATTATGAACAGCTTCAGGTTTTGGTTACTAATAGATCCATCCCTCATTATTCTTTATGAAGTTTAATCCTATGCCTGTGAAGTCAAAAGCCAGTCACACTACTGAAAGGGGCTTATAATGAAGCACTGGATTGCAACCTTCATTATACTGCTGAAGCATTGGAACGGGAAAACACTCTAAAAAGTTGATTAACACTTTTACACATTTGTGTAAAAGATTGACTACCACCCACTTTGTGGACCTGAGCAAATTATTGTCTATGCTTCTTTTCAACAGGCAGGTGTCATCCTCGTGGGAGGTAGAACTTAAAACTAGGGCATCAACTTCCTTTTTATTTTAGATTTTTCTCCCCCCTCCAAGTGTACTTTAACATCAAAGCATCAACCATAATGAGAACAGAATTGGAACAAGAGAAATGTCACCACAGAGAAATAAAATTGCGTCACCTCGCCCCCTTTGAGGTGGTGTGATGCAGAAGACACGCCAATGTTTTAACCTCGGCAGCCTCGTTCAGATTCATTAGGATAATTACCATCATCTTCTTAGCACTTGTGTGCTCATTTAGGTGCAAGAAGCCCTGACAGTTTTGCCTTAATTGAATGCTTTCTGCCATCGCTACAAACCTAGAGTCAGAGAAGGAAAACAGGACAAGATGTGAATGGCAAGTGCCTTGTGTCTCTCACCCCATGAGCTTTCGGGATTTCAAGTTGTCACTTAGCTTGATTTGACCTACGCTTTGCTGCCATCTTAGCTACTACACTTCTGTAACAGAATGGCTTTAAGAATACTGGAAGGGATGATGACTACAGGAGAAGATGTGGAGAAGGGGAAGAACACACATTTTGGCTGGTGAATTATCCTGCCATTGTCCCATTAAGGCCAATTTGTGAAGCAAGCTAACATTTATCAACAGGCTCCATGTGCCAACTTAATAGAAGGATTGCAGCTGGAAAGCTCTGCTTTTCTTCCTCCATTTAAATATCTTTCCAGGCATTTTAATGGCTTTCGATGAACTTTTAGTTGCGTTCCATATTAGCTCTGCCACTAATTCATGTCTCTTTTCTCAAAACACATTTAGTAACCTCTGCAAGGCATTGACCCAAGGCAGTGAGCATAACTATAAAGCATAAACACAAGAGGCACAATTGGTCTAACTGCAGTAAGTCCCATATCCATGCTTTCATCTTCACAGATTAAGACACATTTCAAAGAAGAACAATTTTCTTTTTAAAATGCACAGATACACATGCCTTGGGGGGGTGAGGGAGGAGAAAAGAGATTAACCACAAATTCTACATTGGAATCAATGGGACTGTGGGTTATGAGATTTTTGGAATACGTAGCATGCATAATATTATTGTAGTCTAATTTGGAGCCAGTTATTTGGAAAGCCTTCTGCTACAACATTCTTTCTAGTAATGGCAGTTGCAGGTCTTGTTCTGTGTTTTTGTCAGAACTGCTGTGACTACAACTCTCAGAATTGCCCAGCTAACACAACTATGGTTGGCAAGATTTAGTCGGGTTCAATTTATTTGGAAGAGCATCTTCTCTCAGCTGATCCTTTATAACTGTCATCAAAAGCCTGCTGAGGTATAATGGTTGAGAATTGGGACAAGAGCCTCTCAGTAGTGGCATGATTATTGGCATCATGACTGTTGAATTCCCTTCTTCAGGAAATTTTTATCTGTCTTTTCCTTTTATTCTTTATCCACTGCCTTGTCCTCACCCTCATCAGTTACAGTGGACAGGAGCAGCCTATTTACATAGGGAAAAGGACCATTTGCTCTAGTAGAGTTTAGGGATAGAAAGAACATTTGGAAGAGAAAAAAAAAGGTCAGAAATTGTTTTTTCAAGTGTTATTCCTAATGTGGAGAATCCCAGACAAGTGAAAACTTTTGCAGCCACAACTTATTCTGCATAAAAACGTTGCACATTTTTGCAAATTTCCTATGTAGAAAAGCAGCATTTTTGTATAGAAAATAGTATTTTTTCATAGAAAATGACCATTCTGATCAGGAAAAGCCATTCATGCATGGGTGACTTGTATTCTTCACACACAAAAAAAGTTTTTCTTTGTTTTTGTTTTCCCACAAAATAAGTCCTAAAGTAGGAATAGTTTGATAACTTGCTTCCTCTTTAACTACTATGGTTTCACACTATGGAATCATGGGGTTTGCAGTTTAAGAAGGGATATTTAAAATTCTCAGCAAAGACCTCTTGTGTGTCAGCACACTAAAAACAGCTGGAAGCCATAGAATACATCCATGGCAGTTAAAGTAAAATGATAGTTGTATAACTGATTAGTGTGAAAGGGCCCAGGATGGACCTTTCCTTCGTTTCATTTTCTGGTCACGCCAATCTGCAAATTCGCAGGATTTCTGGTATTAGATAAAACCCATGGGAGAGATCATGATCTTCTTTAAGCAGGAATGGGCAAATGCAAGCCTGCAGATGTTGCTGGACTGCAGTTCCTGCCTTCTCCAAACAGGAAAGCCTGATGGGAGGTGCAGTTCAACAACAGCTGGAGGACTCCACTTTCACCTACCCGGAGTTATAAGAAAAAGGTAGTGCTATGTCTCTCAACAAAACATTTCAGTCATTGCAATGTGAAAATAAATGACCTGGCTCAAGATATTGGAAAGAATTACCTGGGATATCTGACTACATCAACCCAGTGTTGATTTTATATATTAAAATCAAACATAGACTACCCAGTTCTAATATACAGTTCTGAATATCGTATCATGAATATCTGAAATAGCAAATATGAATTACAAAAATTGCAAATTGAGGATTATGTGTAGGATATTAAATACTACTACTAATAAAATATAGGTCATCAAACATCGAAGGTCAAACTGCCTTTGGCTCTTAAATATCAAATGTTGTCAAATAGCAAATAAGTGATATGAAATATAAAATACAGTCACATATAACTTTATCCCTCTTTCAGTGCAAGTCCACCCGCCCCCCATAAATAGTTGGGAGGGAGATCTAAATGGGGTATCTGGCATGAGATGTAATGTTTTGCTTCTTAATAATGGGAATCAGAGGTCTGTGCCTGCTACCTGCATGGGGAGGAAGACCCCCAGTTTGTTTGAATTGCATATGGCAAAATACTTTGTTGCTGTTGTGTGCCTTCAAGTGATTTCAAACTTATGGAGACCTTAAGACAAAACTATGGTGAATAGCAAACAATTCATGGCAAATAGCAAACATTTTCAAAACTGTAGGCCACCTGATCATGAAAGTTAAGCAGGGTCAGCCCTGGTTAGTACTTGCATGGGTGACTGCCAATAAAAACTAGGTGCTACAGACTATATTTCAGAGGAAGGAACTGGCAAAAATACATCTAAGTATTCCTTGCCCAGGAAAACCCAATGAAAATTCACAAGGTCACCGTAAGTCAATAGGTGATTTGAAAGCACTCACATAGACACACATACAGGCCACCTAAATTATAGGGATGGAAAGAAAATAGTGAAAAAATATTTTAAAAAATTATCAAAAACATATTTTTCAACTAGCAAGAAATGCTGACAAGAAGAATTCTGGACAGACAAGAATCTTCGCAGGTCGGGACTTATTATGTGCAAAATTCATAAATGATTGTTTTGAGCAGAAAACACCATCCTCTGAACACAGAACAGCATTTTCTCTGTAGAAAAATAATATTTCACTGCAGACATATTAATTCCTGTGTAGAAAATGTTGTTTTCTATGTTTAAACAGCTGTAATTGGGAATTTGTTCTGTGAAAAAAAATTCACAGTTGATTTGCATAGAACAAACCATTCTTTTTCTGCATAGAAAAAAGCACAGAAAATGCTGTTTTCTGTGCAGGAATTAGTACTTCTGCATTGAAATATTATTTTCCACACAGAAATTGTTGTTTTCTGCACAAATGATCCATGTGCAAATTTTTCACTAAGCAAATCTCACATTACATTTTTTTCTCTATGCAGAAAACAACATCTTCTGCTGTTTCTGCACAAAAGAACCACATGTGAATTGTGCACAGAGTAAGTCCTGAGTTGCAAATAGCCTTCGAAAATTCAGGAGCTTTGCGAACACTTTCTTGCAACAGGAAGAAAATGGCTAAAATTACTTACTGCCACCTCTGGAAAAAACTTAGTGAAGAATCACATCCCTACTAACATGTTATATACAGTATGCGTGTGGCCCTTCATAGTTAGATATTTTGTTCCCGATGATCCATTGCAGACTCTCCAAAGTTTTTCAGACAAAAGTCAGGAAACATGTGACCAAGAAGTCTCAGAGTATGGTTAAGATGGCAAGGTTTATTAATGAGAAAGGACACAGAAGCCAGGAGATGACATGGCAGTTTGCTTTTGCCTGAGCTCAGTGGGAAGGGTAAGATTGCACCACTCATCTCTTCTGTCCCTACTAAGTTAATTGAGTATAAACTACTCTTGAACTTAGAACTCAGTTTGTAGCAATTTGAAGTAAGCTGAGGGAATGAAGAAAAAATGGAAAGAGGAGAGAGAAACTGAGACAGTTTAAAAACAGATGAAAATTTGAGGCAGAAGTTTAATTGGAATTGTCCCTGACAAATTGGAACCATTGGAGGGCATGCCATTGTGAGGCTCCTGATTCAGATTAGCTCCTTGATGTCAGCCTTAGCTAAATTATCCCCGGCAATCCCACACAAGCAATATGTATTGTCAAGCTCAGTATATCATCAAGATCTACCACTGTGTCCCACTGCTAGAGCAAAACACCACAGGGAGACCCATAAAAGGACCTTGGATGTGGCACGTCCTTCTCTTTGAAGCCTGATTGTCTCTGATATGGTGCTATACTTGCAGAATGTTCTTCCCTTGGAAGCTTGGGTCTCTTTTACACTGTACTACCACTGCTGTGGCTCAATTCTATTTAATACTGTGATTTTTAGTTTCATGAGGCATTTAGAATTTTCTGCCAAGAGAGCTCCAGTGCCTCACAAACTAGACGTCCCAGTTTTCCACAGGACACAGCCACAGTATCAAAATGGTATAATAGTGTTGTGTGAAAGAGATTTTGATTGACTTTTGGCTTTATTTTGGTGCTGAGTTAAAACTTTGCTCTTTGTCAGTTTGTGAAGCCTAGGGATTACAGCCTTACTGGATTATAGAGCATTGTTGTTATGTGCCTTCACGTAATTTCTGATCTATGGTGACCCTAAGGTGAACCTATCATGGGGTCTTCTGGGTCTGAGAGCATGTGATGTGCCGAAGGTCACCCAGTAGGTTTCTGTGGCTAAGCAGGGAATCAAATTCTGGTCTCCAGGGTCACAGTCCAGTGTTTAAACCATTACACCATGCTGGAGTTCTCTACATGGTTTTAAATTATTTTAGATTGTTCTAAACCAGTGATTCTCAACCTGAGGTACACACAGCCCTAGGTGCACAAACCTGGCCATTTAAGGGACTTGGAAAAAAGTATATAAAAACAATTGAATAATGGTTGGGGAAGGCACATATGTCAACAATATAAGATAAGATACAAGTCAAAAGTTGTAAAATTAATTGAACATTATGACTGATGGTGGAGCAGGTATCCTTCATTATTTAATCTTGAGAAAAGCCCTGTTCCCTCACTCCGTTATTTTGATGAATGATGGGGAATACTTCCCTAAACAATGTGCTGTGAACATGCCACTAAGCATGCATGCTCAGCACTGTGTCCCTCACAGGCTCAGCTTTCACTCTCCTCTGCTTTGCAAATATTTGAGTGCTGTCATGCCAGTACCAGTGTATATATAAGCAGGCACCTCAGTCAGTCCTGTGAGCAGTGTCCAATTAGTGAGTTCTTTCAGGTCTTCTCTGCATCTTTTCTATTTGTCATCATTATAAGTTTTAAAATTTTTCAATTTGTGTATTACCAGATATGGATCAGTGGTTGAAAACCAGCACGGCAAAAAAGTTGAAATGTAATGTTGATGAAACACCAAGAATTTTTCAGGATATGACTAAGACTTCAGTCACTAGTTTAATGCAAAAACAGTTTAGTGCAAAAAAGCAAGAAGGCACAGTCTTCAGTTCTTCAAGCAGGTCAAAAAATAAAATACTGTAATGAATACACGAAGTACTGGTTTTCGTATATAAGACTGCCTAAAGCCCAGTGCGTAGTGTGTGGGGAAGTATTCCTACAATAGCACAAATCCTTCTTTATTCTCATGAGTTTTAGAAACAAAACATGCCAGTATACAAATAAGAAATGCAGTTTCTTACTGCCTAGCAAAATGTCAGAATATGACATCATTCTTGTCATCAGCTAACAGATAATGAAAATGCACTTGGAAGCTTCCTATCGTATCAGGTATTGTATTGCCACATGTGCTAAGAATCATACTACAGCTGAAAATTTAGTTTCTCCTTGTGTAAAAGATGCCATTCCATTCTGTGTATGCTTGGAGAACACATGAGGAAATTAACAGTATCCCTTTTTTGAACAATACAATATCTCAAAGAATTGGGATATGTCAGGCAATGTTGAGGAGACAGTTATGAGTAGAATTAAAAATAGTAAATTCTTTGCTATTCAAGTTGATGTTGCTTATTTGGCTGTTTTGCTTGTAATTGTGCAGTATTTGAAAGGGAAATGAAGTTGAGGAAAACCTTTTGTTTTATCATCCTCTATCAGAACACACAAGAAATGAGGATATATTTAATGATATTGATTGTTATTTCAAAGAAAAGAACATTAATTGGTTTAGATGTCACAGGCTATACACTGAAGGGGGGTGAGTCTATGTAAGCTTTTTAGCCGCTGGTGTAACCTGGAGTCATTGCTGCATCCACTGGCAAAGTCTAGCATCTAAGAACCTCCCTGGCGAATTACAAGTCACTCTTGATGAAGCAGTTAAACTAACCAATCTTTATAAGGGCAAAGCCCACAAACTCAAAGATTTCCAAAATACTGTGTGAAGAGATCATGAGTCTTCATTCTACTTTATTCTTTGATACAAAAGTGACTCAGCTCTCTTATGGTAAATTCCCTACCTGATTATTCAGACTTAGATATGAGGTCCATGTTTGGTTTTGTTTTATTTTGTTCTGTTTTGAAGGCCATCATTTACAGCTTCTTCCAAGTTACATGACTGTGATTCACTTTAGGCTCTTGCATTCTTATCAGATGTTTTTCTACAAATAATCTAAATTGGCACTTCAGAATAGTTTTATAACCACCTTCAAATTTTCAGACAAAATTGAATCAATGATTTACAAATCAGATTTTTGAAGGTCATTATTGAAAAAGACCAACCTGAGGTATCTGAAACTTTAAACAATTTTCTATCCGAAAACTCTCCCAGGAAATGAACAAGAAAATATTTGAACACATTTGAAATGGCTAAAATCAAGTTTCAAGAAGTACTGGGGAAGAGAACAACTGCATTGCAAATCCCTTTGAAGAAGAATATTTCTGAGCTGCCAGATTATCAAACAAGCAAAAAAATAAGTTGATCAAACTTTCAACTGATTCTACTTTAAAAGATGAATTCAAGGAAAAATCACTTATTGCCTTTTGGGCAGATAGCAGAGAACATGACAGCTTTCTGTCAAGGCACTTAAATTTCTGTTGCCATTTACAAATAGAGAGCTGCTTTCTCTTCTTGTACTTTTGTAAAAAAACAGCAAGCTGAATGCAGTTCTAGATTTTATACTGTATCTTACATCAGTTGAACTTGATTTCAGAAAACTATGTGCCTCCAAACAAGCTCAAAGATTGCACTGAAAATTTGTTGTACATAAAATATTTGTTTTGATTTTTATAAATATTATTTCAAAATATTAAGATTTTTCAATTAGAACAAAGAACAAATGTAATGTATTAATGTAATAGAGTTTTTATGTAATGTCGGCTGCGTGCCTACAGCGAGCCTTATATCTGGGGTACTTGTTTAAGCAAACAAGGACCTCCAAAAAGCCTCTGGCAATAAAACTACAGCCTAGAGGAAAAACAGCCACTTCAAACTGCAATAAAGAAAAAGTACAAAAGGTTTATTGCAGATAACAAGTTAAGGCATTTAGCAAAACATGATAAAGTCAAAACAGTAAAAACAGCAGAGCAATATACAAACCAACACAGCAAGGAGACACAAGGAAAGAGAGAGAAAGAGCAGTTTCTCCAAACTGCTTATATACACTCTACGCAGTTGTACATTATTACTCTACAAGTGCCTGAGTCAAACACATAAAATTAACATACAGCTGCGTAGCCTCATCTCACTCTACACCTTAATCTTAAAGGGCAAGATCAGAAGAAGCAGCGCAGCATCAAGTAATATTAACCAATTACATATCTTGACACTCCCCTACTTGATGAGTAGCTGCTTCCTCTTTTACCACTACAGGACTCATCAGTCCTATTCTATTGAGCATTTGGTTGTGTATTACAACTGAGAGAGGTTTGGTAAACAAATCTGCTATGTTTTCCTCAGAAGTTACATAGGACAATATTATCTTTTCACTCTGTACACACTCTCTAACGTTTTTAAATTGAATATGTACATGTTTTGTTCGTGCTTTTATTTGATCTGTTGTTGCCATATATATACACACCTGTGAATCACAGAAAGTCTGAACTGGTTCTCTCACTGGTACATTCATATCTCTGAGTAACTGAACAAACCATATGATTTCCTTACAGAGAGCAGAAAGACTTGCAAATTCTGCTTCTGCTGTGGAGACAGCAACAAAACCTTGCTTTCTTGTCCTCCAATCTACTGTAACCCCACTGAATCTAACTGTATATCCTGATGTGCTTTTGCGATCTGTTATATCTTCAGCAAAATCACTATCAGCATAACAAGTCAGTTCAGATGTATGATCCGGTGTTATCCAACGACAATGGTCTACAGTACCCTTTAGGTATCTCAGTACTCGTTTGATACCTTGCCAGTGATAGAGTGTGGGTGTTGCACCTACTCAACCCAGAATGTTAACGCTTAATGTTATATCAGGCCGGGAAGTTTCTGCCAGGTACAACAAACTTCCAAGTACAGATTGGTACCTTTGCTTATCTGGGAATGGTTCACCTTCTACATTTTTTGTAAATCCGGTCACCATTGGCAATTTTACAGCCTTACAATCCTTCATGTTACATCTTTGTAATAAATCCAGAATTTTTTGTTTCTGACACAACAAAAAACCTTGTTCAATTCTCTGGATTTCTACACCAAGATAATTTTGTACAGGACCCAAATTTTTTACTTGGAAATTTTTACTTAATTCACATTCAAAAGCCTGTATCTGTTGGTGTGTGCTACAGATGTAACACAAATCATCTACATATGCTAGAAGGATTTCTAAACTCTCCCCTTTCCCCGGACATATGTGCAAGGATCAGCAATACTTTGCTTGAAACCGTACTTCTGCAGTATGTTATCTAGGCAATTATTCCAACATCGAGCTGCCTGCCGCAGTCCGTACAGTGTGCGTTTCAAGCGCCATACATACTGTTCCTTTCCCTTCACCACAAAACCATCAGGCTGTGTCATGAAGATGTTTTCTTGCAACTCTGCATTCAAGTAAGCTGTAGCTATATCAAAATGAGTAACTAGAGCTTTCTTTTGCGCAGCAATTGCCAGAGCTATCCTCACAGATTGCATTCTTACTGTAGGGCTGAAGGTCTCATCATATGACAACTCATCCTGTTTAAATCCACGTGCCACAAGGCGAGCCTTATGTCTAACCTGTCCATCATTAGTTGTTTTAACCTTGTACACCCACCTGCAATCTATGGGTGTCACACCTTTGGGCAATTCACAGAGGGAATATACATTATGCTGGGCAATAGAGTCCATTTCCTCCTGCATCACCTTCCACCAGGGCTGTGCATTCTGGCGAGACATTTGCATTAACTCAGCGAAGCTGTTAGGCTCGCATGTTGCCAGACAAGCACACACTGACAAAGACGTGTCAGGAGTAAACCTTTTTGGGGGAACCCCTTTATTTTTCCTTTCAGATCTTCTTGGACTAAAACTTTCAGGCATGGACCCATTATTCTCCTCGACACTACGAGTTCTCTTTCTTGTATATTTCCATTCATCCTCCCCTGTTTGCACTTCTACAACTTCTCTTACAGCCCTCCCCTCTGAAAAATCTTCCTCCTTAGTTTTGACACACGAGGAGTCAGTAGCAGAGGCTGAAGGCTGTTCTGACTGAGAAAAAACCAAGTCAGAAGCAGAAGGATGAAACTCAGAAGCTGCCTGCACACGTGCCCAATTTGCGTGCTCCTCAAACGTGGCATTCCTTGATATTACACAACTGGTGCCACCTTTGAAGAACCGATACCCTTTGCAAAAGTCTTCATACCCCACGAACCTCAAACGTTGAGCTTTTGGCTCTCCTTTCTTACGTTGGTTCTTTGGGATATGAACCCATGCAAAACTCCCAAAAACTTTCAAATGGGCTAAATAGGGCTGTTTTCCGTACAGGCACTCATAAGGAGTGGCTTGCACCACTGAACTCCACAGCCTGTTATGAAGATAGCATGCAGTTAATACTGCTTCTCCCCAAAAACTCAGGGGAAGGTCTGCATCTGCAAGCAGACTATGCATTAGTGTCTGAATGACCCCAGCAGTACGCTCAGCAATTCCATTCTGGAAAGGAGCATAGGCAGCAGTAGTTCTATGCACAATCCCTTTCCTCTGAAGCCATTGCTGTACATTACCAGAAAGGAATTCACTGCCTCG